>CM033793.1:26059767-26100344 GCA_019656835.1 Rhododendron ovatum | reverse complement strand
CCTATATTTCTATCAGTAAGGGACAGAGATAAATCAGGAAAAGCATTAAAATAAACAGGACCATGACTTAAGTTGGTCTCAATTGCCCCTATGATGGAGGATCTCCAATTGTTACACCTACCATCACGCAAGGTAACTTGCAAACAAGTGTCCATACCAAGTAAAGTTAAAGGTTTAAGAGCAATTTGTACTAAACCAATATGAACATATCAATAATTTTGCATATGTGCGAGCAGATCAGTACGATTCATAAGATTAATTATCTTATCATTTGATTCCAGGCTTTCTGTTCTTTCAACAGTTTTAATTGCCATACTACTTTTTAATTCAAATATTCCATGCCTGTAAATAACAGAATGACGAACTGGAGGGATAGTCCAGTGATTCAATTGTTCTTGCACATTAGCATATTCTATCAATTCAGAATTTTTAATTCTATCATTATCAAAACGAAATAATCTCCTCATTATGAGATGATTGTGTTAGTGCTCACATAATCCATTTTATCATAATCCAGCCTTTTTTTTTTTTTTTAAATGGAAGAGAACATCCTTGATAGCACGTCTGTCAACGATTTACCGGAGCAATAGGCCAAAACACCCTTCCCGGGTTCCCATGGCCGGACAAATCCGAACGCGACTTGGATAACATCCCACTGCCTTGAATGCTTCCTTACATTTAAAGTTTTAGATTAAATTGTTTTTATTTTGAAAGGCTTTATCATGATATCATGGGATATGCTTGCACCAACACCAAAAATTAAGCCATAATGGCTCTGATACCAAATATGTACTATAAACGAACAATACAAGGATCGGTAAAGAACTAACCTTTTATTAAGGAGGGAAAGAGACTGCAAATATTACAAGAGGGAGAGGGAGGCAGAGTGCTTGGTTTTTACAGAGAGAGAGGGCAAAACCAAAAACCTGTCTTCACAAAGAAAGACGCGTCCTTTATATAGAGGACTCTACAGGACTCAAAACAGTAAAATGAAATTATTACAATCTTAAGTGAAAACTTTGCTGAGTACTTCACTGGGCCCCATCACACAAAAATTAAGCCACAAAAGTAAAAAATTTTGACTATGAAAAGTAGAGGAGAAATATCCACTGTTCAATATAATTATTGGGATTATATCGAGATTTGGACAAAAGCTTTCTATTATCAAAATCCAAAGAAAAAACATTCTTGGTTTATCAAAGTTTGTCCACAATCGGTTGGACAAAATGAATTTCCAAATTGGTTTATATCTTGGTGGAATAAATTTGGACCACACCCAGATTATCTTCCTCAAGAACTACAAGGGGAAATGGAGTCCTTTATGAAATATCAGTCTCAATTATGGGGACCAAATATTCCACAAGGAAAATTATTCCTTCAAGCTATGGCATCTTGCGGAATCCCATGGATCTGGCGATGGGATATTCAAGTAGCCAAGGACAATTTTGGTTTTCCAATTTTGGAACGATTTTTCCAACACAAATGGTGGAAAGGGCTTCAAATTGAGGAGCAACTGTCAACAATAAAGTTAAAAAATAAAAAATTGGCCAAGCAAGTTCAGCAAAGGGACAAATCCTCAATTAAGAATCCATTCTTGGAAATTTCTGCTCAAATAAGGGCCAAAAATCCATCTTTAACTGATGACGAAATTGTTGTCAAAACAATGAAATATATGAAAGATCAATTTCTGCAATCCGTTAATCAAGTCCCGGATGATGCATCTATGACATCAGCCACAAGTAATGAAGCTGACAATAATCCTTTCATTTGTCTTGCTGGAGAATCACAAGACCCTTATGAAGAAGATCAGCATGAGCCCACATTGGGAGACTTTTGGGATAGCATGGTTGAAATTATGACAACCCAATCCCGAAAAGAAAAGGAAAAGAGAGATCAATAATGGATGAAGCTTGAATTCAAAGGTACTCAATTATGGAGTGGTTTCAAAGACACTCAATAATAGAGTGCATTTCAATTTTCGGTGTGGAAAGACTCAATAATGGAGTAACCTCAAAGTCACTCAATCAAGGAGTATTTTCAACTTTCGGTGAAGAAATTTTGTGTGATGGGGCCCAGTGAAGTACCCAGCAAAGTTTTCACTTAAGGTTGTAATAATTTCATTTTACTGTTTTGAGTTCTGTAGAGTCCTCTATATAAAGGACGCGTCTTTCTTTGTGAAGGCAGGTTTTTTGGTTTTGCCCTCTCTCTCTGTAAAAATCAAGCACTCTGCCTCCCTCTTGTAATATTTGTAATCTCTTTCCCTCCTTAATAAAAGGTTAGTTCTTTTCCGATCCTTGTATTGTTCTTTTCCTTAATAAAAGGTTAGTTCTTTTCCGATCCTTAATAAAAGGTTAGTTCTTTTCCGATCCTTGTATTTCCGATCCTTAATAAAAGGTTAGTTCTTTTCCGATCCTTGTATTGTTCCGATCCTTGTATATAATAAAATGAATTATACGCACAATATCAATCAATCAATCAATTAATTAATACTATACAAATGTGTTTGTGCCTTCCAACCTTGCAAACCCTCAATCCTAGTTTTCTCGACTTCCGTGTGATAGAGAGAGAGAGAGAGAGAGAGAGTTACAAGTGGGAGATTGAAAATAAAGAATTATAAGCGAGAGATTTGTAAGGTGTGGGAGTTAGGTTCTATTATATAAAAAAAAAGATAAATAAAAATTACACTTTTAAAATTGTTAATTAATCTTATTTACATCTTGAATTTTCAATTAATAAAAACAGATACACGTCTTCCCTCATAAATCGACCACAGATCACTTCTCCCTTTTTATTTGAGAGTATTGAATACACCGCTACAAGCACAACACTTGTATTCCAATATCACAGTTCCCAATGAGCAATGCTAGTATGCTACGGTCAACGAAAATTTTCTCCAAAAATGTCCCCGTTTGGAGAATTCAATAGTTTAAAATTCACTTCACAATGTTTTGGTCATATCGCAATCATTAGATTTCACTCTCGAGATACTACTATCTTGGATGAAATATTTCGGGACCACAGATTTTACAGTTTCCTAATTCCTACACTTCTCCGTTCTTTTGCCATTAACTTAAACTTAATTTAAATTTTAAAATATTATTTTTATTTGAAATGTTATTGCATTTGTTGGTTTTGCGTCAAATTTTTGTATGTTATTGATTTGTCATCTCGACAAAAGGAATCAGAAAAGTATTATTTTTTTACTTTTACCTAAGTATATTTTGAGAAATAACAACTTTTTAACGCAACTTAAAATTAACTTAAATCTGAAAAATTGTCTTTATTTTTGCATTTGTTGGTTTTGCGTCAAACTTTTGTAGGTTATTGATTCGTCTTAACGAGAAGAATCAGAAAAGTAATTTTTTTTACTTTTACCCAAGTATTTTGAGAAATAACCATTTTTTAGAGCAAAAAGTGAATTTTCTTGCTAAAAAATGGTTATTTATTAAAATATTTGGATAAAAGTAAATTTTTTTTTATTTTTTCGATTCATCTCGTTGAAACGAATCAATAACCTACAAAAATTTACCGCAAAATCAACAAATACAAAAAAAATTAAATAAGAACAAAATTTCTAAATTTAAGTTAAAGCCAAAAGAACAGAGCTAGACACATTACCGTTTAAGCAGCACACATAACCAGGATCCGGTTACGCAACACATGCTAGACTACACTAGTAAAGAAGCAACTACTGCCCTAGTTTATCTTCCACCGCCCGACACCGCAAAACCCTCTTTGCCTCTGGAGCAGCGAGAACTAGAACACATTCCCCACTCTAACCCGCGGAAAACAAACGTCTCGACAAGTTCAAAGTGGGAGAAAAAGTACGAGTCGCAAAACGGCTTGGCCGTAGAAGCAGAGGATTCAGATGGATCGAATCGTCGCGACAAAGGAGCTCGCCTTTCGGGTCGGGTTCTCCGGACACAGCGGCCACTTACGGGTCGAACCCCTCCCGCCGGTCGAGCGCCCCGGTCCCCTCCACCATCTACCTGACTTCATACCAGTCAGTGTTTCATCTCTCACTATGATACAGTCTTTGTACGCAGCACATGCATGTATTGTATCGTTTGGTTACCCGTTATTGTTTTGTTGAATTCTGATTAGGTTTGTGGGTTTAGAGTTTTACCCGTTGATCAATTGAGTTTCTTATTTTCTTTTACTTTGGTTGGGGATAGTTGGGTGTTTAATCAAGCATTAGCCGTTTACTGTCTCACTGGGCCCAATATGGTTGGTTTTTATTATGCCTGGTTAATGTGATTATTTAGGTAAAGCAAATATGGTAGTGCTCGGATAGCTAGAATGATTTCGGGAAGGAATGGAATGATATTTAGTTCCTATCCCAATCGACTGACCATTCACCTAAGTTGGCGATTGATGATTCTGTTAGTAATGCATATTCCATAATTTCCTGTAAACCAAAAGTTGGCATGAGAATTCCAAGGGACGGCCATTCCATTTCAATCTTCATTCCAGTGAACCAAACAACAACAAACCAAACCAAACCGAGTCTTAAGTCCCAATCACTTGGGGTCGACTACATGAATCCTTTTCCTCCATTCCTCCATTGAGCTCTGTCAAGAGCCATTTGTTCACACAAACCTACTATACTCATATCGTTACGTACCACAACATCTAATGTCAATTTAGGTCTACCCCTCCTCGTTGCATTGCTACCCAAAGCTATCATATCTGGTCTCTTAACTACTGCATCTCCTGGTCTACGGTAGACATGCCCAAACCATCTTAGCCTATTTTCCCTTAACTTTTCTTCTATGGGTGCTACACCTACCATCTCACGAACCATTTCATTTCTAATCCTGTCTCTTCTAGTCTTACCACAGATCCACCTCAACATTCTCATTTCTACGTCACTCATCTTGTTCATCTGGTTTGTTTCTTAATAGGCCAGCATTCTGTTCCGTAAAGTATCGCTGGTCTAATGGCAGTTCCATAGAATTTTTCCTTCAATTTTATGGGTACTTTCTTGTCACACAGTACACCAGTAGCGCTCCTCCACTTAAGCCACTCCATTTGAATCCTATGGGTTACATCCTCGGCAATCTCTCCATCTCTACTAATGAGTGATCCTAAGTATCTAAAATGATCACTCTTAGATATATCCTGGTCTTGGATCATCACTATTTCTTCGTGCGCACTGCTGGTACCACTAAACTTACATACCATATACTCAGTTTTACTCCTACTTATTCGAAAACCCTTTGACTCTAATGTTTCCCTCC
Organism: Rhododendron ovatum; assembly: GCA_019656835.1. NCBI lineage: Eukaryota > Viridiplantae > Streptophyta > Magnoliopsida > Ericales > Ericaceae > Rhododendron > Rhododendron ovatum. The sequence continues at coordinate 26,095,104 of CM033793.1, read as the reverse complement.
AAATTTCTAGTTTCGTATTAACACCTCTAGCGGTCTCATCTACGAGGACAATGTCATCTGCAAACATCATACACCATGGGATATCCTCCTGAAATTGTCTAGTCAATTCATCCATAACTTAGGCAAAAAAGGTACGGGCTTAGGGCTGACCCTTGATGCAATCCTATAGTGATTGGGAATTCACTCGTTTTCCCTACTGGTGATCGAATGGTAGTGACGGCACCTTCGTACATGTCTCTAATCACCTCGATATACCCTTTGGTCACTCCCTTTCTCTCCAGAACCCACCATATGATGTCTCTAGGCACCCTATCATAAGCTTTTTCTAAGTCTATGAAAACCATATGGAGATCCTTCTTCTTTGCTCTATGTTTTTCTACCATTCTCCTTAATAAGTAGATAGCTTCCATGGTTGATCTTCCAGGCATGAACCCAAACTGTTTTTCTGACATCGTAGTCACCATCATCAAGCGATGCTCAATAACTCTTTCTTATAGATAGGTACTAGAGTGCTCCTTCTCCATTCGTCGGGCATCTTCCTCGTCATAATAATTTTGTTAAACAACTTCATTAACCAAGTCACCCCCAGGTCACCTAGACTTTTCCACACTTCAATAGGGATATCATCTGATCCTAAGGCCTTACCCGGTTTCATCCTTTTCAAAGCTTTGGCCACTTTGAACTTCTGTATTCTCTGTTTAAATTTATATTCTATATTCTCGCCCGGTACATACTCTTCCTCCCCACCAAAGCCTCCTTCATGTTTCTCATTTAACAACTTCTCGAAATACGATTTCCATCTTTCCCTGATCGCTTCGTCTTTTACCAACACCACCGAATCAATATATTTTATACACTTAACTTGAAAAACGTCTTTAGCTCTCCTTTCTCGCAACTTGACAAGTTTATAAATAACCTTTTCTCCATCTTTACTATCGAGTCTAGCGTAGAAATTTTCATAGGTTTTCAACTTAGCATCCCTAACAGCTTTCTTAACTTCCTTGCTAGCTTGTTTATAACCCTGAAAATTTTCCTCATTCCGGTCTTTTTGCCACTTTTTAAAGCACTCCTTCTGGGCTTTTACTTTGGTTTGAACCTCGTCATTCCACCACCATGTCTCCTTAGAAATTGGACCTTTTCCCTTCGACTCCCCGAGAACTTCTCTCAATATTCTTCTAATACCGTCAGCTATGGTATTCCACATATTGTCACTATCTCCTTCCACTCCCCACTGTACTTCTTGAAATATTCTTTCCTTGAATACCTCTAGTTTCTCCCCTCTTAGACCCTACCATTTAGTTCGTGGGCATCTAGTTTCCTTCCTCCTTCTAATATTCCCCTTGAGACTAATATCTAACACCAAAAGTCTATGCTGTGCCACTAGACACTCTCCGGGAATAACCTTACAATCCTTACAGGGGAAAAAAATGAATGCATTTGAAGAATGTGGCTGGTTGATTATGTTTATGTTTAAACTTGAATCTAGGTTATTTTGTCTAGTAGCGCAATGAATTGGCAGTTGTCCTTAAATTTTAGATTGTTAGGAAAGGGGACCAATGAAGTTGCAAGCTAAACTTTGAAGTTTGCTTTCCCTGATGATGGATCATGGACTCTATGTTTAATAATTCTCACATATTTTTATAGAGTGAGATTTGCATGAGCGTACTATAATTGTCACTCGGTGAATTAATGTACATTCTATGAAATCTAGCAAAAGATTGATGTTCCCGGCTGCCTCATTCCCATCACCCCCTCTTCTTCCAGCTGCCTTTAGTGCGTGCGTTCACGTCTTTTTACTCTTTTCGGTCAAGAGTCTTCAGACTTTTCCTTTCTTGTATATCGTGACTCAAACTTTCCCCTTTCTCATGTAGAATCGGTTGTCTAGAAGCTACTAGTTCAATATTGAGAGGTGTTTGTTCTGTGAAAGTCATGAGAAGTATCTTATCTAATAGAAAAGATGCGAGAATCATACATATGATTCTCAGTAGAGAAGAATATATTTTCCTTTTACCCTGCCATTGTTGAATAGTTACTTACACCACCATTTAGGTACAAAATGCTCCACAAGTTAATGTTTCTAGTGATTATTTGATCATCTCTTCAGCTGCCTGCATTTGCCCGGGAAACACCCGAATCAATAAAAGAGTATATAGAGGAGAAGTATCTCTTTCCAAGATTGGACGCTGATGAGTTTTCTCCTGAAAAGGCTGGTAAGCAGTGGGAATTTGACTGGTTCAGTAAAGCAAAAATTCCCCTCGAGCCATCATTGCCACGGTCTATTGTAGTTCCCACGTGGGAGTTACCTTTTCGACGCCGAAAGAAGGAGTCGGAGCAAGGAGAATGGGAACCCAGTTCAGTGCAGGTATTTATTGCTTGCATTCCTTTTGTGCTTGTTCTTCTGCATAAATGCTCTGTCTTAGCTGAAGATGCAAAATCAAGCTCACACGTGATTTCATTATGGAAGTTTTGTCCAAAATTGTAATGCTGTAGGTGGAGCTTTCTGAACTTATGGTAGAAGCTGAAGATTCTGGTGGTTTGCCACGCATGGCAGGACCCGCAAAGGATTTCGTAAAGGGAAGCATCAATAAACGCCCTTTTCGTCCTGGCGGTTTGGATAATTCCCAAGCATCAGAAAGGATTCCTGTTGGTGCTTCTAATGGTCAATGGGTATGGGAGGTGATTAATGGCGGTCCTCCTCAAACAATTCCTCCTAGCTTTAAACAAGGACTGGATCTTGGTGATCTCAAGGCAAATTTACTTAATCAGTCTCATCTCAACAAATATTTGTCATCACTTTTCTTTACCTTGGTACACTTTATGATGGTTTTCCTTCTTTGAAATTTTAAAGGCACGTTCATACTCATGGAATGTTTACAAGGATCAAACTGTAATCAAGAGCACATCTGTTGAAAAACAGGTCAGCATTTGCAGTGGAGTTATGTTCTTTTTGTCATATAAAGGCATTTATACATATACCTATTTCTGAATCATTTGCTTATGTATACACCTAGACCTTGTGAGTGCTACTTTTGTGAAGTATCTACACCCACACTAGTGCATTTGCTTATGCAACACTTCTCCGACAAATTTTAATGGTTCCATCGCTTGTTGATTAACTTTTATATGTTTTCAATCTTTGCAGAATGAGTTATATGTTCAGTTTGATGACTTATTTAAGAAAGCATGGGAAGAGGATGTGACAGAGTTTGTGGGTGAGGCTCTGTATGATCTAAGCTCTGATATTCTTGATCACGTATTTAAGATTTTGTTATCATGTGCAAAGAGCTCGAACCTTTTGTTTATGAATAAAATATTGCAAAGAGCTGTAATAAGTTTCGGACAACTTGGCTTTATCTATGAACTATTTATTTGGAACAATGGCTACAGTACTTCCAGGACAGACTGGGTTTGTTGCCTGTCTTACACTAGGCTCAGTTTAGATAGCAGAAATCTTGAGGAGGAATGGGAAGATGATACCATACTTCCATGATTCCTACATTTGGAAGGGACAACAATAGAAATGTGATGCCATGCTTTCAGGATTCCCACGTTTGGAAGAGACAGGAATGAGATTGTGATTCATGATGACGCATCCAACCAGCACATCGCCAGATTGAGTGAAAATTTGATCCCTCTCTTACCCCATGAGAATTTTAGATTCCTGGCTCAATCAATGAAAAAAGGAAATATTGACGTTAATAAATTCTAAAATATTTGATTCCAGCATAAGATTACTGGATTAATCCAAACGCCGGAATGAATTTACTTCAGGTAATGTATACCTTCCTATTCGTATTCCCGCCGAAGATTCCGGTCATCCAAATATAGCCCAAGTCTTTTTAATATCACTGAAGTACCATTGATACCTAAAAACCGATTCAAACATCAAACAATTCAGACATATTAAACCTAGAAAGTTTATAAACTGAAGATTAACTTTGACCTGAACAATGACAGTACATAACCGAAAGCTCACTCCCGGAGAATGTCATTGTTCGTTGCATTAGTGAACATTTCTTCTTTAGGTACATAAGTTTGTTATGCGGCGACTAATTGTTTGAATAGTGGATTCCATGCATCAAAGTACTAATTAGAAATTTGGGTTTGATTGCTAAAATTGCTCACAATTGTTGGGATTCGTCGTGAAAATAAACCGTTGGAATCAATCGTAGTTATTTCAAACTAGAGAAAAGGATTATTAAACTTTGATTTTTTACAATGTTCAGGTTGTACACTGATGACTGATATCTAGGAAGCATAAGAGTTTGACTTCACATAATATACATTCCTGTCTTGAAACATCGTGCCTATTGTTGCAGAATGCATTAAAAATATGGCACTCACCTCATTTAGCAAGGCTGGTTTATTGGACTCTGTGGAGAACGTCCTTAGAACTCTCTACCCTAGATTAGGGATAAGAAACTTTCCTTTTAGATATATTCTTTTCTCTCTTATTTTTGCATATTATGTGGATCTTCTTCTTTTTTCCTTCTCATTTTTCTTTAGCTATGTTGACTTGCTAATGGAAATTCATTTTCTTTGTCTTTTTGTTTAGTATTTATTTGGGGATTAAACTATGTTTTTTTGGGTAAAGGTCATGTGTCAGAGTCAGAAGAAGCTGAAGTCGATGACGAAATTGTTAAGTCGGAGTCCGTTGAGTTGGTAGCTGAAGTTAATATGGATACAGTGCCTGGTGGTGTTTTTGTCCCTGAATCATCGATTTTGGATGAGATTTTGTCAGTTGAATCAGTAGGGTCGATTTCGATATTGCATAGAACCGGTGATAGTGGTGGTTTGGAGCATAAAGAGGTCGGTATAACTTCTTGTGTTGTTTGCAGTCCATATCTCTCCATGATATTGGTAAATGATTGCTTTTATGTGCAGGCCTGGGCTGTGAGAGAAGGCGGTGAAGAGATTGCAGAGCATTTTCATGAACTTGTTCCAGACATGGCACTTGAATTTCCCTTTGAACTGGACAAATTCCAGAAGGAGGTACTTATTATCCCATGATTTATGTCGCCATAGTTTTGCACAAAGTTTTGGAGCACTGGAAATACTCTCTCAGTTTAGTCTACGGCATGCATTTTGGGGGCTTCATTTGTTAAAATAAGTTATTAGCTGAATTCAACGGAAAAGAATTTCAATGCTGTCCTTTCTTACTAATTGCTTTGCTTTTGTGCAGGACATCATTCACTTCATTGTTATTTATACAGTATTCTTCATTTTTACATTATTCTTTGTTCCTTCTCTGTTCTTTGGGATATCTTTTTTCTTCTTGGAATTTTTAACTGGCTCTGATATTCATTCTCTGTATGTTAGTTCTTTGAATTGATATGTAGTATAAAGTCCTTTAATACTTAGCTTCTGTGCGGGGCATGTTTGATTCCAGGACTAAAGGAGTGGGATAAGAGCATTGGCAAACACAATGGCCACAAGTTTTCCCATTGCTTTCAGACTCAAGCTTGTTGCACTGAGCATTAAAGGGGATTAGAGAAGAATGGATTGTTTAACCACTTTGGGGGTGTTTGGGAGCCAATTGAGTTTAGTTTGTGAATTGTAGATTTTAGAATATGATAAGAATAGATTAGGAATACATGGAAGGGTTTGGATGATATGTGCAGAACAGTTTTGCCACAGAGTAATGTTTGTAGGTATAATCTGAAGTGTTTTTTGACCATGTTTCCATTGCCTAGGATATGTTAATTATTACAAAGGGTAGTAATTTTTTGAAATTGCTACGGGTAAAGTAGTCTTAAAAGGAGAATCCGATATGAGAATGCGAACGCTCCTCCAGAACTGATTCTGGCATTGTGCTTCTATCTGAGAATTTCAAGAATGTGGTCAGCAATTTATCCCAAACACCCAGAACCCCAAAACAGAACATCCCAAATGTGAAAATCCAGCTCCCGAACACCCCCTTAGTCTACCGTATATGGGGCTACCTAATACCATGGGAGGAGGTGGTATTAGATAGTCCCCTCCTCTCGGGATTATCTACCTCATGCAGTAGTCAGAAATAATTATTCTCCCTTTATCTCACTATAACCAGACATACTATTATTGATCAACTTTTACATATGATTTCATTTATTATTCAGTGGATCCCACATGTTCTCTTCTTAAATACATAATTCATGTTTTCCAATCCTCCCCTGAATAATAGTCTTATTATTCTTGTGGTCTGTGTTACATGGACCAGGGATAGGTGTCGGGCACGGTAACATGTCTAAGCATTCGACTCATCTCAATCATGTCTCCAAGTACATCGAAGACATGCCAAACTTTCCTTATTTGTTTATTTTCTTAGATCTAAGTTATTGAAAGACGAAATAAAGCATTTCACACATGCTACGAGAGTTCTATGTCTTGATTCATATACATGTTTTGGTGCATGAATGTCTGATGCATGTACCGGTAGGTATCCTGTACCTGTACCAAAGTGTCGAGATGCAGGCACTTGATATGGATAGGAGTCCATGTGAAATAGGTTGGAACTTGCAATAGTATGCTCTGTTGTTCTAGTCGATGTAATTTCTCATTAAAGTCAAAGTCCTTCGATTCAATGCCATATTTGGGTTTTGTTATTTGTTCTGATGACATGCTGCCAAACTTTTGATTTGCATCTCAACTCAAAGTTGCCTTTTGTGCCTTTATTGTACAGGCTATTTATTATCTTGAAAAAGCGGACTCTGTTTTTGTGGCAGCTCACACATCTGCTGGGAAGACAGTTGTTGCAGAGTATGCATTTGCTTTGGCATCAAAAGTATGAGTTCTCTGTCTAAATTGTATTTGGTCATGTCTTTCTGTCTTCATATGAACCCTCTGAAGCATATTCATTTCTGATTTCCCGAATTAAATGGTCTCCATATGCTGTATTCAATCTTCTTGTTTATTGTTATGGTGCTTTTGTGCTGAGACTTTGAAAGTAATACTTATGTCTGCAGCACTGTACGAGAGCTGTGTATACTGCTCCGATTAAAACCATTAGCAACCAAAAATACAGGGATTTTTGTGGGAAATTTGACGTTGGCCTTCTCACTGGGGATGTAAGCTTGAGGCCAGAGGCTTCTTGTCTCATCATGACCACTGAGATACTGCGGTCAATGCTTTATAGGGGTGCTGATATCATACGTGACATTGAGTGGGTAAGGGGTTTGTTTTCTTTTGGATTATGATTGCCCTTACTGTTGGTTTCCTTCTTTCATTACCATTACAGCTCTTATTTTCCTTGGTGGGATTTCTAAGATATTTTTGGTTACTTTTCCATGCATGGCAGGTAATATTTGATGAAGTGCATTATGTTAATGATGTGGAAAGGGGTGTTGTTTGGGAAGAAGTTATTATCATGCTTCCAAGGCATATCAATATTATCCTTCTTTCAGCCACGGTAAGTGCTTATTGATGTGTCTTTTATTTATATTTATATAGTTATACTATATATAAAAGCACGGAGGAAGCAGCTGGTGGCCGCTTTTGTCCTATCTCCCTGAAACCCACTTCACACATGAAATTCCCAAATTGACCACTAGAAACCTGGATTTCAATGGCCAATGCAAATGATGGGGATGGAAATTGTAACCGACATTCAATCAGCTGTGTGATTTCTTATTTATAACTTCACGTAGATGTGGGATTGTATCCTACCTTCTAATAACTGCTTATGAATACTTGTTGATCTTGCCTTTTCAATGTACGACTAACCTATCCATATCTCTCTTTGTGTTCTGTTGGAAAGTTTATTATTCTAATAAAAAACTACTTTGTTTTGAGTATTAGGGATTCATTTCGCTGGTTGTTTCACATCCTAATTGTATTCACACACAAACACCATGTGTACATATAAGAATCATGTCTTTAAATAGTGGAACCTGTTAACGCATCCAACTCAAGACCAATTGGCAATGAGTGGAGTGGCCACCCAGGCTCATATACTAGTTGGAGAAGATAATTAACTGGTGGGACAAACTCCAACACTCTCCCACACGTGCGACCCCCAACTCGCACGTGGAGAGGTAAACAAAGGATCCATAACACGTGGATCACAACAAATAACGATGCACTTATGGCACAAACAAGGGGGAACAAATTCGCCAAAACCCTAGCTCTGATACCATGTTAACGTATCCAACTCAAGACCAATTGGCAATGAGTGGAGAGGCCACCCAGGCTCATATACTAGTTTTGGAGAAGATAATTAACCTGTGGGACAAACTCCAACAGAACCTACTATGCATAAAGGATCAGATAAGAGGTGAAGTGATTCGGTGAACTATTTTGGGGCTTATAAAGCGGCCTGTAAAGTATCAACTGGAGTCAATCAATTGAGTAGTTTTTTGGTTCCTTTTGTCTGTTATTTTGAAGACTTTGACAACATTGTTTCCTAAAGATTTAAGACAATAATATTCTGTCTCTATGGTTTTCTTTTGAAGTTTCGCTGAAACTTCCGTCCACTTGAATGTGACTACTAATGAAACTTCTGTCCACTTGAATGTGACTACTAATGTGAACTTGTGAAGGTAATTATACATTTCTTGCTTTATGTGATTTTTTATTAGGTGATGGGTGATAATAAGTTTTACTGCCCCCTCACGATTTATTTTGTGCTCGCATGTGACTGATATGGTAGGAGTACTTTCGTTGCCATTTTTTCAGTTACCAACACAAGTATTTGCTAGTAACAATCTCACAATCATCTTGGCAGGTGCCAAATACAATGGAATTTGCTGACTGGATTGGTCGAACAAAACAAAAGAAAATTCGTGTAACCGGGTAATGTAGCTTGCTGTGGTAATTAAAGTTCTGTTCTTATTCTCTCTTATGTAGGTTCATCTGATGGATTTATCTTCGCTTTGATCCTAGTGTTGAATTTATTAGTATGTAACATTGATCAGGGATGGAACTGTGCTTTTATTTTGGTTACATTTTCAGAATTAGCTTTATGCCATTTTTTATTGAATAATTAGGGAACCAAAAGAAAACCAGTTCCCTTGGAGCATTATAATTTTTGATAGTTTTCCTACCATTTTTTTTTGTTTTGTTTTAATCAGGACAACTAAGAGACCGGTCCCGCTGGAGCATTGCCTCTTTTATTCTGGAGAACTTTATAAAATTTGTGAAAGTGAAGTCTTCTTGCATCATGGTTTGAAAGCTGCCAAGGATACATACAAGAAAAAAAATTCGACTACAGTTAGTGGTGGTACTGGAACATATCCTGGTGTTTCAGCAGGCCATGAAGGGAGTCGTGCTCCTAAACATGAAAGTTCTTCTCGGGACAAACAGAACAAACATTCTGGATTTAATAAGATAGGGAATTTCCCTGGTATGGGTGGCGGGAACCAAACCAGTGGTAGCAATCGGGGGTCCTGGAGATCAGAAGCATCTTTGTGGTTGTTGCTTATCAATAAACTTTTGAAGAAGTCACTACTACCTGTATGTGGATTTTAGTGTCTTTTCCATATTTAGTGAAACAACTAGAATAAATTGCTTCATCTTTGTTGGTGTACTGCAATTTAGTATGCTTTAAATAGTCAACACATACATAGGGTTCATGTTAGTGGTAAAAATATGCTTTGAATGTGGATGAATCGAGTTGAGTTTTCCAACAGGAATTCTGCTGACATAGGAATTATCATAGAATTGGTTTCACTCCAAGAAAAGATGTCCGCTAAGAAAAGGTCATCCCTTATTCCCATTCCTTCCTCATGTCAGGAGTGGGGGCCTACTTCTGGATAAACTCAATTGGCTTAATGACAATCTAAATCTAGAGTTTAATGGCAGAAGTGCCTCTATCAGAATTGAAGTCCCTTGAAAATTCTTTCTGTTGGTGGTTTTATACTTTTATTGATATAATTTGAGCATCTCACTGTCCCGTGACTTCAGGTGGTTATATTTTGTTTCTCAAAGAATCGGTGCGACAAATCAGCTGATAATTTAACTGGCATTGATCTCACAAGTAGTTCAGAGAAAAGTGAAATTCGGGTATTCTGTGACAAAGCATTTTCAAGGCTTAAGGGATCTGATAGAAACCTACCACAGGTTCGTTGCCCATTTGTTTGATTCATTAGTTTGACCAATCATTGCAGTCAGGCGTATTATTTTGCTACAGGTGGTCAGAGTTCAAAATCTTCTACGTCGAGGGATTGGTGTACATCATGCGGGCTTGCTTCCAATCGTTAAAGAAGTTGTTGAGATGCTTTTCTGCCGTGGTGTGATTAAGGTGAATTGTCTGTGCCAAGTTCACATCAGGTTTTCCAGAATGATGTTAAAGTCTCTGATGGGCCAGCAACTTAAAGTGGGGCTGCAAACAAAATATTTCTTGGATAGCAATGGTCTTCAGCATGTGGTTTGGTGGTTACCGTTTTTTTAGAGGGTGAGATTGGTTGACATTTGTCTTTCTTTCTGCAGGTCTTGTTTTCAACAGAGACGTTTGCAATGGGAGTTAATGCTCCGGCTAGGACGGTTAGTGTTTTTGGTTCTAATTGTTATTATTCTTTATGGTTCTTTGGATATGCCATAGACTAGAGTGTCCCCAACACATTTTCAAGTTGAGAAACTGTTACAAACTGACTGCATCCATATACTGAGCCTGAACAGCTGCCCCTGAAATCTTGGTTCTTGAATCTGCTCTAGTGAGTTGGCCAAGTCCCCCTACTAAATGTGGGTGAATTTGTGGCTTTAAATTAATAGATTCGCTGTGGGTTTAGCTGATTTTCTATTCAATCATTAGCTGGGCCCAGTTGATTGGTACGTACGTCTTAGTTTGGTTTAGTTTTTACAAGTATGTGTTCGTTGAGTCCGTAGATTTTTGAATTGTAGTTTTATCCTTATCTGCTTTAGCTTTTGGGGTTTGATGCTTGTTTTGATCTAACTCTATTCTTTTCTTAAATCTACTTTGGTCAAAATATTTATTGGCTTCTTTCTACGGTTCCTTAATTGGATCAATTTGCCTAGCTCCCCGATTTTTTGTTTGTATACTCTACTTTTTATTTGTTGTTTAACATTTTTGAATCGAGTTGGTTTCAAATTGCTTAATGTTTGGAGAAAACATTGCAGCACTGCATGACGTACCAATCATATTGTTTTTTTTTAATGTGCACATTTCAGGTGGTTTTCGATACGTTAAGGAAGTTTGATGGCAAAGAATTTAGGCAATTACTTCCTGGAGAATACACTCAAATGGCCGGTCGTGCTGGCAGGAGAGGACTTGATAAAATTGGTACAGTTGTCATAATGTGCCGTGATGAAATTCCAGGAGAGAGTGATTTGAAGCATGTTATTGTTGGCAGTGCAACGAGGCTGGAATCTCAATTTCGACTGACCTACATCATGATCATGCATCTTCTCCGTGTTGAAGAATTGAAGGTAAATTTGGGCTCTGGATGTTGTAAAAATGATGTATGTCAAACTTTATTCAACTGTTGGTCTTAGCCATTCCCTGCCGATTTACATAGCATATCCTTGAAAGCATTTTGCATGGCAATATGCTTCAGTTGTAGCGGTGGAGTCTTTGTCATTTTTTATCCAATATTAGCATTTCTTCCTACCTCCCTCCCTCTTCTGTCAATCATATCCAAACGTTTTTCATAAAAGCTCTTTGTGCTTAAATAATAGGTGAGCTATTCCTAACTCACCTAATTTGGACATCTTTCATTATGTAGCATTTCATTGTATATTTTGCTAGTTAGTGTGACCTTATTCATGCTGCAATATTTAAATATTTTAATATTGTCTAGAAAGAACCTTTGTCCACCCGACGTGTTGCCATCCCATGGTTCAACTACTCCTCTTGGTTTGTACATCTATATAGTATCTGTCTTCTCCTCTGCTTCCTAGCTCATTGAAGCTGGGATAGCCTCCAGTCTCCACGAATTAACACTTTGCCAAGCAAAGCAAAACACTGCCCTACTTCGATTCATATAATTAAATATTGTTCACACACTACCACTCTGCCATAAATAGTTTCTTCCTCCCTTATCAGTTGATCGAGCCATAGCAATCCATAGTTGTCATGCTTTGGGGATATTACTGTATCTCTACAGGTTCAATTTTTCCTGGAAGTGAATTTTGCCTTGATGATTGGCGATCACTACAGGTGGAGGACATGTTGAAAAGAAGTTTTGCTGAATTTCATGCTCAGAAGAAACTCCCAGAGCAACAACAACTTCTAATGCGGAAGCTTGCGCAGCCTACAAAAGCTATTGAGTATGTATGTTAAAGAGACCTCGTTATGCTGGTCAACCTTTTGGTCTGTTGTTAAGCTGTACATTTTAGAATGTAACCTTTCTGTGCTTTGTGAGGCATTTCGCGCTCCAACCAATGCGAGATTGCCTATTAAGTGGTTTTCCTCCAAATGTTGTGTGCGACATGGGGCTTAAAGAAGGAAAAACTCAGGTTCAGTTCCTTGGATGCAAGTGCTCGAGTGGTCTATTCAAACAAGTCATGTGGCAGTTTTGCTTGCTTATGAGTGTTGGCTAACTTGGTTTTACTGCTGGGAGCCATAAATGCTGGCTTGAATACTGCTGTGGCACGGACTTGATGGCCACTTGCATCATCTGCACTGAAGAATTCTACTACAGTCTTCCCACTTAATGCAAAAAGTGCAGTTCTTCAAAAAATGTAGCCTTAATGGTCTTTATTTGGCAGTTTGTTTTCATGGGATTTTCTCACAGTTTGGTTATCCTATGTTTGAATTAAATCTTGCTTGGTGCTACCAAGAATTTTTAAAGTAAAGTCACCGTCTTTAGAGTGTACAGATATTGAGTCGCATTAGTTAGCTTTAAAATTTGGTAAAGATACTGAAGTAGAATGCTGCAGCTTTCGAGTCAAAATGTAGTTTGGTTGTTATATATTTTAGTCCGTTATCATAGGGATAGAGTCATGTAGGTCGAATTTATAGACATCAAAGAGGATGTTGGACCAGTGGTGTCTTGCAGGATAACAACTTCTGTAGCAATCAATGCCTCATAAATCTGTGTAGTTCAAAGATGGAAAACTTCTTTAACTATACATCCCAATAATGTACTTGTTGTTACTACCATTTCACATATTATATTAGCAAAGAGTACTGTATTATACTCAAGTCGATGTGGAGTCCTACTTATCTCATGGAACTGCATTTTGCCTTTCACTGTAATTGCACAGTTCAATAAGTACGGTTTTATGCATGTAGATGTATAAAGGGTGAACCGGCAATTGAGGAATACTATGAGATGTATTCAGAAGCTGAGAAATATAGCAACCAGATATCAGAGGCTATCATGCAGTCCCCCTCATCCCAAAAAATTCTTATTCCTGGAACTGTTGTTGTTGTGAAATCCCAATCGGTGAGTTCTTATTTCTGATTTGTTTATTCTTATGATTTAGCATTTGTATCCTTTTGAAAATAAATTTGAAGTGTGTGTGGTGTTGAGGGAGCAGTTTCTTCTGCATTATTATTACTATTATTTTTTGGTTTCTGGTTAAGAGATCAATGCACCTGAGTTAAAGGCTTCATTTGTCCCAAATAACATTATTAATGCACAATACTTTATATTCAGGGGATTTGCTTGTTTATAATTGACAGGCCCAAGATCACTTGCTTGGAGTTATTGTGAAAGCACCTTCTGCCAATACTAAAAGAGTAGCTTTAGTCTTGACACCAAATTTACCATCAACTTTGCAAGCTTCCTTGACTACTGGTAGTTTGGAAGATAAGAAGACTTTTGAGTTACAGATGCTGGTACCAAAATCAAAACGTGGTATCGACGATGACTATTACTCTTCTGGCTCTTCTCGTAAAGGATCTTATACTATCAACATAAAACTCCCTCATCGTGGTAGTGCCGCTGGTATAAATTATGAGGTTAAAGAAATCGATAATGGAGATATCCTATCTATATGTGATAAAAAAATAAAGATGGATCAAATTGGACTTCTACAAGATAATAATAGTGCTGCTTATTCCAAGACTGTGACAGAGCTGTTGAATTCAAAATCTGACGGGAAGTACCCTCCAGCCCTGGATCCAGTGAAAGGTATGCTCCTTCCAAGCTCAAAAATAAAAGTTATTCCCAAACAGTGGACTACCTCATTTTTATAACCATCAATTCATTTTAGTTAAAAAACGAAGAAATTTGGGTGTGTGATAGAGCTTCATTCCGTGGTTTAATTGTATTATGTCTTGACAACATGGCATAATGCCTCTGTTGGGGGTGTGGTTGCATGCCCATCTTCAAAATCTGTATTTGAGCTGCCTTGGGCGCTTGGATTCTGTAAGGCCATATTAGGTCTTAGGTCATCCATAGTGATTCTATTTGACATCATTCTCTCTTCTTCACAGAACCCAGTTTTTATGGCTCCAATATCAATTATACTTAGGTTAAATAGTTTCATGAATAAGAAAAAAAAGAAAAGAAAAAAGCAGGTTAGAAGTGTCGGATGTTGGGGTATGTCTTGTGGTTAGGGTGTGGAGAGTAGATTAAGTTCTTCATAATTTGTGTACCTGAGTTGTGAGTACTTTGAATGTTCCGGTTAAACTTGACTTTCTCTAAGGTTGAGCTTTCTAATGGAATGGAAGTTGCATGGCAGATCTGAAGATGAAAGACATGGATCTTGTGGAAGCTTATAACAAGTGGCATAGCCTATTGCAGAAGATGACACAGAATAAGTGCCATGGGTGTGTAAAGTTGGAGGAGCACATCAAGCTAGCAAAAGAGATAAAGAGCCATAAAGAAGAAGTCAGTACTTTGAAGTTTCAAATGTCAGATGAAGCACTTCAGCAGATGCCTGACTTTCAGGGTCGAGTACGTGCCCAACATACAGCCTTTTTCTTTTTCTTTTTTGTGAAACATCAATAGTAGCCATAACTCAGCATGTGCCACTTTTGTTTTCCAAATGCCAGTTTTCTGTCTCTATCTCAGTATGTATTACAATCTTCCCTCCTAGACCCTTCCTTAGTGGTCCCTTCTCTTAGATTCACAAGATCACTAAAAACAACAGAAGTCATCCTCTTCTTTCTGGCAGAATGAAAGTTCAGCTTAATGTAATTACCAAATAGCAAAATAAAATAGAAATTGTGAAAGGTAAAATGAAACTGGCTGTAGGAAAAGGGAAAATAAGAGAGAATAATTGGGTGCAAAAACAGTGGTGTGCTGTTAAATTAACCTCCCATAGAAGCATTAGGTTTTCAGGCGTAAATCATCTTATGATCTAAGGAACAAGCTCTCTTCACGTCTTCTGCAGATAGATGTTCTGAAGGAAATTGGCTGTGTAGATGCTGACCTGGTTGTTCAGATCAAAGGGCGAGTTGCTTGTGAGATGAATTCTGGGGAGGAGTTGATATGCACGGAGTGCTTGTTTGAGAATCAACTGGATGAACTGGAACCAGAAGAGGCAGTGGCGATAATGTCTGCCCTTGTGTTTCAGCAGAAGAATACGTCTGAACCTACACTTACTTCCAAGCTTTCCCTGGCTAAACAAAGGTAATTATTTTTTAACTATTTTTCCCTGGTCGTATTTGTTGGTTTGATTTCTCAGTGTTGAAGGGGTTGTAACTGCAACCGTAAAAGGTGAATCTGGATTTACAACACTATAACAACATGGTGCGTGAACTGTACTGCAGTTTTGGTAACCTTGATCTTATTCTTGCCTGTATGGGAGACAACACTATACTTAACCTTTGAAGAAATTCGATTCTGAGTTTCAAATGTCTCTCCTTGCCGGTGACTCTCTTGAGTATCCAGGCTTAGGTTGTCATATTCTTGAATTGGAAAAATTTCCAGTAATGAAAAAGCCATGGGAACCGACTATTTGGTGCATGGATTGACACGTGGGGCCCACTCCGGGTCCCGCACGGATAATCCGAGCCGTTCCATAATTGTAAATAAAATTTTGGGTGGGCCTGAAAAATTCAGCTCAATATGATAAGTGTTGATCCAACCTATTTTTCATTCAAATTACAGATGGTCGGTTCCCATAGGATTCACAGGTTTGAGGTGAGAATGCTTTTTTGAGTTTGTTGTTGGTTATGCTTTGGTAAAGCATAATGTTTTGACACTAGCTAAGTTTCTATAACAGTTAAAGAAAAATGACTCTATAGATATATGTACATGATACTGAATGTACATTAAGTATTGCGTCTTGTACTACATGAATTGGCTCATATTTTGTCTGTTTTAGCGCATTGCTCCACACTAATACCATATCTCCATGCACTTAAAGATTGTATGAAACTGCCGTAAGACTTGGGAAGCTTCAAGCACAACGAGGCGTACAGATTAACCCCGAGGAGTATGCTCGGGACAATCTTAAGTTTGGCCTTGTTGAAGTGGTCTATGAATGGGCAAAGGTTCTTTTCTTTTTTAGAATTATGTTTTGTTTTTACTCTTGTTTAAAAGCACATCATCAGAACCTATCACTTGTACCTCAAATGACTTAGCTACACTACTTTCTCCCATGATAGGGCACTCCATTCGCAGATATCTGTGAACTTACGGATGTTCCCGAAGGGCTGATAGTGAGGACAATTGTAAGACTAGACGAGACATGCCGTGAATTCAAGAACGCTGCTTCAATTATGGGTAATTCTGGTCTATACAAGAAGATGGAATTGGCTTCCAATGCAATAAAGCGCGACATTGTTTTTGCAGCTAGCTTGTACATTACTGGTGTCTGATCGTGTTGTTACAGCCGGAAGGCATTTGTTTAGCTCACCCTCTAAATAATAGGGAGGTGCTTAGGGAAGAAAAATGTTGTACATTAGAAATGTTGTACACAGTCTAATGTTGTACATTAGAAATGTTGTACACAGCTTCTTCTTTTTTTTAGAGATGATGTGATTTTCTTTTTTTAAGAGATGATGTGATTCTAGCTATTGTTAGCACACAGTTTCAAAAAGAAGAAGAAGCTGCTGCTATTGTTAGTACATAAAATTCAGTGGAAATTCTGGAATGCTTGGTGATAACACAGGTAAGAGGCTGTGGATTGAAATCTGTATAGGAAGACTGTTTAATCTTTTCCCAAAAAGTCTACAAACACAACAGTGTCTAAGCCGTTCGATTCACGTGGACCTATGTGCATCTCTGGACGCAGTTGTATCCGGATCCGTGTTTTAAAGTTGTGTTGGTAGTTTTGCTCAATCTGTTCTAGGCCACTCCACAGGATGGATGGGTGGGAAATGCCTTTAAGATGATTTCCAATTGATTAAGAGCATTAGCATTAATAGTGGGATTTTATTTTTTCGGGAAGAAACATAAATGCCCACCAAATAAAAATTACTACTCCCTCCCAAAAAAAATGACAATTTTTGAAATCCGTGTCATTTTTTCATCGCTTATACATCTTTCAATCTAGAATGTTTTTCATGAGTTTGAAAACTTTGTACGATAGAATTAATCGAAAACTATCAAACAAGATTTATATTGCATATTTTTTGAAATCCATATTGAAAGATATAAGGAGTTGAAATTGGTACGGATATTAAAAATTAACATCCAATTTGGGACGGAGGGAGTATTTTATGCTCCCCTTGAATAATTGTTTTGATTTGGTTTTAAGAAAAGTTTCACTGTTTATTTTGTATAAATGTATTTTAAAATTTATTGTTTAGTATGCTTTGGAAATTGTGTTACGTATAATTGTAAGTGCTAGAAGATAAATTCTCTTTCGTATTTATGTGAAAGAGAGTATAGAAATTATGACTTTGTTTTTTCCTCACAAATTGAAGATCAAAACACGAAAGAATCAAGTAAATAGCCTGTCACACAATGAATTGCTCGTTTTTCTTATTTCATTCAACTTGGCCGACCGAAAATAATTTTAGAAAAAAATGACGCAAAAAATGTCAACAGTAACAAGAGGAATATACATAAGGAGACAATTTTCTTTTTTTCATTTATTGCTCCTTAAATCTTGAAGCAAAAGCATGCAATAATCTGAAAGAGCCAAATCGTTAAGAGCGTTTAATGGTCTTTTTTTGGCCATAATTATTACACTTGTCCAAATAATCTTTACAGCCTTATACTATGAATGAAAACTAAACAATCTGCTTTTAACCAAAGTCCCATTGAGGTTTATTCTCCTACACTCGGCTAAAGCAATAGGTCCCTCATTTGGACAGGCACCACCCATCAAAACACCCCACATCACAGGTTTAATACGGTAATTTTTTTTATAACTCAGCAACCGTCTCGATTAATTCTGTGAGAATCAATCAATCCCATAGTTCATTATGAGAGGATCTATTTAAGTTCACTCGACGAATGCTATTTGCTGAAGACACTTAGTATTTCATAGCTACTCCAATTTTGATTCATTGAAGGCTTTTTCTTTTTTCTTTTTCCCGCTTAATTTTGCTAGGTAATCAAACTTTATTACTCACTCTGTACCAAATAGCTTGACCTTTTTGGATACAAAAATGCTAGAGGTACATATGAAATGTACATATTATGTACATATCAATTTTATGGGGCCCATCTCGGGTCCCACAAAGATGATTCAAACCGCTCATTATTTTTAAAACATTTTTTTATGGAGTCCTGTAAAAAATCAGCACAACCCGATATCGGTAAGGATTTTTTCTTAATTTGTGGAGGCGAAACTACTTAACTGCTTAGTTTCGTCCCTACAAATTCAGAAAAAATTCTTACCGATATCGGGTTGAGCTGATTTTTTACAGGGCTCCATAAAAGATGTTTTAAAAATAATGAACGGTTCGGATCATCTTTGTGGGACCCGAATTGGGCCCCACAAAATCTATATGTACATTATATGTACATATTATATGTACCAATAGCATCACTCTTTTGGATAGCAGTGTATTTTGCATGCAAAAAAATATTTTATTATCACGATTTTTTTTTTCAAAAATTTTCAAGTCCATTTAAATATATCATTGAGAATATAAAAAATGCTGTACAATTTTTTCAAAAAAACACCCACAAAATATATTAATTTTTGCATGCAAAATGCATGATTACCATTTACCTGAATATGTCAAGTAATTTGGGACAGAGGGAGTACATTTTTTATAAGCTCGAACGACTTGACTTATAATTATTACCAACACGATCTAAGTTCAGATTGCGATGGACTTTTAGGTTTTATCTTGGATATTTTCAAAAATATTTGGGCAAAAGTAATTTTTTTTGGGTTTTCTGATTTTTCTAGTCAAGATAATTCAATAAGCTATAAAATTTTGGCACAAAACTAACAAACGCGAAAAAATTTAAATAGAAACGCCAAAAAACCTAAAGAAGCCTAATAGGAACAAGGCCCAACATACTAACATAGTAAAAACATCCTAGAGGGGAGGAAAAAAAAAAAAAGTAATATCACAATTCATCAAACTAAAGTTGAATAATTTACTACCAAGACAGGTCTCTGTATTCTTATTTTCAATGCAACTGCAGTGGAACACAAAGGTGATGAACTCCACACGTTTTGTGTGGGGCACTGAATAATTTCTGCTGCAGCAGTTACATACTTTGGGTTTTGTGAGCCTGTGACTGTTCATTTATTGGTTGAGAATCTTCAGATTCATGCTTTATAGCTCCATGAAATGAAATCGAGCATTCACTTCCGCTTTGCAAAAAAAAAAAAAAAAACCCATTTTTAATTGCTCTCTCTCTCTTAATGGCCCTCTGTTTCTTTCCCATAAATTGGGTGTCTCTCCTGTTTCTTTTCTTGGCCTTGATTTTCAATCTCACTTCCTTCCTCAATCCCTCTTTCCGAGTCTCTGTTTCTTCAGAAAATCCCTGAAAGTGAAGGGCTTTGGATAGCATGTCATGGGCTGCCCATGGGACAATCGAGAGATGTGGGTTTCATCTTCTCTATAAATTGTTCTCTTTTTGGTGATTTTCTTTTTGATGATAGATATATTGAGGGTGGTTTTGTGATTATATTGTTTCAGGTTTGAAAGGTATGTGTATGATTACTTGATGAAAAATGGTAAGGGTGAAATTGCAGAGATCTTCAGGAGTGAGGCTAATCTCCCCTTCGATCCTATGTCTCCTCCTGGTAATCTTTCCATAGTATTCTTTTCCATCTCCCTCCCTCTGTCTCATACACTGTCACATACACACGGGTGCGATCGTACCAGCATTGATGCACCGGATCCCATCAGAACTCCGCACGCGAAAGTACTACTAGGATGGGTGACTCTGGGAGACTTTCCCATGCTCCTAAAAAGAACACACACACACAAAGGAATTTTCTTCTGTGTTTAATCATATGATTGTACAGAGTTCAAATTTTTTTTTTTTTTTTTTGTCAATCAATAGGAGGGGATAGGGGAAGGGGTGCTGCAATTCGCAGCGATAAGACTCAAACCCGACACTTCGGTTCAAATCCTCAGTACCCAAAAATGTATGTATCCATATTTCGGTGCAATTCCAGGCATTATAATATCACGCGATAATTTTCACATCTCTCAAAAGTTCCACTCGATATAATAGTTACTGAAATTGCATCTAAACAACTGTACACAAATTTCTTGATAAAGAGAATCAGAGGGGGTTTCAGTTTGGACGTGCCATTCGGGTAATAACGTTTTATTCCGGGCAATAGTTGTCTTTTAATTACCAGCGTTAGGAATATGTGGAACCATAGGATATATCTGGTTTCGGGGCTTACGAATACAAAAAAGAAAGTGATTGGAAGTGCAGACAAGAGCTCGGATTTACATAGTTCACCCAATGTAGATGGTAGAAGTTTAACGTCGGTGTTAAAACAAAGAAATAGGAGGAATACCTCAGAGTTGGCCTATCACAATAATATATGCAGCCTAGAGTTACTGGTCTGTCAAAAATATAATTATGTACAACAGCTTGGGATCCACGTAAACTAGGAAGATGTTCTGATTAGATATAAGGAGATTGGTTATTGTTATGATTGAAGCAGGCGTAATTCTCGCAGTGAATTTTGCTTCATGTTGCTTGGTTTACAGAGTTTTGACTTGCACTGATCTTTTCTTTTCTTTTCGTTTCCCTTAATTCTTCCAGCGATTGATGTTCCTGACGGTTTTCTCCACGAATGGTGGTTGATATTTCATGAAATATTTAAAGGATGGCAACAAAATAATTCAAACAATAACCAAGGTTCCTCCAACATGGTGATTTTTTAAAATCAGTTGCTCCGTTCAAACTGTCTATGCCCCTTGTTTTACCAATCACATTAATCTTGTTATCGTGCTCTTTTTGTAGGCCAAAGAAATGGTCAATGTGAAGATTCAACAAGGCGATCCTTCCCAATCCAGAGAGCAGGAGATGAATGAAGAAATGATTAGGGAGCTGACTGGTAGTAGTGATTTCGGTATGATGCCTCAAAAATTTGGTTAAGGCAGTTTGAAAATGAATAACCTCATAATGTTGAGTTGTTATTAGGATTACTAACCCAATAGTGTTGTTGGAGGATGGTTGGCAACACCAGTGCGCTTTCTGTTTGGAGTTGTGTCTCTATGTTGGTCTCAGTAATATGACAGTTCTTCGTGTTTTTGATGGGATGAATTAGCCGTTTATCAACAAAAAAAGTTTTGTGGGGAATGCTCAAACCATAAGTAGTTGCTAGTGCAAAATTCTTAGGGTCAAGTGATCCACTCAGCTAATTGAGAACAATAAGCAATTTCTACTGCAAAATTCTAATGTTCGAGTTATCCACTCATACTAAGCTAATTGAATGCCCACAGCAGCACTTGTACTATTGAAAAGGTTCGTCAGGAGAGATGTTCCCGCAGATGTCCCCCTTTCCAATAGTGCTCTAATTCCTATTGTTATCCCTCCATTCCCTTTTCTATTCTGTTCTATCTACATTCCAGGAAATTCATATGCTCCACGGATGGAGCAAAAAGTGCAGTCTTGGTCAGAGCAAGCCGTGTATTGGTTGGTGATCCTTCTGCAATTCAGGCACTTAAAGTGAGTAACGAAGAATAATAGCACCGTAAAGTATAAGGAAGTTGTTGGTGTCCAACAAGGAGAGAGAAACAATATAACCATTTTGATAGCTAAGGATGAAAGACCCTTTTCCGTTTGTAGATGGTATATGTCAGTATAGTGGATTGTTCGGGTGATTTTCAATTTTTGGTCTGCTAGAACACATGTTAGACATATTCTTGAAACTTTGTATGCTTCAAATTCACACACAGGCTACAACTGTTTCTTAGCAGAAGAGGTTTTCCACATCTCAATTTTCGAAGTGGTGAATTTACGAAATAATAATGAGCTCACTACAATGACAATTATGTGAAGAACTTTGAAAGGGAGATAACCACGGTAATTGGGCAGAACCTTCTTCATCTGGGGAAATTCTGATGCTACCTGATTGGCCTCAGTCAAAGTAAATGATAATAAGTTTTTGCATTTTTTCATTCGAGAATAATTAAGGAAATATAAACCTCTATCTAATCTTAGTTTAAGTTCAGATAGAACTTATGCTTTGATAACTCAGGTAATCTACCCTCTCGTTATGTTTTGGTCATTATTTGATGCCAAGATAGTTCAACATGTAATGACATGTTCCTTGTCTTCCTTGCACATTCTCTCTCTCTCTCTCTCTCTCTCTCTCTCTCTCTCTCTCTCTATTGCATTTGTATTTGTATTTGAGTCCTTATCTTAGTGTTTGTCTCTGCAGCGTTGACCATAGTGGACAACCCAATACCACTGGTAGGATAATATTTAGCAGTAAGCTAAACTTTTTGATTTGGGTATTACTTTTTGTTGGACTTGACTTGACCTAGTGATATTCTGATTTGTTCCAGGATAGTGGGCAAACTTCTCAAGGTTTGACATTTCAACCTCAACAAACATCATTGGCAGACTCAAAGAGATACTGTCAGCCGGTTGACCTTTCAGATATAATCGCTCTACGAGTGAGTTCCTCAAGTTGTGAAACACTGGAAACGAAAAAGGTTGCACCTGCTGAGGTAGTAACCTTCATAGTGATGAATTCCCAAACCTCTTTGCACATATATTTGTGGGATCATTTTTTATGGACACTGGACACGAACCCTTGGCAGAAAGCTGTTTTGATACATCTAGTTTTCTAATAAAAAGGAAGTGAAATGTGTTCCTATGTTGTATAATATGGTCAGAGTGGAAGAAAAAGCAAGAATTCTACTGGCTCTGGATACGGAAGTAATAGTGTGCCAGTAGCTGCTGATTGTCCTTCAGAAACTTCTTCACCAATTTGCAAGTCTTTCGATAAATTATCTCATTCACCTGATAGTGGCAATAAAGATGAGGGAAAGACTTCTTCAAGCGATTCACAAACAAATCATGCAACTGCTGACACTAAAACTTCGAAGGTTAAAGGTTCCAGACACTTTTGATGCAACGCTAGGTTTCATACTTCAATAAGTATTAGGAATAATTCTTGCTGCAAACAAGGCTGGTCTTGAACTATAGACATTTATGGCACTGCAATAAAGATTGAGCATTACACTTTGTGTTTCTTGCACCACCTCCCATTTAAAAGTTCTACCGAATTTTTTAATTTTCCTGTTAGTTACTTTTCCATAATTTCTCGTTTTCTCTTCTTATCATGGGAAGTACAAAATATTTTGAATATGATATCTCAAATACCCGAACTCATGCCAATGTTCTCGTGTCGTTGACAATATTGTTGCTTTCTGGGCTTGTCCATTAATGTGATATATATATCTCACATAGTTTCAATTTGATTTTTATGCTTTGTGGGCAATGAGTGTCCATAAAATGCTCGATCTTACTATAAGTTATCAAACATCTAGGAAAGCGATTTCCACTCGGGGGGGGGGGGGGGGGGGGGGGGGGGGGGTTGGTTTAATAATTGGAATATATTGTCTTTATAGTTGTAGATGGAGTATATTGCTAGAAACATCTTTAACCGTTGAAAAAAAGAATGTGTGCCTTGATTAATTGGATACTAATGGGCAATATACATTTGCATAACGATTTAGATATTCATTCCTTTAGTGAATTGATGGTAACAATTTCAAGAAAAAAAAGGTAAAAGAGGCATCTTAGTGAATTGATTTGATCAGAATGCGCTCAATAACTCGAAAGGAGTCCACGATCATACATGTTAAAAAAAATTTGTTGTGAGATTTTGAAGCTGATATTTCATGATCGCCAAGATGTTATTTTTTAGGTGGTGGCACATTATGTAGGTTTCGACCTTCAACTTACAACATTGAAGGTTTGATCTGTTGTTTTTAACAATAGACACTCCACTGGCATTGATGTCTCTTAGTAAAGTGCTAAATTGGTGACTTGCATTTGTTACAACTTCTCGTTTGACATTAATGTATTATGTTTTCCTCTTCTGGAAATCTACTTTTAGGCTTCTAAAAACTTCTTATTCTCTGTTGAAGCTGTTGTGAAATGTTCAAGTCCAGCTAGTCATGGAATCCTATAGAGTGTTAGATTTGCTTTGATAACATCACATGATGGTTCGCCCTTGACAATTTTGAAGGGTTTCACTAGCCAGTGAAGATCATAGTATGAATTGAATAAAGTCTCTTTGCTAAATTTCCTTGTGCCTGCACGAGCCATCATTCTCTGATAACCAATAATCTTCAGCTTGTGTCGCACAGCGTGGGAGTGGGGTGTGGGAATCCTTTTCTAAGTCGGGTTCTGTAATCATGTTAAAAGAACTTTTGGACAAGAGCTGAGAGTTGCATTTAATGGAAAACATGCCCGCTTGTATGGGAATCGTTGAAAACCATAAAGATAACAGGTGAATCTCATCAGGAAAAATACTTGGTTAAGGGAAACTTTTGAACGGTATCAGAACCGAGCCTTTATATAATTGAAGCTGCACTTGGTTATAGGCTTGAACTAGGATGATCAGCAGATGAGTTGGGGTTAGGGGTGAGATGCCACCCTAATACAGTTCTATCTTGTTTTCCTTCAAAGTGTATCAATATGGCTTTACACAACATCCAGTGCAAATCTTTTTATGACACAATTGAGGCAAACTTTGAATCACCTATAAGGTTCCACCGTGCTTAGCAGCTCAGCAGAAGCGTGCTTTTGCACCCAATATGACGAACACAAATAGAAACATAAAACACAAAACTAATGCAAACTACATTGCATTACAGAATGTGATCACACCAGAATCAGTAGTCAGTGCCTAATCTTTTTTTCTTGTGTCTCGTGCTGTCTTAAATGGGGTAAAAACACTGTGTTCTCTCATATTGATTTGTTTACCCATGCCAGAAGGAACCTCATTATGCTTGGAATTCGTCCTTTTTTGTTGCTGGAGTCATCAAAGGATTAATTATGCTTGGATTCGTCCTTTTTGGTTGCTGGAGGAGTCATAGACAGAACATTCAACCATTGAAGGGTTGCCCATTTCTGCTATGAAAAGTTGGTATTGATCTCCAAGAATGAAACCAAGTGGTGAGCAAAATGCAATGGTGAATCCCTTGTGTCTACCCCGACCTCTTACCCAGCAAATGTGCAGGACTATTTTCTGCTGCTGACCGAGATCATAGATTTAATGTTTTGAGCTATGTTTATGTTGCCATTCATGCTGTGAGAGGTACTTCAAACCTTGTCCTGCATTTGGTTGTGAGTCTCGTGACAAACCTGAATTTCATGGTCAGGGACTTCTAGAGACACGTGATTTGGCTTTCCCTGGCATTCTCCGCACAATTTTGTATCTTTTGCTTATTTTCTTCATTTATGTTGGGTTATTCATAATCTCTCGCCACAGGTAGTTAGCAGACTATGCATCAGTTTGTGAGTAAGTACTTCATCCGGTACCAGATTGGAGTTGTCTCTTATATCTGGCTTTAGTGAGGCAAATTCTGTTATGGCGACTCCATACCGACAGGATGCATCTAAAGTTTGTGTTATATCCCGATGCCAAAGGTAAAATACAACAGCATTGCAAACTCATGAATAACTTTACATTTCATCAAGTTTGCATCAAGCACATAGTTGTGTCATTTATGCATTCGTGTGTCACAAATTTGGGCAGCTTGTGCCAGATTTAGTGTTGTAATGTTCTGCATGTATTTTCTCAATTTAAGGTTTTGTAACTGGTGCAGGTAGTATTACGTGAGTGATTTGAGGCATAGACTCAATCAGGACCAAGTGATGTGAACAACTAAAGCTGACTTTTTTTAACCTTGCGGATCAAATTCATCCTAACTCACCTCTGAATTACTTTTTTTCAGCTAACAGGCGAATAAATCATAACAGGCATGCCGCATCAGAAACAGGTGATTTTCACAGTTCGATGCCAACTTGTTGGTAGCTGAACAAGTAATCATCTTCACATTCCGTCAAAGGCACAAGCAACAAACTTTATTTCAGCCCCCATCGTTATGTAGTTTTACCACGTACCAATAGCATGGTCGAGTTGGAATCTTCCTGATAAATTCGTAGCTCACATTCCTTCAGACGAAATGATCAACTGTTGCAGTGACTGATCAAATGTTGTGTTCTTCAACCGGGTAATACCTTAGCTGGATGTTGGTTTGCAGAGATTTACTGTCTTATATGTCGGTTCATATTGACCATAAGTTTGGCAAAAGCAAAAAAAAAAAGAAAAGATTTAGTCTACAGTTCATTTTGTAGTCACTTTTAACCTCTACGACGTCTACGTACAAGTGAGAATGTAGATCCAATTGATGAACTTAACATACTAAATCAGATTACTTGGAGCTCCCTAATCCTTTCTAATGACAAATTGTTACATTTCCTTAAGTTGGTCTGAGAACTGTGATGAGAACAAAAGGTGCCATCGATGGGCAGATGGATATTGTTCAAAAGATTGTCTCTGCTGCATTGTTTTAAGGTTTCTTTTCCATGGCACTTGACACTATTGAGTTTAACATAGGCCTACCAGGTTTTTAGGTAGAGAATTAGAGATACAACTTTTTGCTCTATCTCCGAGTACCCATTCACTCAATACTGATCTGCTTTCATTTCCACTTTTCCTAAGCGAACCCAGATTTTTTCGTGCATATGAGTTATTTTCTTGTATCTGTACAATTAGCCAGAGGGTATCAATATGGAAGCAGATAATGCCACGATTCAAAACTTTTCTGCCACGACTAATAGAACTACAAAATGCCTTATTTGCCCCTTTGCGTGCCGTCTGTCAGTTCCACTTTAATCCCTGACCTCATGTGATGAAAACTCCATCCCCTTTCTCTCTCTATACCTATCTACGGACCGCCGGATGATTCTAGTCAACTAGATCATCGAATTACAATCACCACCGTGACTCCTCGTCCTTGCCCCTGTTCCCATGATTATCGTTGGTCCGTTGCTCTAAAATTTGATTGTTGTTGACCATAGCTGTAACTGCGAAATCGAATTTCCCTGAACAGGTAAGAAATTTTCCGGTGGAGGAGTTTGTGGTTGGTCTGGATCTGTAAAAATAGAACACTCATATTCTCATAGAAAAAAGCAGGCAGAGTGAGAGAAATTGAAGAAAAAAAGAAAGATTTGAGAAAAGAGGTGGGTATTCTGGAATTAGTAGATAAGGAGTGGCCACGTGGGAGAAGAACATTTCTCTTCTGAAATGGGACAATGTAAATCTGAGGAAGGAAAAGAAAGGGGAAAACAGAGGGAAGAGAGAGAGAGAGAGAGAGAGAGAGGTGTCATCGGGTCAAAATGAGTGGAAGGGATAAATAAGGCATTCACTAGATTGTGTCGTGGCAGGAACATTTGGGATCGTGGCATTATCATTTACCTATCAATATATGTAAAAAAAATTACTTTTCTTATTTTCGTCGCATGCCCAGTACAGTACATCATGAGGGGAGAACAAGAAAACAGCACATCAGAACACAGCCTACAACTCCATGGAAACACATCCCACATCAAGTCCAGATGAAACACAGAGAAACTGAACAACACAGCTGCTGGTTTTAAGATAACATCATTCACTTCGTATCCCTCAATTCTAATTGTCGCTCCTCTTTGGCTTGTCAGAGGCAAATGCAACCTGTGAAAAACAAAAGCATGGATGTATTGAGTGAGACCTGTGTGGAACTCCTCCTTGAAAAGACTAAGGTAATTAAATTCCTTATAAGGTGATCATTCTGGTTTTACCATGTCATTAGCCGCCGGAATCCAGTCGTTAGTTGCCGGATTTCCGTGACAAGGGCCGTGACAGTCGGTAGCAGCATCCGGAGCTAGGTTGAAGCTCATGCCATTTTCATTCTCCACTTTGATGAACCCTGTCCCGGTCTAGAATAAAGCACAAAAGTTAACCAAATCACAAATGTATATGGGTTTTTTAAAGCTTCTATTTTCCTTGGTTGAATTTCAAAGTAACTACTGAAGTGTTGTTAAGGGAAGTTTCTGGGGTGGGAAATTACAGTGTGGTGGTGCTTGTCAACGCAATTGAGATCTTTGTAGTATCTGTTTCCACAAACTCTTCCCTCACCTCACTTCCATTGTAGACCATTTCTGCGAGAGAAACACATTAGGCAAAAACCGAAAATGCAGGATAAACTAGACATGAGTTGCGGGCATGAATATGGCAAAATCAAACCTTGAAAACAGGTGTATGGTTTTTTTTAATCGGCACACCTTGAAAACAAGTTCTACAAAACTCACTAGTGTACCCTTTACGGAGGCATTGGGGGTCCATTTGGTAATCCCTGTAGTAGCTGATCATAGGCTTAATTCTTGTACGAATTTTTTCTTATTTTGCGTCTTGTACACACAATAAACAAACAAGCAAATAAGTGTACCAAACATGCTTGCTTGCTTCCAAGTTTGCCTTCTGAATTCGAGACTAGCCCACACAGTTTAAAGTGGTCACTGGTACTAAACTGTAAACTTGAAAATCTTGCATTCAACTATCGTGGGAAACTCTCTTCTCACGTGCGCAGGTCTAGAGGAGCCTTGCATTCTCATTTTGGGTTCTCCTTCTAGGACTACTTATCTCGAGCAATCAAAAAATCACTACCCTTGTAATTATTAAAAATCCTAGGCAACATGATTAAAAAAAAAAAAAACACTTCAGACTATACCTGCAAACAAACATTGTTACTCTGGGAAATATTTGGCACGTATCATCCAAACACTTCCACATATTCATAATCTAATGTTAATCATATTCTCACGTGCGTAGGTCTATTGATTAGGGGTTTTTTTTTCCAAGCGGGTATACATAAGTGGGGGTTAGGGTAGGGGCAGTTCGTAAGTTAGTCCATCTGGGTCCAAAGGCTGTTCACAGCCTTGAACAACAAACGCTTGGCGAACCCTGGGACATCCCACAAGGGAAGGACCAAGAAATACCATTAGGCTACAAGTCCTTTGATCTATTGATTAGGTTTGCACACCCCTAATTGTTGCTAAGGTAAATATAGTGGCTCAAGATCTACACTGGAATCTAAAACATGTAGCCTTGACAAGGTCAAAAAGGTAAAAAAATTGACGATTCCAAAAGTCATGAGAGAGAAAGTATCCTATTCTAATTGTGATGTTTCTGTCTCATTGGAATTGGAAAAAGGCACAGAAGAGAGACCTGAGAATCATGTTCAAGTTGCTGAAACACAACTTGTTCAGGGATAACACCATTAGGGAGGGCACGCCATCGACATAACTGGCCGAGTACTCGCTCCTCTGAGGCTTGGAGTGGCGTTTGGGCGCCAAGCCATCAAAGTAGTCTCTGGTTTCTTCCTCAACCTTCTCCTCTTCTTCCTTGGAGAGATGAGCGTCACTCCTGCTTGGCCTCCCACAGCACGCCATCTCTCTCTCTCTCTCTCTCTCTCTCTCTCTCTCTCTCTCTCCTACCTTCTCTCTCTCTCCTACCTTCCACTATGATTTACACAAGATCGGAATGGAAACAATTAGGGTATAGAGTGGGAGTGTATATTTTTCGTTGAACCATTCTTCCCAGTGGAGAAAATATCTCAAAGAACCTTATCCACTCCATTGAAGAATGTTAGTTGGTGTGTCATGCTCTCAAGGACTTTTTGACTCTGAAATCTCACTTTCATGACAACTATGAGTATGCCCGACTGGGCAAGGGTCCTGTCAGAATTAGTCGGGCAAGGGTCCTGTCCGAATATAAATGCATTTCGATATTATATCAAAAAAGTATATTCGATCAATGTGATTTTTGATTTGATCAATATTCTCAAAAATTTTAAAAAGTAAACGATTTTGATTATTGTTGTAGGTCCGAAAAAGATCTTAAAATTGGACCGCACTAGTTGGAACCCACGCTAGACAGGAACCTTTGTCCGACTTGGTGACCACCACTTTTAAAATTGTAAAAGGGATTAATTAAATAATCATCCTATAGAAGATGAAGGTAAAAACCATTTTTGTCCTCCAAACTTTTGCGCAAGATCATAACCCTTAGATGGTGCCTCAAAGCCTTTGGGGTGGGTCAAATCAAAGCATAATAACAAGTAAGAGGCTCATTTTTTGAAGCTCGAAGACTTGATTTTCAATGCTAGCAAAAACTTCTTGGA
Organism: Rhododendron ovatum; assembly: GCA_019656835.1. Lineage (NCBI taxonomy): Eukaryota > Viridiplantae > Streptophyta > Magnoliopsida > Ericales > Ericaceae > Rhododendron > Rhododendron ovatum. Next base: position 26,064,701 of record CM033793.1, on the reverse strand, counting down.
AGGCTGGATATTTGTTCGGGCATTAACTTCATATCCCAAAATTAATCGAGGCCCACGTAAATTAGTCGAACACTCAATTGGGAAAAAATGTAGTGCCCTTTTCCCAATTTATTTCGGTGTGCAAATCAAAGTTCAAAGACAAACTCATTCACTCATATATAGAGTTATTGACCACTATGGGCCTTCTCAACATCTATCAATTCACCATCTCCGCATAAAGGCCCAACTCAGCCGCCCAAGTAGCCTACTTATTAATCTTCATAATCCAAATCAAGAAAGCGTGGTTTTTCCTTCCATTATTTATGCAATAAAAATGTTGTAAACAAACAAAGGATATAAAGCAACCGGATATCTATATCCAGAACAAAGCTATATCCCACTCTCTAATCCGCTTACCAAACAGGCTGTAAATATAAATATGTTAGTTTTTCTTAATCGCATGAAACCTTTTTCTTCCATTGGTGAAATAGAACACATGAAAAGAGGAACTCTGCAAGCTAGACGAAGCAGTGGGTGTTTGTTTCAAGTTCTTACGTTGAGTTCACTTTCTCTTTATCCTTTAAGAGATCATTTTATTGGCTGGATATGAACATGGAATTGGACTAAATATCCAAGGAAATCACATACTCGTTGTTTGGTTAAAATTTTTACAGCCCGAGTGAATAACCAAAATTTTTACAGCCCGAGTGAAAATATTCATCTAATACAAACATAAACCTCACAAAGGGTGAGACATATAACATCGTGCCGAAGGTGTGGTGTTATTGATCTAGTAGTATATTTGGTTTAATAATATTCTTGCCTCTATTAAGAGGGGAAAAAAAACATGAAAATACAAACAATCCTCGAACCTTTTAGGCCCAAAAAAAAAAATCTACTCTTAACAAACATTGATATTTATGACATGATGCTCCAAACCAACTCAAAATGGACGCTGATATCCATCTCCCCAACATACATAGTGCATCCGAAGGTAAAAAAAACGTGGCACATGTGAGAATATGTAATTCAATTTCTGACTCTAATATTAGGGTTAGGTTAGGTTATGTTTTGGGTTTGAGTTTGGGCCCATATTTTGTATGGTCTCTTATATGATTTTTGGATTTTGGGTGTCGGCCCATTTTGATGTATCCAACCTATGGTTGGTATCCCCTCCTCCCTTTCCCCAACATTTTCTTTTTAATAAAATATTTTCTTTTGCCGATAAAAAACACACACACACAGAGCTCTCTGCTAGTGGACGATGAGATTGGACCTCCAAAAATTAGTTGAGGTACGTGTAAGCTGAATCCAAATGCCCAAACCCAGGGTTCCTGTGACTACAAGAGACATCTGAGAGATTTCATCTTGGTGGATAGCCAGATATGTTCGGCTGAAATAAAATCTAAGCCATCCGTTACTGAACATGGATGGCTCGGATGGGACAATAGGAACCTCAATTCCGAATGCCCTAAGTTATAAAAGAAATGAATCAAACGCACATAGGATACGCGTATTAATTGGGTACAGTCTAATCATGCATGCCTCCAGATATTTTGAGTTAGTTAGAGGTAGTAGGGATAGATGATAACGTGTTTCATCAATTGTAGGATGGTACTGTGTAGTGGTGTGTGCAGCACCGTAATGCGCACTTCCGAGCCGTCGGATCGTGCATTTGACGGCTTGGATCTCATCTCGATAATGAACGGCTCTCGATTGTTGGTTGCCGAGATGAGATCCGAGCCGTCGGATGCACAATGCGACATCTTAGATGTGCTGCACACCTCACTGCACAATACCTATCCGAAGTCCGTGTTTCATAGGTTTTCAGCGCAATACATGCACCACGCCTGAAACACCTAACAGACCCACATGAGGAACTTGAACTGTTTCTTCATGTCCCTTATAACTATCAGGATACCCTGTCTTTATGCCCTACTACATGTATTTGGACCATGATTGAATTTTGGTGGGATTATGTCGACTAATAAAGGGAAACGATATGGAATTGGAATACCTAAATTTATTCTTGACTTTATTTTTTTTAAAACCTTTCTATTTGGCTTTTTCTCGTATGTACGTTCAGCCAGTGGGAGCACGGAATCACACGTGATTTTTGTTTTTACACTTGCAAATAATATTTTTAGGAGAGCACCTTCAACAAGAAAATATTACTATTAAATGCTACTGCATAAGTTCCTCTACAAATTCATGACCCAAATACAATTGAAAAGGCAACTCACGAGCTACATCAAGTAACATAGTACGCAAATTAAGTACTATTAGATATGTAAGTAGTTTTTAGCCGCTTCGGGAGGAGTAATAATTCCATTGCACAAGCCCAAAGTCGAACTCTTTCTCTTTGAGAAAATCTTTCCTTTTCAATTTTACGATAGTGCAAAAAGGCAATTTAGTGCCCGAGAGGCTCTTACTGTTGTTAGAGTGCTTTTATGAATTTGGATACACAATGTCAGAGTCTATTATATCATGAATCAAACACATATAGCCCTGCAATGGACAGTGGAATTGGTCTTCTAGAAATTAATCGAGATGCTCGTAAGCTTATTTGGACACTCTAATTTTGCCACCATAGGGATACTCTTATTAATTGGTTACAGTGTAATCTTGCCGGCCACCAGATCTTTTGAGTTGGATAAAGGTGGAGCAATAATTCTAACACTACATCCATTTACACACCAATTCACATACCCACACTCACAGTAAAGGTGGACCCGCATACACTGGGTGTGTAGTGTGTGTGGGCTCCCATTCACACACCCACACTCACAATAAAGGTGGGGCCCACACACACTGGGTGCAGTGTGTGTGGGCCCCACTTTATTGTGAGTGTGAGTATGTGAATGAATGTGTAAATGGGTGTGGTGGTAGAAGGACTCAAAGGTCGTGTAGGGTTAGAATGTAAGATGATAGTGTGCTGCATAGGTTTTTAGCTTAATACATGCACTATGTCTGAACAATAAAACTATAGGTACACCAAATGCACATTGTATTGTGTAAGATCCATCTCTGAATTCTACACAAATGATCGGAACTGCTCAATTTATTTAAAATATATTTTAAAGATCCTTGTAAAAGAAGAACTTAGTTGGATATCGCTAACGTCTTGATCAATTTTTCGCTCAATTTCCAGTCAGAAAATTGAGCAAAGATCTGACTAAAGCTGATTCTTTACAAGGATTCTTTCAAAAAAATTGAGCGGCTCCGATCATTTGCATAAGACCCCAACGCAATATGCATTTGGTGTAAACCAAATGGTGTACCCCTCCATGTCCGGAAACACCCCCTTGAGAAACTTGAACTGTTCTTCATGTCCTTGTCGATCAGGATACCCTATCCTAGCTAGCTATAATTCACATGAAAACTTGATTGTTTCTAAATGTCTTTTTTCCCTATAAATAATTGATTGATCTACATAATTATGCTACTATCCCTGCTAGATTCCCTGGACCAAAAGCTAAGGCATGAAATTTAACCCACAAAGCTAGCTACTACTCCCTTTTCTTCCTTTTTCTTTTCTTTTGTTTTTTTAATGCCGTACCACATGTGTTTGGACCATGGATGAATTTGTGAAGGTATCATCAACGATTAAAAGAAAATGAGAGGGAAATTGGAACACCTAAATTTAGTCTAGGTTGTGGCTTTATTTTCTACCTTTCTTTAGGTACTTCAAAATTCATGATCCAAATACAACTGAAAAGATAGCTCAGTGCACGAGCCACATAAAGCAGCTTAGTATGAGAAGTATTAGATGTAAGTAGTTTTTTGCCGCTTCAGCGTGATGTAATATTTACATTACACAAAGTCAAACCCTTTCTATCACCCGGGATGGTAGCCAAGATGGCAATGGATTACTCACATTGGGTTTGGCTCTTATATTGTCACGGGTTTGAGACGTGTTTGTCGCTTTTGAATCCCAAGATCCGCATGTTGTCTCCTTTGACCTTGGGTGGCGCGGTGTGCACATATAGGTTTTTGGTTTCCTTTGCGAGGGCCCCTCTGGTCTGAAATATTTTATATAGTGACGCCTAGAGGAGAGTTGTTACGCTTGGTTGCTTCCTCCTTCACCTTTTCAATTGAGGGAAAAAAAAGAAGTCAAACCCTTTGTCTTTGGGAAATCTTCCTCTACATTTTACAACCCAAAACACAATTTCAAAAGGTAATTACTCATATTTAACAGTGCCTGAGGCTCTTATTACAATTGTTACTGTTAGAATTGTGACTCATAGTTAAGTATGAAGAGATACTAAAGAGTTCTAGAAAGAAAGCTAGATGCCGGAGTGGAGCGTAGCGTAGGGGATGATTTCCATGCAGCATTATGTGAGTGGGGAGGTTATTTTGGTACTTGTATTGTTGGGGAGCCTAATTTTAGTGGACGATTTCCATGCATGATTATGTTCTAAACGAACACCTTCCCTTTGTCTCGTTCGAGTGTTGATTTGGCCTCTGCTCCGACTGTTGGTGTTTCAACAAGTCGAGAAAATTTTCAGTGCCGATGGGTACCACATGGTGTCTGCTCGACACATTCGAACCGTCCGATGCAATTTTGGATGGTTCGGATTGAGAGAGAGAAAAATGAGAGAAAAAGAGAAGGAATGAGAGGAGAGAAAAAGTTTCAATTTGAGCCATCCAAAAGTGCATCGGATGGCTCGGGAGTGCCGAGTGGGCACCACGTGAGATATACCCGCTCGGCACTGAAAAATTCTATATAATATTGTATTTCAGTACCACTTTTTGAGTGTGAACGTAGCATAGTAGTACTTACAAATTAAATCAAGTTGAGAACAGAGATCCCCCAACTCCTCGATCTGCTTTTTCAGAGACTTCTAAAATCTCTTGTTTGTAACCAATGTTCCCTACTGTGTTATTTCGGCCCTTCCGGCAGGACAATTCCAGGTAAAATTCCAGTCCAAAACCACTAGTACTACTATTAATTT
>CM033793.1:25704493-26059667 GCA_019656835.1 Rhododendron ovatum | reverse complement strand
ATCGGAAAGGCATAAACCAGAGAGAGATTTGGAAGACCCAAAACCGAAATCAATTTTGTGTCAAACTTTTAGCATTTATCACACTCGCAAATATTCTCTCACTCGTTTGTGTTTCGTTCAGACTCTAGATGACAATTTCGTTCAGACAGATCTTTGATTTTTTTAGCATTTATCAACTTTGCGTCAAATTTTTGTGAATTATTGATTCGTCTAGAGTCTAGACGAAAGAAATCAGAAAAGTAAAAAATTTTGATCGAAACTTATAATTTTTTTAACAAAGATGAAAAATAAGTCAAAAAGACAACTTATTTTTGTTTTTTTAAAAAAGCATTATGAGTTTTGATCAAAATTTTTTACTTTTCTGATTTCTCTCGCCAAAACGAATCAATAAGTCACAAAAGTTTGAAGCAAAACTAACAAATGCAAAAGAAAAATTAAATAAAAAAAAAATTAGTTACTATTTCACTTATAAAGCCAAATCCACCCTAAGTGTACAAGGTAATTTGGTCATTTAGTAGGAGAGGAATAGAATGTTAATTTTAATGTACATGGATATTTTAGTCATTTAAATTTACAGGGTAATATGGTCATTTTAGTATACATTGATATTTTAGTCATTTTAAATTTTAGCAAATAGTAGTATATAATTGGGCTAATGGGCAGATCGGGTTTGTTTTTAAATAAATGGGTCCGGCTGGGTGTGGGTAACTACACTCATAATTAATGGGTCATTGACCCATTAAAGACCCAACCTATTTACAACTTACTCATTTTGACCCAAACCCGCCCATTTGCCATCCCTAGGGAAATTCAAAAAATGGCCAAAACTTCTCCGTTTTTTTGGTTAGGAATCAGATGCTTTATAGACTTGAGAGTCTAAGACACAGGGAAAAAGAGAAAAGGACAATAAAGTAGACATGCTACATATACTACCATCCATCAACTACTTATTGATAAAAGTATTTAGATAGTAGTGTTTATTAACTGGGGAACTTTTTTTTTCTCTCTCTCTCTGGGATTTGTCGAAGATTTTGAGGTTACGAGTTTCTTCTCAAACACTGTGTAATGTGTATTATATCTTCAAAGCTTCTTCCACATGAGGAATCACTTACCTCAATGATATATGATTTAAAGAATTAACACTGATCAAAATATGGTTTTAAAAAAATTGATCGAATTTTACACTCCCTCCGTCCCAAAAAGAATGACAATTTTTGAAATTCGTGTCATTTTTCATCACTTATATCTTTCAATCTATAATGTTTTTCATGAGTTTAAAAACTTTGTATAATAGAACTAATCGAAAACTATCAAACAATATCCATATTGTATATTTTTTGAAATCCATATTGAAAGACATAATGAATTGAAATTGGCACGAATATCAAAAATTGACATCTAATTTGGGATGGGGGGAGTAGCTTTATAACTGCCAACGCATTGGCTTATATCGCTCCCTTAGAGCAAGTCCACTAAACCCATATAGTAATTGGGAACTCGGGGACTTGTAGTGCATACAGTTGTGTAATGCGCAATCTGAGTTGTCCAACAGTGTTTTTAATTGTCCAAATTTGTTAGAAGAATCTTGCAATGCACTACAGAGTGTTGAGCGAAAATTGTAAATCAGTAATGAAAAAGTCATAACTGGTGTCGAATTTGGTAGCAACTTTGACAAATTTGTTGCATCAACCCAGCCACCCAAGCCAACTGATCTGCATCCAAAAATTGAGTTGGCTTAATCCAATGATTTAGATTTGAGATTGGGTAAAATGGCACCAAATTGATGCAACAACATTGCTATTTTTTCACGTTTTGACACCGTAACATGTACAGATGGTGCTCAACCTAGGATGACACCAAAAAGTTATTTTGATATTACTGGGTGGACTTGCTCTTACCTTGCTTCAAATGATAGTTGTTTAACTCATCGCGTTGTGAGAAAATTCCCAAACACAGATTAATTGTGGATCATGAATTCAACAGAGGTGAAAACACCATGGAAAAAGAAGAAGATAACTATACTAAGGACGGGACAGTAGATTATCGTGGTAACCCTGCCAACAAGAAGAAAACCGGAACTTGGAAGGCTTGTCCCTATATCCTAGGTACTTATGTTTTGAATTGGTTACTCATATGATAATTGACATTCGACATTGAAGAAATGGTATTTATTGAGCTTTATGTTTATGGAATATCTACAGGGACTGGATGTTGTGAAAGATTGGCATACTATAACTATACTAAGGACGGGACAGTAGATTATCGTGGTAACCCTGCCAACAAGAAGAAAACCGGAACTTGGAAGGCTTGTCCCTATATCCTAGGTACTTATGTTTTGAATTGGTTATTCATATGACAATTGACATTCGACATTGAAGAAATGATATTTATCGAGCTTTATGTTTATGGAATATCTACAGGGACTGAATGTTGTGAAAGATTGGCGTACTATGGAATGAGCTCCAACTTGGTGCTTTATTTCAAGCATCAACTCAATCAGCGAAGTGCAACCGCTTCTAAATATCAATCCCATTGGGTCGGTACATGTTACATCACACCACTGATTGGTGCATTTCTTGCTGATTCCTATCTCGGAAGATATTGGACAATTGCCTGCTTCTCAACCATCTATATCTTCGTAAGTCCGGTTTGTTTATTGCTATATATATTTGTTCATCAACAAAGTGAATTTGTTTGACTCAGTTTTAGAGGTTTGAAAAGCCGATGCGCGACGCAATTCTGATGCATCACATTTGGATTGCGCTTATGCCAATAGGCAAGGAAGTGTGTAAGCCTAAACGAACAAATGGTTTTTACAATACCATGGACTTAATTATGTGCCCTAGAGACTTAAGAACAAGGTAAGAGAGATGATTATTTCCAAGGGGCTAATTTGTTCATAATAAATACACTACTTAATCCAACCTTGCAAATTATGCTCATAGACGCGAAAAATCCTCAACTTGATGAAGTAATTTGACTCAGTTGTAAAGTGAAGAAGCTATGGGACATTAATCTGCATGGGATGTGCTCATTTTTTCTGGCAATGGACATGGAAGTTCGTCGACCCTAACAACAATTGGTTTTTTACAACATCCTAGATTTAATTATTCTTTGGCGTAGAATGCTTATGAACATAACAAAAAGTTTCAGTAAATTAGAATGAATATTTCCAAGTGGCTAATGAATTCAAAAAGTTCATTTTAGTTTCTAAAACGATAAAATTACTGTTGCTGGAAACTTGGAAATGCCAGGGGAAGGGTAGGCGTAATATTAACATGGATTGTGGTTTTAAAAACTGATATGAATTAGTAAATGATGATATGTGCATGTAGAGTACAATGTTGAAAAAGGATTCACGTAGTCAACTCCAATTCATAATGATGAAAGGGCTTAATTCGGTTTGGTAGCAGAGTTTTGCAAAAGTTCTTTGGTTTGAATTATTAGCTTGCTCTGATATACTTAAAGTATCTCCATTACGTGTAGGGAATGACTTTGTTGACATTATCCGCGTCAGTTCCGGGCCTAAGGCCAGCCTGTGTTACGAAAGAAGATTGTCACCCATCTCATACACAGAGTGCAGTCACCTTCCTTGCTCTTTACCTGATAGCATTGGGGTCCGGAGGGATTAAACCATGTATCTCTTCCTATGGAGCAGATCAGTTCGATGATGCTGATGAAGCCGAGAAGAATCACAAGAGCTCTTTCTTCAACTGGTTCTATTTCTCAATCAACATCGGTGCACTCATTGCCTCTTCTGTGCTTGTTTGGGTACAAGACAATGTGGGTTGGAATTGGGGGTTTGGCATTCCCACTGTGACCTTGGCACTTGCTGTTGCGAGTTTCTTTTCCGGTACTCGGTTGTATCGGAACCAGAAGCCCGGAGGCAGTCCTCTGACTCGGATATGTCAGGTGATAGTGGCATCGGTGAGAAAATGTCACGTTAAAGTGCCTGAAGATACGTCTCTTTTGTATGAGACAGCAGATGCAGAGTCTGCCATCAAAGGAAGCCGGAAGCTTGATCACACGAAAGATCTGAGGTGAGCATCATATTTGTTATTTGGTTTGTTGATTTCAGTAGGAAGATAAAATGACATAAAAATGGTGTCTCTGCTAACGATACGGACACCTGACATGACACAGGGACCCTCATTTCAGCAAAATAGAGGACACCAAAAAATTGATATTCCGTATATTTCAATATGCGGCTTGTTTGAATTGTGCTAGATAACACTGAGCAAAAGTAAAAATTCTGTATGTTCCAAACTTGGAAGACCTTGATGGATGAAAATGGTTGCCTAATTTGTCCAAAACTGCTTACGAAATGGAGTTATGCGTTTTGACGCGTTTGAAGTCTGTCTTGTTCTAAAAAAACATAGCATGGCAAGGACATATTTGCACGAATGTTTGACATGGCATCCAAGAGGGTCTAGCGTGTGTCGGTGCCTGACACGACCCACAACCCTCTTGGACTGGTGCTTAGTTTCTTTATTTAGCTTAACATATCATGGGTCACGATCCACACATGTTGGCCTAGTACCTTAAAGAAAGTGAGCATTGAAAACGAATGGGTAAATGCATGGCCTAGTGACCTACTGACCTGCCTGCAATAAGGATGGTTCAATGTTTCTTTTCCTTTTGGATTTCTGTCTTTGATAGCTCTCACCCAATGTTCTTAAATGTAGTTTCTTCGATAAGGCCGCTGTGGAGGTAGAATCCAACGATAAGAAGAGCTCAAAAGACCCATGGAGCCTTTGCACGGTGACCCAAGTTGAGGAGCTAAAAGCCATTGTGAGACTGCTTCCAATATGGGCCACAGGTATCATCTTTGCTGCTGTATACAATCAGATGGGCAACTTTTTCGTGTTGCAAGGTGAGAGAATGGATACCCATTTAGGCCACACTAGCTTCCACATCCCACCTGCATCACTTGGTATTTTCGACAACCTCAGTTTCATCTTCTGGGTCCCAATATATGACCGAATCATTGTTCCATTCGCCAAAAAATTTACCGGTCACAAAAGCGGATTCACTCAACTTCAGCGAATGGGCACTGGCCTTGTCATATCCATCTTCACTATGCTATCCGCTGGTATTTTGGAGCTTGCAAGGCTTAGAATTGTCAAAAAACACATTTACTATGACTACGAACAGATGCCCATGTCTATATTTTGGCAAGTTCCGCAATACTTTTTAATTGGGTGCGCAGGAGTATTCACCTTAATCGGACAGTCGGAATTTTTCTACGAGCAAGCACCAGATGCCATGAGGAGTTTGTCCTCTGCTCTCTCACTCACCACTGTTGCGCTAGGAAACTACTTGAGCTCTCTGTTGGTTACTATTGTCACCTCAATTAGTACCAAAAACGGGAAGCTCGGCTGGATACCTGACAACTTGAACTATGGTCACCTAGACTACTTCTTCTGGCTCTTGGCCATAATGAGTGTACTCAATTTAGGGGTCTATCTCTTCATAGCAAAGTGGTACACGTATAAAAGGCCGGTGGGGACTCTCCGTTGATAGCAAAAGAGAAGCAACATTGATTAAGAAATATATACTCCTGCAATCTATCGTTTTCTTGGATTTCAGCACTGTGATTCAAGCTTTGTGTATATAGTCTGCTTTAAAAATCATCCTGTATTTGAAGAATTTGGTGAAGAGATGATGATTATATGATTATGTAAAACAAGTCAAGCACAATCAAAGTGAAAATGAACTTACCTGCTTTATTGAAATATTTTGATTTCCCTGATAAGTTCCTTCTTCTTTTCATCAACAGTATCAATTTGGCACCATGATGTTTGCATTCGCGGTGTATAATTCCACCTTAATGCTGCAATGCTTTGAAGTTCTATGGCTGGCAAAACACTAAATTCATTTGTGAACTCCTTTAACAAGTTAGATTGTTGCGAACAATGTTAAGTACTACATGGAGGTTGGAGCAGATGAGCACCGACATGCCTAAATGATCGTTGTATGCGCGTTAGACATGTTAGGGACAAGGGACATGCCAGAGATACTCATAAATATGTGTAGGACACGTTAGGCAGTGCGTCCACCAATCGTATTTGTTCACCACTCAAGATGTTGAGGATTACTTGACTTGTTAGGTTGTCTTTGATCTCATGCTATCATTTTTTGTATTGGGTCAATTCATACGAATTTTATTTCACCTTTCATCTCTCTCTCTCTCTCTCTCTCTCTCTCTCTCTCTCTCTCTCTCTCTCTCTCTCTCTCTCTCTCTCTCTTATTTACCTTAATGCCATTGGGTATTTAAAAGTAATAAAAGTGGGTAAAACTTGAGTTTTGGCATTGGAAATGCTCCCACCCAAATTGTGTTTGCTCAAAATTTGACTCAAATTTGGGGGGCTAAATGGGTTAGGACTTGAGATGCTCCAAGGGTTTGTTTGGAGGTGGGAGAAGAGAGTGGAATGAGGGTGGGATGGGTTGGGATAATCTGAAAATGGAAGGCTCTTATCCGGTGTTAATTTGGTTCGCCTCTAAACACCCAAGTTGCTTATCCCACCCCATCAGATTATCCAGGTGTGGAGAGTTACTGGTGTGCCCCCAAAACCCTTCAAACCCTCTGTTCTATATTTATTAAAAGGATATGATTATATAAGGGCAATTAAGTAATTTTTCATATTATTTCATCTACTCTTGTTCACTTGTATCAAGTACCAAACAAACTCCTTCTTAGCTAACCTCTCTTTTTATCCCACGTCTTACTATCCCCTACTCTGCCTCATGCTCCTCCGTTTCGCCCGACAAACCGACCATAAAAAAGTGAAACTATAAGCATCACTGCGTGTTACTACTATTCACTTCACCCATGCGGGCACTATCATACCCGTCCAAATCTATGGTCCAAGTCTTGTCTTCGACAATGCTAATTTTAATCCTTCAGTATGGACATCGATTCTGAATGGAGTATAAAAAAAATTGGATATATCTCTACAACGTCCAGAGATGTAAACGTTAATTGTTCACATAAATTGTGAGCCCACGGGTCCTCTGCTCGTTTAACATTTGCTTAGTTTGTTGCAAATCATTACTACAAGGTGGTGTCAAGATTATGCAAGCGATCGAGAAAAGAGTGCCAGAAGCAAAATGGGGATGAAATTTTCTGTTAGCACAGAAACAGAACATGGGTGATCAATGATAAAATTATAGTAATTGATCACTACATTATTGTTTTTTTTTTGGTAACACAGAGTGTCCCGGACCAATTTGTGTGCACCTCAGACTAATCCTTACAGCCCTTTTCGCAACTGTTTCACACGCTTACTTGTGGGGGTGAGGTATCTTCAAGAATTGCGGGCAAATGGAATCGAATCCAAGACCTTAAAAATGAGCAAACCTCCTGTGTCACAAGCGAATTCAAGGAAGTTGGTCAAGATATTAATGCATATTGCGTATGCACGCCATTATTTTTAATCGTCTTTTTTTTTTTTTTTGTGAAACTTTTGCTAGTGGTTTCGTATCACAGTTGTATATACTCCATTGTCTCATCCACATGCTTCGATAATATACCATGGGTGAGTATTATGCAATGCTATTACGGATTACTTTAACCACAAACTCGATCATAAAACTTTGAACCCTCTAAATTTTATTTGTATTTGCTTAGAATTAGGGTGAGTTTTCCCCAATTTTACGGTATTTTTTTCTTCTTTTTTAAATCTTTGTAAGTTTCGCATTTTATTTCCTGATGAATTATTAGCCATTCGATGAGAACGGTTTAAAAAGTAAAGAATTATGAAAAAAAAATTAAAGAAAGACGAAAAATACCAAACAGTCGGTATTTGCTGTCTATGATGTCGTCTTATAATAACTTTTTCCATATTTATGTGATTCCGCTTATTGAGACGAATAATTAATCATAAAAATTAAGACGGAAAAAGCAAAAAAAAAATACCAAAAAAAAAATTACCGAAAAACAGATATCGGACCAAAAAATTAGAATGAACTCACCCAACAAGCTCTGATCAACTGGGATGTTAGGGGGTGTTTGGGAGCTTACTTTTTGGCTTTTAATTTTTAATTTTTTGTCTTTTTGGCTTTTTTGACTATGGTCAAAATGTGTTTCGAATATGGTAGGAGTGTTTGGAAGATATATGCAGAATATATTTTGGAACAGTGGTCGTGTTTGGTAGATAAATGATGAAAATGAATTATAGGTTGGTTTTTTACCATATTGCTCTTGTTAAAAGATTATGAATCATGTTTTTTCCATTTATTTTTAAGTTAGTAGTTAAATAAAAAAATTGGTTATTGCAGTTTTAAAATATTCCATAACTTTGAGTTATAAATATTTTTATTTGGTAATTAAAAATATTATCATGTAAGTAATATTTGAAATAAGAAAACCATTAACTTCATTTAACGAACTGAAAAAAAAAATACACACATTGCCAACATTACACAACTACTTCAGGAGAAAAAAAAAAGAGTAGAAAAACAAAAAGGAGAAAATGTGAAAATGGGAAAAGTGAAGTCCAAACTGCATGGACAGGATAAGGCTGAAAGAAGGGTAAAATTGGTAATACATTTTTTTTAGGTAGGGCAATTTGGTCATTGAACCAAAAAGGAGAAAATGTAAAAATGGGAAAAGTACCTCCGAACCAACTTCTCACTTTTGGCCTCTAACTCCAAAAATGGTGAATGAGTTTTCAGAAAAGCTATCCCAGAAGTAGCTCCCCAAACACTCAAAATGGGAAAAGGGGAATCTGAAAATGAGAAAAGGAAGGAGCCAAACACCCGAAAATGGGAAAAGGAGTATCCTTATTTAATACTTTCTTGTTTCAAAAAATGAGGTCCTAAGTGAATTTTGTTTGAATTTCATCACACACACACACTCTCTCTCTCTCTCTCTCTCTCTCTCTCTCTCTCTCTCTCTCTCTCTCTCTCTCTCTCTCTCTCTCTTCTTGTTTTTGATCATGGGAAAAGCCCCCCCTTCCCCCTCCCTCTCTCCCTTTACCAAAAGCTTCGCATGTCATCATTTGCATTAAAATTGTGATTTTGGCACTCCAAAAATTAATAAAGAAGCTTTAAATTAATGAAAGCACTCCAAAATTAAATTGTGTTAATACATAAAATGACGTCATTTTGGAGTCTTTCCATCAATTTTTGGATTGCTAAAATCAAAATTGTGATTTTAACAATCCAAAAATTGACTTTACGTTATCCCACCTGTGTATATTCCGACTGATAAAAACCACTGTGTATTTATTGAACTATGTCAGCAAAGCAAACGGGCCTTGACTCCTCGCTTTTCGTATCAAAACACCATGAAGTGTACATATTCTGTAACACCTGCATCCATTCACTCCTCCGCAACATTTTAGATCTGCCTTCTGGGCATTCCATAAAATCCTCAGGTACGTTTCAGTTTCTCAAATCTTTTTAATTTGACTTGGCCCAAAAATAAATAAATTAATTCACACTTTTGTGTGGCCCGTGATCCTTTGATCTACAATCCTTCTTCGTTGGCTCGTTGGTTTCCTAGTCTTCTCGCCCAACCCTGCACAGCAGCACAATGAACGCACGACTAAGACCTGGCTGGGGTTGCTCGGCAAGGCCCTCCGGCATGAGGATCAGAATGTGCAGAGAATCAAGTGAAAGATTGGGGTTTTGGGATAGTGTAGAGTGTGTACCTTTTAGGGCCTTTCCTTTGGTATTTATAGTGCCTCCTTGACTTGCTTCCCAAGCACAGGCATGTGCCTTGCACGGGTTAGGTGACGTTGCCCTGACATCACTGGGTAGATATGGCAACCATTTTTCGGGCGTGAGCTGGCAATTTCCATGTGCGCTCATCATTATCTTTTGGCATAACCGTTTCTGTCACGTGAAGGGCCACGTGACTCAGCGGGTGGCCGAGCCCTGTACCTGGCCGAGCCCGGTACATGGCCGAGCCCGATGGGTGACATGTGTGAGGAACATGCTGACAGGTCTTCTCCACCGACGGTGGCCGAGCTTGAACAACACGTCGCCTGTGCTCTGAATAAGAATTTTGCTGATGGTTGAGTCTCGGCCAGTAGCCGAGCCCCAGTCCAAACACGGTTGTGGAGACCGGTTGCGGACGGTTGCGTTCGTCCGCTACAACTTTGTTCATGAAATTTTCCCCCCCCTTATGTATGCCTTGATGTGAAAATCTTTTGTGCTCTGTCTTCTCTTTTTTTTTGGGTAGATGTCTTTCGTGCTTTGGCCTGCTTAAACGGTTTCTTCATTCTATCATTGGTCTTGTTGATTCAGACCATTCAACTCCCAAAAAGATTGTCCTGAACTGGTTGATAGATTTCTTGAAAGTATGGTTCTTGATTCCACTACCACTGACGGGGAAATTCAAAAAATGGACATACACTACCAAGGATGGAGTTAGGGAGGGGCCAGTAAGGGCGGTCGCCCCTGCGAAAAGAAAAAAAAACTTTACTGAGTATATGTAAAATAAAAAATTTCTATGAAGGTATAAAGGCTTGCCCCCCTCTAGTATTTTGGGGAAAAAGAATCAAATGGTAGTAAGTAGTTAGTAACCTTTGAAATGCAAGGATACCAATATTAATTTTGTAAACACTACGGGTTAAATAAAACAAAACATAGTAAGGGTTAACATAGTGAGTACTCAAATATTTAACTCCCAATTTTTACCCAAAAAAATCTGTAATCGTTAAGAGGGTTTCATACGCCGGACGTTTTTTTTCTCTCTGCCTAAAAAATCTTTATGGCACACCAGACCTCTCTCTCCCTTGACACAAGAATCCCACATCATCAAAACTTTAAAGACAGTTTCGAGAAAATAAGAACATAGAAGAAGAGATTTTGAGAACTCTAAGTAATCTTGGTGAAATCTAAATTGTAACTATGAAATAAGTGAATACTAGACTCCACAACACGATGGGGATGAACTTTAGCAAGTTTCTAAATCACTTCCATGGAGAGGGATAATGAGAAAATGTTTTATGCCGATTTTATTATCGAAATTTTTAATAATATGAATGAGCGGAATGCAATTGAAGTTGCCTCATTTTACTAGATAAGCTGAGGTAAGTCATTAATACTTTTGCAATATATATCAACTTCCATGGTGGCACTGTTGATAACGATTATCATTTTGTTGTCAGTAGTAATCTTAGCTTTATCACTTTGGATTTTTGTGTTCCATTGTTTGGGAGGGGGAAACATGCTGATAAAACTTCCCAGGGAGTAGCTCTTAACATAGGCAATGTATAATCAATTTCTTATATATGCTTGCCATTTTATCTTTTTTAATGTTATTTGATTTTCTATCTTGAAGATATGGTGCTAAGGTCGTCACTGCAGCAGGCATCCCCCATAGGCACAATACGTTTAAGAGTGTCATGCCACGACACATGCACAGCACGAGCACGAAAAGAGCACGGGCAAGACACAACATGATTAAAAATTTAAACATATAAAATAATTTATAACAAAAGTAGATGTAAGCTACGTGTACACTCTTTGTCCTATAATTGATGTGTCACAATATTGATGATTACAAATATAAAAGTATTACATTCATTTTTAAATTTGCAATCGATTGTCGATTGATAGTTGAGTAGGAGCTAACTTAATTAAAATGTACTCAAACTATAGTGATGAAACCCTTACCTATACCTTCATTGTATTACGAAATTGCAATTTTTCATAATATTTCATATGTTTTCAGTTTAATTGTTTTATTTTAAATAATTGCTCAACTGCATAATTTCGCCCCTACAAATCAAGAAATAATATTTACCGATATTTGTTGGAACTCATTTTTTACAGGGCCCCATAATATATTATTTTAAAATTTATGAACATTTTTCTGTATTTTTTGGGGACCCAAAGTGGTTCAACAAAACATGTAATGAATGATGTAGTGGTTGAATGTAATTTACCTAGACTTATTGATAAAGTATTTAGATAGTAGTATTTATTAACTGGGGAACTTTTTTTCTCTCTCTCTCTCTGTGATTTGTCGAAGATTTTGAGGTTACGAGTTTTTTCTCAAACACTGTGTAATGTGTATTATATCTTCAAACTTCTTCCACATGTGGAATCACTTACCTCATGTATATATGATTTAAAGAATAAACACTCATCAAAATATGGTTTTAAAAAACATGATCGAATTTTATACTCCCTCCGTCCCAAAAAGAATGACAATTTTTAAAATTCGTGTCATTTTTCATCACTTATATCTTTCAATATATAATGTTTTTCATGAGTTTGAAAACTTTGTATAATAGAAATAATCGAGAACTATCAAACAATATCCATATTGCATATTTTTTGAAATCCATATTGCAAGATATAAGAAAGTGAAATTGGCACGGATACCAAAAATTAACATCCAATTTGGGACGGAGGGAGTAGCTTTATAACTGCCAACGTATTGGCTTATATCACTCTCTGAGAGCAAGTCCACTAAAGCCATATAGTAATTAGGAACTCGGGGACCTGTAGTGCATACAGTTGTGTAATGCGCAATCTGAGTTGTCCAACAGTGTTTTTAATGGTCCACATTTGTTATAAGAATCCTGCAGTGCACTATAGGGTGTTGAGCAAAAACTGTAATCAACAATGAAATAGTCATAATTGGTGTCGAATTTGGCAGCTACTTTGACAAATTTGTCGCATCAACCCAGCCACCCAAGCCTACATCCAAAAATTGAGTTGGCTTAATCCAATGATTTAGATTTGAGAATGGGTAAAAATGGCACCAAATTGATGCAACAACATTGCTATTTTTTTGCTTTTTGACACCGTAACACGTACGGATGGTGCTCAACCTAAGGATGACACCAAAAAGTTATTTTGATATTATCGGGTGGACTTGCGCTTTACCTTGCTTCAAATGATAGTTGTTTTAACTCATCACGTTGTGAGAAAATTCCCAAACACAGATCAATTGTGGATCATGAATTCAATAGACGGTGAAAACACCATGGAAAAAGAAGAAGATAACTATATTAAGGACAGGACGGTAGATTATCGTGGTAACCCAGTCAACAAGAAGAAAATCGGAACTTGGAAGGCTTGTCCCTATATCCTAGGTACTTATGTTTTGAATTGGTTATTCATATGATAATTGACAATCGACATTGAAGAAATGGTATTTATCGAGCTTTATGAGCCTTGGAATATGTACAGGGACTGAATGTTGTGAAAGATTGGCGTACTATGGAATGAGCTCCAACTTGGTGCTTTATTTCAAGCATCGACTCAATCAGCGGAGTGCAACCGCTTCTAAATATCAATCCCATTGGGCCGGTACATGTTACATCACACCATTGATTGGTGCATTTCTTGCTGATTCCTATCTCGGGGGATATTGGACAATTGCCTACTTCTCAACCATCTATATCTTCGTAAGTCCGGTTTGTTTATTGCTATATTTGTTCATCAACTAAGTGAATTTGTTTGACTCAGTTTTAGAGGTTTGAAAAGCCGGTGTGGGACGCAATCCCGATGCATCACATTTGGATTGCGCATATGCCAATAGGCAAGGAAGTGTGTAAGCCTAAACGAACAAATGGTTTTTACAATACCATGGACTTAATTATGTGCCCTAGAGACTTAAGAACAAGGTAAGAGAGATGATTATTTCCAAGGGGCTAATTTGTTCATAATAAATACACTACTTAATCCAACCTTGCAAATTATGCTCATAGACGCAAAAAATCCTCAACTTGATGAAGTAATTTGACTCAGTTGAAAAGTGAAGAAGCTATGGGACATTAATCTGGATGGGATGTGCTCATTTCTTCTGGCAATGGACATGGAAGTTCGTCGACCCTAACAACAATTTGTTTTTTACAACATCCTAGATTTAATTATTCTTTGGCGTAGAATGCTTATGAACATAACAAAAAGTTGCAATAAATTAGAATGAATATTTCCAAGTGGCTAATGAATTCAAAAAGTTCATTTTAGTTTCTAAAACTGATATGAATTAGTAAATGATGATATGTGCATGTAGAGTACAATGTTGAAAAAGGATTCACGTAGTCGACTCCAATTCATAATGATGAAAGGGCTTAATTTGGTTTGGTAGCAGAGTTCTGCAAAAGTTCTTTGGTTTGAATTATTAGCTTGCTCTGAAATACTTAAAGTATCTCCATTACGTGTAGGGAATGACTTTGTTGACATTATCCGCGTCAGTTCCGGGCCTAAGGCCAGCCTGTGTTACGAAAGAAGATTGTCACCCAACCCATACACAGAGTGCAGTCACCTTCCTTGCTCTTTACCTGATAGCATTGGGGTCCAGAGGGATTAAACCATGTATCTCTTCCTACGGAGCAGATCAGTTCGATGATGCCGATGAAGCCGAGAAGAATCACAAGAGCTCTTTCTTCAACTGGTTCTATTTCTCAATCAATATCGGTGCACTCATTGCCTCTTCTGTGCTTGTTTGGGTACAAGACAATGTGGGTTGGAATTGGGGGTTTGGCATTCCCACTGTGACCTTGGCACTTGCTGTTGCGAGTTTCTTTTCCGGTACTCGGTTGTATCGGAACCAAAAGCCCGGAGGCAGTCCTCTGACTCGGATATGTCAGGTGATAGTGGCATCGGTGAGAAAATGTCACGTTAAAGTGCCTGAAGATACGTCTCTTTTGTATGAGACAGCAGATGCAGAGTCTGCCATCAAAGGACGCCGGAAGCTTGATCTCACGAAAGATCTGAGGTGAGCATCATATTTGTTATTTGGTTTGTTGATTTCAGTAGGAAGATAAAATGACATAAAAATGGTGTCTCTGCTAACGATACGGACACCTGACACGACACAGGGACCCCCATTTAAGCAAAATAGAGGACACCAAAAAATTGATATTCCGTATATTTCAATATGCGGCTTGTTTGAATTGTGCTAGATAACACTGAGCAAAAGTAAAAATTCTGTATGTTCCAAACTTGGAAGACCTTGATGGATGAAAATGGTTGCCTAATTTGTCCAAAACTGCTTACGAAATGGAGTTGTGCATTTTGACGCGTTTGAAGTCTGTCCTGTTCTAAAAAAACATAGCATGGCAAGGACATATTTGCACGAATGTTTGACATGGCATCCAAGAGGGTCTAGCGTGTGTCGGTGCCCGACACGATACACAACCCTCTTGGACTGGTGCTTAGTTTCTTTATTTAGCTTAACATATCATGGGTCACGACCCACACATATTGGCCTAGTACCTTAAAGAAAGTGGGCATTGAAAACGAATGGGTAAATGCATGTCCTAGTGACCTACTGACCTGCCTGCAATAAGGATGGTTCAATGTTTCTTTTCCTTTTGGATCTCTGTCTTTGATAGCTCTCACCCAATGTTCTTAAATGTAGTTTCTTCGATAAGGCCGCAATGGAGGTAGAATCCAACGATAAGAAGAGCTCAAAAGACCCATGGAGCCTTTGCACGGTGACCCAAGTTGAAGAGCTAAAAGCCATTGTTAGACTGCTTCCAATATGGGCCACAGGTATCATCTTTGCTGCTGTATACAATCAGATGGGCAACTTTTTCGTGTTGCAAGGTGAGAGAATGGATACCCGTTTAGGCCACACTAGCTTCCACATCCCACCTGCATCACTTGGTATTTTCGACAACCTTAGTTTCATCTTCTGGGTCCCAATATATGACCGAATCATTGTTCCATTCGCCAAAAAATTTACCGGTCACAAAAGCGGATTCACTCAACTTCAGCGAATGGGCACTGGCCTTGTCATAGCCATCTTCACTATGCTATCCGCTGGTCTTTTGGAGCTTGCAAGGCTTAGAATTGTCAGAAAACACATTTACTATGACTACGAACAGATGCCCATGTCTATATTTTGGCAAGTTCCGCAATACTTTTTAATTGGGTGCGCAGGAGTATTCACCTTGATCGGACAGTCGGAATTTTTCTACGAGCAAGCACCAGATGCCATGAGGAGTTTGTCCTCCGCTCTCTGATAAGTGCGTAAATGTGCCTATTTACGCTCCCTAATTTACTCTTGTTATGTCTATTTATTATATTATTTGGAGTTTGATACTTGTTTTTCTCGTTGCAGAGCTTGCGAAGCAATTAAATGGCACACCGAGTTGAATTGGAAAATTAATGGAAAAAAATATTGATAAAAGTCTATGTTGCAGCCGTCCAATTAATCCCTTTCCAGAAAGCAATTAATCTACTCTACTGGGCTATTAAATGGGTTTGGCAACACTGGGCCCAATTATAGTCTTGGGAGCTCGAGTAATTGCACGGAGGCCCTTCGTAGGTTTTTCGGCATGTATTGTTATAAAAGATGGGAGCAGCCGCGACACGGGAAAAACTTTCCCACGCAGAAACAAAACAGAACGGGGGCTGCCATCATCTCTTTTTCACACACGCAGAAACAAAGAGAAAAGGGGACTGCCATCAGAAACGGAAGAACGGGGGCTGCCGATCACGGCCGAATCATTGCCAACAGGAGTTTTGGTTTTTATTCTTTTCTTATTCTTTCGAAAGCTATGGAGTTTATGTGTTTCATGATTATTTATTCGAACTCTATGAGCGGCTAAATCCCTTGACTAGGGTGATGAGGAGGTCTCTCTAAGTAGTGTAGTTATTTGATTTTTAGGGTTTTATATTCGACTCGATTGCATGACTTGGTCAATTCATAACTTTTTATGAGAGTTTATATTTTTCGGATATTCGAATGTGTTTGTATCCATGGTTTCAAGCACAGTCATGCAATGATTTTGAATGTTTCGAGATAGGCTTTGAGATAGATTATACGACGTGAGACGGATCGTGCCGTGGTTAAATCCAATGAGACAATCCGTGCCGTGTTGAGATAACCTATACGGAGTACGAATCTTGATTATATTTTTGGGGATTATCGATAGGAATTGCTACCCTACGGTGATCTGGTTGAATGTTGAATGTAAACCCTAGGCTTCGAAATAATTGCGTTACAATGGAAGACTGAATCAGAAACCCTAGTCCTTTATCTCATTTGTTTCAAAATCCTTTAATCTGCTTTCTAGTTTAGTTTTAGTTTAATCAATCCACTCAAAATCCAACTTCTCTTTACTTTCCGAATTAAATTAGAAATTAATTGAAACTACTGCAACTCAGCTTTTTACTCCCTGCGGACGATCTTGGACTTAACCACTGTTCTTCGGAATACTAGTTAATTCCTTGTTTTATAAATTATATTTTTGGTGCGAAAACGACAGACCACTCTCTCACTCACCACTGTTGCGCTAGGAAACTACTTGAGCTCTCCGTTGGTTACTATTGTCACCTCAATTAGTACCAAAAACGGGAAGCTTGGCTGGATACCTGACAACTTGAACTATGGTCACCTAGACTACTTCTTCTGGCTCTTGGCCATAATGAGTGTACTCAATTTAGGGGTCTATCTCTTCATAGCAAAGTGGTACACGTATAAAAGGCAGGTGGGGACTCTCCGTTGATAGCAAAAGAGAAGCAGCATTGATTAAGAAATATATACTCCTGCAATCTATCGTTTTCTTGGATTTCAGCACTGTGATTCAAGCTTTGTGTATATAGTCTGCTTTAAAAATCATCCTGTATTTGAACAATTTGGTGAATAGATGATGATTATATGATTATGTAAAACAAGTCAAGCACAATCAAAGTGAAAATGAACTTGCCTACTTTATTGAAATATTTTGATTTCCCTGATAAGTTCCTTCTTCTTTTCATCAACAGTATCAATTTGGCACCATGATGTTTTCATTCGCAGTGTATAATTCCACCTTAATGCTGCAATGCTTTGAAGTTCTATGGCTGGCAAAACACTAAATTCATTTGTGAACTCCTTTAGCAAGTTAGATTGTTAAGAACAATGTTATTAAGTACTACATGGAGGTTGGAGCAGATGAGCACCGACACGCCTATATGATTGTTGTATGCGCGTTTGACATGTTGGGGACAAGGAACATGCCAGAGATCCTCATAAATATGTGTAGGACACGTTAAGCAGTGCGTCCACTAATCGTATTTATTTATCACTCAAGGTGTTGAGGACTACTTCACATGTTAGGTAGTCTTTGATCTCATGCTATCAATATTTGGATTGGGTCAGTTCATACAAATTTTATTGCACCTTTAATTGGATCTTCTGCTAGTTGATGGCCGAATTAATCCTCTGAATAGGTCAATCAAACTAATCCAATGCTGAATTATAAAAAGTGACAAGAAAGTGGACCTAAGGGAATTTGTGGCAGTGGTTAATCGAACATTAGTCAACTTGGAGAGGTGTTTATTGTAAATATATATATATTTTTTGATCCGCTTGTAAATATTGTTGTTAAACTTTTTTTTTGATAGGCTAAAACTATTATTATTAAACAAGTTACTATAAAATACTATCAAAGTGAGACTTTTGAAAATATAAGCTTTTAAAGTATTTTTTTTCCGATGATAAAGTAAACGCCATACCAAATAAGTTAGGCCAACATTTAAAGTAGTAGTAATAAAAAAATCAACCTAAAAAATTGACACGATGGTTAAGGCTTGAAATTTAAAAATTTACTTTCTTCTAAGATTTCAGATTCGAAATCTCTCAGTTGCTATCAATTCCTTCGAGCCAGTCTATGCGGAGATTTGCTTTGACTTTAGGTGGAGAAACAGTTGAATTAATTTTTACAAAATTAATCGAAGTGCGAGTAAATTGGTCCGGACACCCACCGGTAACTGATGGCAAACACCGACAATTTTATAGTATGTCAGAATGTGACATATTGATTCCCCTGTAACGGAGGGGATTTACAGGGGGCCCCACGATTTCCAATTTTCCATTGTTCATAGTTCAACTTTCCCGGGCCCCCGAGATTATTGGCCGACTTCGACAATGGTGGACTATTTTTCCATTTACCAGCTCATATTGGGAATTAGCTTAGCTAGGCCCTTGGAGCGTCAACATTTGACTCTTTAAATGTTTTTTTTTTTTTGGTAAATGGTGTGTTATGTAGCAAAAAAGTATTAAAAATTGGACCAAAATTGTATGTTAGAGATTTGTTGGATAGAGAACAAAGCCTACATTTGACATTCTAAGAATGTTTTTACATCGTTAATTGAAAGAGATAATCTTATTCTCAAAGGAGGTTTACGATGCTCGATCTTGGTCATCCAAAAGTATTTTCGATGATCCATTTCTAAATCGTCTGAAACATTTTAAGAAGATTGAAATTGCATGGAGCCGTGAATAACTCTCTCTGATTGAAATCTAAAAAAGTAAAAATGTGATACTGTATCATTTTCTCTCTCATCTTTTCTTTCATTTCCCCACTTTTCTTGCCAAGGCCTGCCACACGCAGACTTTGTTCTGCCTTTTCCTCGTCCTCCCTCTATTTCTCGTCTTTCTGTCTCTGTAACTCTTTCACTATGGTAAAACAGTTTAGCTAGGACTACTTCATCCTCCCTCTATTTCTCTACGTTCTGTCTCTATAATTCTTTCACTATGGTAAAACAGTTTTAGCTAGGACTACTAAAAGTGAGTTAGTAGATAAAAATCCTTTTAAAGAATCAGATTTAGAAACGAAAACCGTGTTAACTAATTTGTGTAAGTAAATACTCCTCCGTCCTAATTTACTTGTCCCAATTTTATTCTAACTGAATAAAAACACTAGTTATATATTTAAATTGGTAATGAATTTTATATCCAATATGGATCTTGTTTGATAGATCTCGATTTGTTCTATATTATAATATTTTTAAAATCACATAAAACATTATAAATTACAAGATATAATCAATTGAAAAGTGACTCGAACTCTCAAAAGTGATAATTAAATTAGGACGGAGTGAGTATATGACACTAAAAATAAATTAAAAACTCAAATGGAGATGCTCGAATACCATGGGAATGGTGGTATTAACTAGTCCCCTCTCCAAGTCATCTACCTTTTTAGAGCATCTCCGACATGTGTTTGATGCACTCCGTTTGTTTTCCCCGTCGCTTATTCACTCGTCTTGCATGCCTTAGGTGGTGGTGTTCTTTTCACGTGCAGAATTATTAGCCTGTTATCCCCAAAGTACCTTTGATCCGTTGAGTGAGAGCTTTTCAACATAGGACTCCCAGATACTATGGCCAACGTTCGTCTCTGCTCCACCAGTCGGTCTCACAATTAGGCAGGCTTATACAATTACGCTCACAAGCAGAATCTTAGCTTAAGCCTACCTTCACACATCTCTATCACTCTTTAACAGGCATTCATCCCAGATAAACTACTCACCTTGCAATGTCCTGCCCCCTTGAATGATTGGCGCGTTGATTAGGCTTCCTTAGACGAAAGAGTGGTCTTTTAGGATTGGTCATTGTGTGTCGCCACCTCCCACCTATCCTAAATGATCACGGTTGTCACTGCGAAGCTATAGTTAAGGTGCACAAAGTCTTATCGCCCAACTGTTAGCTAAAATGGCTAGACTCAATTTCTAACTCAGCAATTTGTGGGTTGCCTCAGTATTTGCTAGGTTTGGCAAATTACTGTAGCACTCAGCATACTAGTTACAATGTCCCCAACCCCAGGCCCCACCCCCCATCCTCCCCCCCCCCTCTCTCTCTCTCTCTCTCTCATACACACACACACACAACTAAGCAGCTTGCAACTAGGGTTCTTGAGAGGAATCATTATCCAAATCACACACAACCAAGCAGCTTGCAACTAGGGTTCTTGAAAGGAATCATCATCCAAAACATCAAGAAAGTGTATGCCTCTCGATCGTTCTCCTGCTCTCTCATCCTCAACTGGGTTTTCCAGAGCACCATCACCGTGTCAGAATCTAAACCAGTACCGCAGTGATGAAAGGGAAGCTGAGAGAAAGGAGAAGAGAGGATTAAGTGAAGAAACTCTCAGATTTGAGATCGAAAGAGAAGATCCTCGTTGGAAATGGGGGGTTATTGAAGTGAAAATGACGGCCTGGGACGTGTTTTGATAATTAATATCCGTCAAGAACATGTTAAGAACATTTATTATTGCTGAAAATGTTCTTGGCAGGTATCAATTAGCCATCATTTCCCCATTATTGAAAGCGAGAAAATACCATCACTACGGAGGAAGAAAATACCTATCAAAGGCAAAACTCTCCCCTCCCGCCGCCGCCGCATAAAAGTGGTGAAAACCCTAGAGGGCCGGAGGAAATTAAAGAAAGAGAGTCAGAGAGGCGGCTAAAATTTCTTAGAGAAAGATGCTCTGAGTTGAAGAAAGAAAGACGGGATGTTTTTTTTTAATCTCATCTTAATTAGTTTATTTAACAGAAATCGACAATTAAACGGGCCCACAGAACTATAGATCCTACTCCTACTATAAATAGACCGAAAACCCCTTGGTAGGAGGCACTTGGTGGCTGCACTTGGTTTGAATTCTCGAGCGAGGCCTTTTAAAGCATCTCTCATTTTTGCGGCTCTCCCTCCTTGTGCGCATCATCAGGTCTTTCAAGTTTTCATTTTTTTCAACTTTTGAATATATAAATGCAGTATTAGCTTAAACCCATTAAACTAATTTCTCAATTCTTTTGGCTTTTTTCCCCCACCAGGTTGCTTAAAGGGTAGAGACGTTCACCATTACTGCTATAATACTATTATTACCTGTAAAAAATTAAAAACAGGTAATAAAATTCATTTCTTTTATCTCTATTCAAAAATTTTTCGCATTTGTTATTATGTTATTTGCACTTGTATTTGTTATTCTAATACTATTTGATGTTCAATCATCCGTGGTCGAACCTAAAAATTTGAAGACAATTTGTGACAGAACCAATTAATAACTGTAGAAAAATTACTTAAAATTAACAATAAACATTTTCCTTTTTTAAGTGGAAAAGAGTGAGTTCGAAATTACTAAACATGCTTGTTTTCTTGAACACAGAAAGGAATTTCTTGGAACACCACCAAAAATAATTTTTTTATTGTTTCCCATTTCTTTATCGGAAAAACAAAATTTCTTGTTTCCGTGAAAATGGAAAGAACAAGAAATTGTTTCTCTGTTATGATATGATGATTCGAGCAAGACTCATAATTTGTTTCACCTTTTACGGTAATCTTGTTGCGCCGATTAGATTATAGCTGTCTAAATCAAATTCTAGGGTTAGGGTTTCGTGTTTGTATCAGTGGCAACCGATTGATAATATTCTTGTTGGGATTCTTCTTGCGAAAAGCGCTTGAATTTCGATACTTTATTTATTTCTGCGAACAAATCGAGGCTGTTGAGTTCGTGGTTTTGATTTGAAGCCGTCGATGTGAGGGGAATAAATCCCTCCAAAAATGGGATTTTTTTTTTTTTGTCACTCCAAAAATGGAATTCTTGACAGTGTTTGACGGTTGTTAAGACTAACCGATTGTTTTTCAGTTGGAAAGGCGATGACGAGATCACAGGCGAGAATGAAGGGTGGCTTCGAGTAGATTTCGGGACAGAACTGAAAATAGGTACTATTTCTATCTGACTGTCTCTACTCCAGTTTTTGTTACTGTCAATCTTTTCTGGTAGTTGGACACTTGCAAAAGGCAAGATCTGCTTCCTTTGTGCTCATTTTGCTGGTGAACTATGTAGCAGCTGCCACTCTTGGAGAGCATCGTGTTGATTTCGGACACTCCGGAAACATGCGACACGCCGGAGACACATGAGGACAGGCGTGTCCATTTAACTTAAATATTTTTTGGGGGGTGGGACGCTCCAGGGGACACACATGGAGACACGGCAGGGTTTTAAAAGTTTTTTTACAGCAAAATAAAATGTATGCATGTGTGCATAGACATATACCTTCAGTCGAAATGCATTCAATAGGATGCCCCTCCTAAGTATTTAGAAGTTACAACCTAGATTTACATTACTGAAACAAATTTTTTTTTAAAACATTGCCGTGGCCCTGCGGTGTCTATCTCCCCATTTTTGGAGAATAATCTTGTCCCATATCTATGTTCCCCATCATGTCCGTTTCCATGTCCAGATCCAGATCTGTGCTACATAGCTGGTGAATTACATAAGATTGTTGCAAGTTTTAGGTTGGCCGTTTCCATGGTCAATATTTTAAAAAGGTTGGCCTTGAAACAGTGGTTAGTTTTAATTTCTATTCTTTCCCATTTGCCTCACATAAATGCTAAAAGAGGCTCAAAGTTGTTGGTTTTGACTTGAACCAAAGGAAAATGCTAATTTGTTTGCATGGTTCTTGTGATTGTAAAGGTTTCTGATGAATTCAATGAAAACCCCTTGTTAGTATCATGTCGGGACATAGGCACAAGCGATGTCAAACCACTACAAATCTATTGTGTTTATCTCGCCATTGCATTCTTGATGGGTACATGATCTTGAATGTAAGGCTAATTGCATATGCTTAAAGTTGAACTTGATACACACCAAATTGGGAAGATCTTAGAAAGTGAAACCCGTAGACAACCCTTTATAATTGTGGAACTGTCAACTTGTGATTACAATAGAAGGGAAGAATTGAATAGGATTAAGTTAGCAAAACTGAGTTAGGGAAACTTCAATTTTCCTATTCACTAGTTCTGTTTGATGTAATGCAATGCTAGCTCAATAGTCAGGAATGTATGATTCTTATGTTAAGCGTTCTTGTATTCAAGTAGAACTCTTGTGCTTATCCCAAATGATCTTGGTTTGCATAAATAGTCACATCTTGAAAATGCAAGGACGGAAAGCGAGTGCTTGAATGATCACGGGTTGGCCACCCTAGGGTCCTCAACGCTAGCTTGAAGGGCAGGCTCCTCGAATGGTCACTCTTGTGGTTCACCATAGTCCAGCAATATACAAAGTTGACTTTCAACCCCATTTACCAATTTCATTTTGTATCTAAAAGTACAACCACAATTTGGTCTTGGGTAATCTTATTGTCAGGCTAGATTCTAACGGGGAAATTTATTGTACCATGTCAAAGAAAATTGACATTCAATATGTTGGGTTTGCAAAGCCTGATTCAGTTTTGATATGCTGCTTCACTGACTATTATTGGGTTCGACCTGCCTGGTGAGTTCGCATATGTCGGGGGCCCGAGACCTAAAGATAGGTATTACAGTAATTTACCCATAGGACCAAAATTCACACTATACGCAGCTGGTGTAATATGTACACTTTTTTTGTTCGCTACATTGTGAAAACTGGTGTGAGTCGTGGATGTATCTTTTTTCTTTTTCTTTTTTTATGGGATCACCGTGGATGTATCTAATTACACAATTAGGGAACCCAAGAAAATCTGTGTCAGTGTCTTTTTTGTCTTGTGGATTGTGCACATGTTAGGTTGAATCCGCAACCAAATAACTTGTTAATTCAAAGGGTAAGTTTAAAAACAAATAAAATTCATGCGAAAGTTTAGAAAAGATAAAAATTAATTATGGTTTTTCCAAGAGAAAATGATTACTTGGCATGCAAAAAGCATAAATATATCCTACTCATAATTTACTTTAGTATTATACCCATTATGTAGTCTTTAGTCGGTCGTTAAATGTTAAGAGGTATATTTTTGTATGAGAAACGGCAGTATATTTTGTGGTGCTTCTTGTGTGCACTCTATCAAGAGGATACAAATTTACAAATAATAGATACTTAAGAAAATGTTATTCGCCTTCCACTTTAGCGAATGACTCTCCTCTTTCAGTCTTTTTCTTTTGCTTTTCAACATTGATAAGACTGGCAAACAAAGCTTGAAAAATATAGAGCTCTTACCATTATTTAATAAGCTATAGTTTTGTGGGTTATGTAGCAGCAAAAGTTCTCATTTTCAAATTCTTTTGTATTCATGGTTTCTATCTTATGTCATTGCGTTCAGGACACATCCACCATCTTTGACATAGATTGGAAGCAATCCATGAATCAATACATTCCCTGCTTGATTTTTCCTTGACGCTGCTGAAAATCAGATTATCTTGATAATCTTGAGAAATATTCCCCTTGGAGAGGTCAAATTTGATTGGTGGTAGACATTGACATATATGCAGAAGCCAAAGCAACCGAAGCCTCAGGTACTCGAGAAACCTCTGCCAACAAAATGGGTAGATTACATCAGAGATGATCGTCTCAGACTGGCAATTCCTGTTGGGCCCCGCTTTCAGGCCGATATTCCAGATTGGACCGGTCCACCTCCCAGTAGCCACAATGAATCAAGTACCTCAAGATGGTTGGGCACCCAAGTTTGGCCAATCAAAGACAGAAGTCTAGATACCAAAGCCGGTTTGATAGGGAAAGGGAGGCCTGATTTCTGTCAATGTCTCTCCCCCGGATCCATAGAATGTGTTAAGCGCCACGTCAACGAGAAAAGGATTCAGCTGCAGTTTGATTTGGGTCCCGCCTTTATGAGATGGAAATTTGATGAGATGGGACAAGATGTTTCCAAGCTGTGGAGTTTAGAGGAGCAGAAGAAGTTTGATTTTCTTGTGAAAACGAATCCCATTTCACAGGGTAAAAGTTTTCTGAAGCCAGCCGTGGAGTCTTTTCCATCACAGAGCAAAGAAACCATAGTGGGCTATTACTTGAATGTGTATATTCCTAGGCGATTCAGTATCCAAACTAGGGCGGGATTTCGAACCGTGGACACCGACGATGATGAGTCTGGGGAGGCCCCTAATTCTAATAGTTCACGGAAAAGATATCGAGCTGATATTGTTTCCTCGAGCGGCTCTAAATATGCCAGGGCCAGGTACTTGACCGGACGGAGATGATGATGCTAACACATGGCTGTTTTACTCTTTTCCAAGCCCCGCATTTAAGGTTAAGTGGCTCGTTTACACCCCGTAACGAACATTTAAAGCTCAAAGTTTTGTTGCTGCCAAAAAGAAAAAGAAAGCACAAAGTTTTGTTGTGTTCGACTTAGAACGTGAAGTCGGCATAAAATTGTTGTATTTTGATCTTGTTTTACCTGCCACGATTAGTATGTTCAACTTAGGAAGAGAAGTCGGTCTAAATTGTTGTATTTTTATCTTATTCTACCCGCCACAATCAGTATGTTCAAATTCAGCTCTCAACCATGTACGATTCTTTGTTTCCTTGTTTGAAAATGTGAGATTATTTGGTTCCGGCCTCACCTTCGATATACGAAACTGTATCTTTTGTACTTTATAGTATACTGTCCTGAGAAAAGTTGTTGGCACTTTATTTGCATGCCATTACGGTGCAGTGCAACCTGTTAAGGAAACTTCAATGGCAACCGCTAGCGATGATTCCTCCGAATGGTTGTATACAAATACTTGTTACACAAAATCTGCCAAAGATAGCACAGGAGTGCCCTTGTCCAATATATTTCCTAACCTTGTTCGGGAAGGAGACTTTACTTCCTTCTAGGATGCTGTCCATTAAGCAAGTGGTAGGCACCATGTACTCCTATACATTTGACAGGATTTCAAATTAACCCCACTAACTACAACTAACAATACTCACTTTTGCTGAGCAAAAAAATGGATTGCTGCCGATTAAGGGCCAAGGGGTACCACGAATGGGCAATTCCTGCTCAGAAGCTCCGGGCACCTTCGGTTTTTTGTACATGAAGACCACTTAGCGAACCTGGAGCTAGCTTGTTGGAGGCATAGATGGGTTTTCTCTAGCATAACGAACTTAGAAAATATGCCCTTACCAATGTTACCAGTATTGTTAGCGGCTAATAAGAAGAATTGCAAAGTAGTAGTACTGGGGATTTTTGTAACATTTCTGGCCACGCCATTAATTCAACTATGAGTCCAAAATCTTCATTTCCCCTAACCTGTCCTGAAGAAGGCCCGAAGTCCTGAGCTCTTTAAGTGGAATTCCCCTTAGATAAGACCGTGGCAAACATCTTGGAGTTCCTCTTTTTCACAAAAGAGTCAGCAAATCCCTTTTTAGCTATACTAGCCAGCGAAGAGTGCGACGTGCTCGCATGTCGTTTTGTGCTCATTACTCTTTTTATTGCTCATTGGATCCCTCACAATTCACCTTAAGACCTCTTTTTAACTGGCTTAAACTTTCACATTCTTTTCCCACCATTGGATCCAGAATCAAAATCAAAATCAAATCCTCAAAATCAGAATCATAGCTTCGATTGATTCACTTTCTCTACCTCTATCTCTCTCTTTAATGCTTACTACTGTCTATGCGCCTCTGTTTCTCTTTCCCTCACAGTTGATTTGAATTACGCATGTGGGATAGAGAACCTGAATCAGATCATTATTTGATTCTTTGCAAGATTTTCTAGATGATTCTGATTCTGATATGATTCTGATTGATTTTACCAAATAAACCCCACGCAAAGGACAAAAAAGAAAAAAATTAAGAAGGAAAAAAGAAGACAAAGGGAAATCTTGAAAAGTCAGAAAACCCACTAAAGTAAATTTTTAAAATTTGCTTACAATATGTAAGTAGTGCTCGTGGGCCAGCACCCAAAACGACCAAAATGCCCCCTTCAATCCTCCCCATGACCAATCACTAAAGGCAAGACCTAATAAGGGGACATTTTCGGAAGAACCAACCAAAAAAGAGCCATGGCCGCTTACCTGCCAAAACAAGGCCAATCCTCCTTTAGGTTGGCAAGCATGTAATAGAAACAGGAAAAGCTCTGATAACTTTGATAGGCACAAGAACATCATTTCCTACTCCAAAGAAATTCAAGAGGCATTCCAAATCTCTCCTTCTCGGTGACTTGTCAACTGATTAAATGGCTTCCTCCTGTGATAGGCCCTATGAAACTCAACACAGATGGATGCTACATCGAAGCAACAGTAAAGCTGGCTTCAATGGATCATTCAGGATTCGAGCCTGGGAATGGGTACTAGGCTACTATGGGAGACTCACAACTCACAAGCAACTGGAGACTTGAAACCGAACTTTGGAGCATTTATAGAGGACTCACCATCATCTTTGGAAAAGGCATGACAAATGCTTTCATCGAAGCAGATTCATTGGAAGCAGTGAATTTAATCAAGGAGGAATCGAATCAAACCCACCCTCATTGAACTCTACCATCTACCAGCAGGCAAACGAAAGTGTGGATCATTTGGTGAGGCTGGGAGCGGAACAATTGGAAGAATTTGTGAAGTGTGAGGAGTCACCTCATTCTGTTTTTGTTCTCTTCCGAAGCACCAAAACTAAAAATATAAATTAACGGCTGCTATAAAATTTGTCCTTGCCATTTACTCCTTAGGGCGTTTTGTAGCAAAAAATTTGCCCTTCCCATGTACTCTTAACGGATGCTACAAAATTTGCCCTTTCAATTTACTCTTCACGGCTTTTTTTAACTACCTTTATGCAGTGTTTGGATCTTCTATTTCTAAAAAGGGATTTGTGTTCTGAAAAGATAAGAAAAGGGAATGATGTAAAAGCAGCTTCTTTTTTGGCTTGGGTGAAGGGAAAAGAAGGCAATGAATCTAATGTTTGACTAAAAATCCATTTTACTGCTTAAATGGGTAGTAGTAGGGAATAATGACATTTGACATGGGGTATCACAACTGTAAGCAGAGGCCAGAGATCCTCATTCACTATCAACCTCGAGAATTTAGGACATTTCTCTGGGAACCCTCTAGTGCACACCTGCACTACAGGAGTGTAGTGCGCAATGCGAGCCGTCTAAAAGCATTTTTAATGGTCTAGATATGGTAAAATTATCTTACATGTAAGATAAGTCTGTTGCTGTGGCCTGTAGGATCTACCAAGTCTATATATTCTCCAGCATGAGGTAATGGCTGCAGCAAAATAACCTGTGAACCAAGTCCAATCATGTAAGTAATTTGGTGGCTCAATGACTAATTTCCTGAAAACCAGTTAGCACATTACTTCCAAGTTGAGTTGATAGAGACTCGATGTCTAGACAAATCCCTTTTATAGTTTTGCATCATCACATTCCGACATACAGAAAAACATTGGAACTTACTTTCAAAGCAATGTTTCCCCAGAATTCCAGTAAATTAAACTGATATCTATGTCAAACAAACATTTTCCCGACCATTCCCGTTACTATCACCGATTTCCAGATTATCCAAAACGACCTTGATTAAAAAGCAAACGATACGCCAATGTTTGACATCAATATGAGACTGCAACACATCCTAAGTTCCTCAACTCTCAACCCTTCTCGTCATCCAGAATTCTTCCCTAAAACTTCTGTGTTATTCAATCCCTACTGGACCACAAAACACCATTACTCTAGTGCTGAAAATTTCCAAATTCTCAGTCCGAAAATTCTCATAACCTCATTATCCTCCACATTTGGTAGGGGGAAAAACTTGGTGAAATACTCTATTTCAGTTCATCTTTTAAATGTGAAAAGAGTTACTATAACCGACACAATCACTCTTTACCCTACAAGTCATGAACTGCTAAATGTGTTGAAGCCACGGCGAACAAATAACTAAATCATTGAAAGTGTTAAGATGAGAAAAGAACGATTACATGTTGTCATGGTTTCTTCTATGAATATACATAAACTGCACTACCATGAAAGTTTACATTGTCTCAACAACACTTGTTAGGAAAGCCTAAAACTTAACATTATTACACAACTCAAAAGCATCTTAAAGGCAGACAAAGTAACAACAATTTTGTGCCTTTGTGCATACATGAAGAAACACATACATATTTCTTTACAAAGATTATACTCCACTGAACATCAAGTGTACCTCTGTATCAGTCCAACCGAAACATACTCCTTGTACTAATAGAATCTGAGTTCCTTAACCTGCTTCTTCCAGATTTCTTCCTATGACTCCATGACGGTGTCAAATGAAACCGCAACAACCCATTCTCCAAGTTGCTTGGAGAATACATCGTGGCATTCCGGTTTCGCTCCACACCAGAATCTTCTCTACTTTTTTTACCATAGTCTCTAGTCTCGGCAACACTCAACGAACGATGGTGATGGTATGAACCAATAGCTGTGTGCGAACTCCTATAGCTAACACTGCCACTCCGAACAAGCCTCTCGTTAGAATCCCCATTGACCATTGCTCCATTGGCCTCATCCCGATTAGAATCCTCATCAGCCTCACCCCGAGTAGAATCCCCATTGATCACAACTCCATTAGCCTCCCCATTATGCTTTTCCCCACAATCTCCCACCATTCGCCCGTTACCATCTCCTTCAACTTCACCACATTTCTCCTCTTGCCGCCTATGCATAAACCCCAAAATGCTCCACCCCTTTCGCCACTTCCCCGATTTCTTAAACCCATTTGGGTCACCACAACCCCCAACAGAATCTCCACTCTTACAACCAGATTCAAACCCCTCCCTACGCTCATCGCCTCTACCATCTCCATCCGAAACAACAAACTTAATCGATCTCATCTCATCAACCTCCAACGCCACCGTCTTCTTAGACGAACTCTTCCCAGAGCTAGAACAATCAAAACTGTTATCCCTACGAAGCGAAGACGACGAATCCGAGCAGTAATCCCGGGTCTGGGCCGACCCACCCGAAGTTGTCTCATTCTCATTCACAATGGCATTCTCAATAACAGACAGCATAGGAGCGAGCCGCGGGATCGTCCTCGCAATCATATACCCGTCCCAAGAAGCCCTAGGCTCGTCCAAGGAAAACCTCGGATGATCATCCAAACTTATCCCGTTAGCATCCATTGAAAACCTAGGCTCGGCATCGCAAGATCTCCGTCTGCACGCGTAATCTGTAGCTTCTGACCGCTTCTCTTTCCTTTTCCAAGCATTTACCTTCTGACCAGGCAACAAATCACAAGTTTGCTTCTTTGTTGTCTGTTTTACCCTCCAGTTGCGTAACTTCTTGCCGAAAACGGAGGCGGCGACGAGGAAATTACCAGCTATTATGTCCTTTAAATCCTTTCTATTGTGCTTACCGCTCTGCCATTCGTGTTCGATGTGCTCTTTCATGGTCTTCGTTTCTTCTTCCGTAGCTTCCTCGCCTTTGTCCTCATTACCGTTACCGTTTTCTCCCAACGGATCTTCAGAAACCCTAATGTTAATATTCTGTGCAGGTTCAGTTACTGAATCTGAGGCTGCGGAAAGCCCTAGGTTCTTGGATTCGACGTCTGGGCCTCTGTCGACGCCGTTCTCTTTGTCGTCGAGGCTGAAGAGGTGCCAGAGTGAGTTCTCCTTGCGGACTCTATCGTCGCAGGACTTCCGCCGGGGCTCTAGGGAGGTTGAAGAGGCTGCTCCTCCGCGTTTGCCGGCGGCGTGGGATTTGCAGCGGCGGAGCTCTGGCTGGAAGGAAGTGGAGGCGGCATTGGCGGCGGAGGAGGGGGAAGGAGTGTCGAGGCCGGAGAGGCGGTCGCGGAGGCACAAGGCGCAGAAGCCGGTGACCGGTTCGGACGGGTGGCGGTTGCAGGTGGAGAGGCGGCGGGGTTTGGGAGTCATGGCCAGAGGTGCGCAGAGCACGCTCGGCTCATGTTAGTGTGAGGGAATGGGTGGGAGAGTGAAGACTGTGGAGAGAGAGAGAGAGTCAGAAATTTGTGGACGTTAGGGTTGCAACGGATGGACGGTGAGAGTGAAACGGTCAACCAGAACACAGGATGAGGAGAATTGAAATTAATGGAGACTCATTACGCTACTTCCAAGAAAACCCTTGATAAACCCTCTTCTTCCTTGGAAAATTATTGAAATGAGGGACCCTGCTGCTGGACAGCATTAGTGTTGGCACCATTCAAGCCGTCGTGCTTAACAATGGATGGTTCAGATTTCACCTCAACTGTATAATTAATTTGAGTTGTTCATTGTTGAGCATGAACGGTCCGAATGAGACTAACACACCCACTTTAGGGGACAATTGGGTCCCTACTATTTACTTTCGGAACACCGTCACTTAATACTTAAAAAATTTCTCCACCACATATTTGTATCTTATCCATCGCTAAATGTGTAGCTTCCCGACACATGTGATAAAAAAAAAGATTTATGTAGCATTATGTGATGGTGCTCCAAGAGGACTGAAGGAATAGATAATAGATATTCCGAAATAAAAAATAAGGGGATAAATAATCATTCATTTTTCTATCACCTAGACTCAAAAGGTCAAGTTTATACTCTATGTTTGTGTGAATAGTTTTTAGGGAAAATTTCACTTAGACACCCGACCTTTCACACAAATCACACATAAACACCTGACCTTTCTTAAATTTCATATAAACACCTGAGCTTTCTAAAAACCCATCAATTCAACACCTGACCTTTCTTAAATTTCATATAGACACCTGAGCTTTCTAAAAACTCAATAATTCAACACCTGACCTTTCTTAAATTTCATATAAACACCTGAGCTTTCTAAAAACTCATCAATTCAACACCTGACCTTTCTTAGCATTGGTTCAAACAAATAAAAAATTGGAGTACTTAACTTTTTTTCCGTTTTGTTTTAGACGGAGGACAGATGTTAAATTGATGAGTTTTTTGAAAGCTTAGGTGTTTATATGAAATTTAAGAAAGGTCAGGTGTTGAATTATTGAGTTTTTAGAAAGCTCAGGTGTCTATATGAAATTTAAGAAAGGTCAGGTGTTGAATTGATGGGTTTTTAGAAAACTCAGGTGTTTATATGAAATTTAAGAAAGGTCAGGTGTTTATGTGTGATTTGTGTGAAAGGTCGGGTGCCTACGTGAAATTTTCCCTAGTTTTTATATTCGACTCTTGTTGCATCCAAATACTAGGAGACAATTACTAATTGATGAGTCAAATCCTATAGAAGTTAAGACTTGACTTATAGTAATCTATTTGTATAAGAGTGGAGTATAAGTAACATGTCCTGATTGTTTGACTTATTATTACGGATCTCATACGATTCATATCGATGTTTCATTATTATAACTCTTTGAATAGAGTAATTCTCAAATCCGTTGATGTCAAAAAAAAATATTTATTGTTTGCAGATGTTAAAAGAAACTAGGTTAGGGCCACTTATTCACAAGCTCTGTATTTGTTAATATTTTAAATTTAATTCCGGACAAATGGAATATGCATCCAACTAGGAAAATACTAATTACGTGTTAATATCTTGATATTCTAAACAACGCATCGATACCAATGACTTATTTACATAGTACTCCTATGTGTTTTTTTTTTTTTTTTTTTGCTTGATTTACGAACCGAGAGCATAGAAATTTGGACAGCACTCATAGCAAGATTGAGAATCCTAAGAATCGGCCCGTTGGCTCCCTAATCCAGCCGCCCAGCCCCCTGTATTTTTCTAGTGAAATTATTACTAGTAGTATTTTTCTTAGGGATGGCAATTCTTATCCGTCCCGCCCCGTTCCGAACGAGACGGGTTTTCCACTCCATTTTCAGGTCGAGATCGGGATATACAAAAACCCGCCCCGTTGCTATTCCTAAATTTTTTCTAGTGAAATTATTCCTTTTCACATTTACTAATTTACTAAGAATTATTCTAAAATTAGCCCAAATGGGTAGGATATTGTTCTAAAATTCGCCCCATTTACTAATAGTAGTATATTGTCCCAAATTTTAGCTCTTTCCTCCCTCGCATAGGTAAGACATATTTTTCTGAAGTTTCGTACTTCAAAAATAACTCATCAAAGCAATAATACATGTAAAGGGGTAATTGCTAGCCCACTAGTTCGGTTGGTTAGTGGGGTTTACTTCTCACACAATTGATTGGAGTTCAACTCTTTAGGTCAAGCCGCAAAAAAAAAAAAAATTATTGTGAATTCTCTAGTCCTAACGTGGATGACATGCATTTAATCAGACGTGGAAGGACATTAGTTGAAATGCACGTAAGCTGGCTCGGACATATGTGACCATCGAAACAACAAGAAGGGGTAACTGGTATTGGTATATTCCCATGAATCATGCTAAAGATTGCACAGCTTTGGGCACGGGGGCAAACAAAAAGGGAGGTGCATATGATTAAAAACACTTTCACAGTTTATGCCGTGGCCCGTGACAACCGCCTCAATCTTTACTAACCCAGGAAACTCCCTCCTCAAACTAAAATGAGCAAAATGAACGAATTAGGAATAGTGTTGTGCAATGATATGCGTAGCACGGATCTTGCATTCAATGGCTCAGATTTCATCTCGGCAATGAACGACTCTCGATTGTTAGTTGCCGATATAAGATCCGAGCCATTAAATACACGATCCAACGGCTCAAAGGTGCGCAGCGTTGACTTGATGTCCAAAATGAACAAAGAAGAGCAGGGCTGCACTATTTTTTGGTTACCCGTTATGTTTTGAGAGAGAGATCCGCGGATCCTTTCAATCTGATGGCAGAGCTTCGTCGGCTCTTTCAATCTGATGTCGGAGCTTACTGAGTTTCGCGGGAGTTGGTTCTCCCATCTCTCATATTTTACATGTATGCCGTAGGGTATTTTAAAAATTAATTTGGGTGGAAATTGGTTTTTTGTCATTGGAGATGCTCCAACTCAACTCAAGTTTTACACAAATTTAAGTAAAAAAAAAAGGGGGTGCGGAGATGCTCTGGGATTCTAGGAAACTTTAATAATTGCCAGTCTATTTTTTGCGTGCACAAACACGATTTGAACATATGAAACAAAGGCAGATTAAAATTGACTTTTGGCACAAATGTTTTTTTTGGTGTATTCTACAAATTGGACGATATGATCATTCAAAAATGATATGTATACCGATGGATTTGTAGGGAAATCGTACCGACCGGCGGCGCTGAACCGTCTCTGGCCACTGGACGGCTGATCCGAGTCGTTCAAAAATTTTAAAAAAAAAATCGAGGGGACCCACGCGAGAATCGATGGCATCCAATGTGTATAGGGTGCTTGATCTAAGCATTCCATTTTTCAGGATCATTTTTTAGGGTCCAGAACAAACCCGAAAAACTAAAAATAGGAGGAGACCGGAGTCCGGACACTCCAAACAAACGGAGGGAGCTCATGCCTATTTAGACAAAATAAGCAAATGTCTTATTTTATGTTATTTTTTTCGCATTTGTTAATTTTGCGTAGATTTTTCGTAGATTACTGTGTTGACGTGATGAGAGAAATTTGAAACGTAAAAAATTGACATTGAAACTCAACTTTTTTTAAACAAAAACGAAAAAATTATCTTATTTTTGTCTTTATTAAAAAAAATCGATTTCGATAGTAATTAATTTCAACCTTTTTAGATTCACGATAAAATTATTGAAAAATTAACAAATACGGAGTTTTTTTTTTTTATCCGCAACTAACTAAGAAATAGTTCCATCGTGGGAAATTGCCATCCAACGCCAAAAAACGCGAGGGGAGAGGTCGAGAAACCAAGCAGCCGAAACGAGAAAAACCGGTCATGGAGAAGGCGAAGGAGTTTCTAATGGTGAACGACGAAGCATCCGAGTCGGCCTCCCGACTCGCCGTCCCTCCTCACCCGGCGGGTATCAACCATATCTTGCTGGAAGATATTGTGCTCAAGGGAATCCGAGTCGACCGAGTCGAACCCGGTCTCGTCGTTTGTTCGTTCAAGGTCCCTCTCCGCCTCGCCGTAAGAACCCTCAAACCCCCCCCAAAACCATCTTCCCAATTCGAACTTTCTCAATTTCATCCTCGTTATCCAGTCAAAATTTGGTTGAATCCCGAACCCTAAGTGAAATTTACGGTATGTGTTTAAACCTGCACATGTAATGATTTGGGTGCTGAATTCTGAAATCGTGTTCAACCCAGGATAGAGCGGGTTGTTTTGCCACGGGAGCTATTTCGTATTTGGTTGATGAAGTGGGTGGGGCTGTGATCCACGTCGAGGGTCTTCCGATGAATGTCTCGGTGGATATGTCCATCTCGTTCCTTTCAACTGCAAAGCCCGATGTAAGTCGCCACTTATTAGCTCCAAATTCCCAGTTTGTTTGGTGTGCTTTCCGATGATTTGTCATACTTTGTGGCCCAATGTGTCCTTGATTGAACTGTTGCCCAATTACATCCCCAGGCATTGTTGATGTATGCATTGCGGGTACATTTGGTTTAAGGACTCATCACAGCTATTAATGGGGGTTTGGATTCACTCTGGTTCAAGTTTTGGACTGCACTGGACAATCCAGATTTGGACCATACATTGGTATAATCAATGGTTTGGATTTGCTCATATCCAAACCATTGATTTGATTGTACCGATGTAATGGTCCAGATTTGGAGACAGTCCAAATTAAGGACCAGAGAGGATCATTCCTATTAGCGGTCTTGTGGAGGATTTGATGATCTCATATTTGAAGGTTTTTCGCAATTAGAATAGCGTGTACAAATGAGCTTTTTTCTTCAATAAGGAACATTGGTTAATGGCAAAAGCTTGAAACTGTTGTCAAGCACTCCTCGCTTCTGTTATGATTGTGTATGGCTGTATGCTTCTCCAAGATGGTTGTCTTAGTCAGCTTTTGTTTCTCTAGGACTAGAATGAAGGCAGAAAGCAATGACCAATTCTTTGGAGTACTCGTACGATTGTGGTTCCTTACTTCCTTGCCAACCATCCTAAACATTTTTGCTTAAGTTGAATAAAATGTTCATTACAATTTACAAATGGAATGGTCATTTGCCAACTCCATTGGGACTTCAGTTGGGAGGCGAAGGAAAGGCCATTTTATTCCTTGCTGAATGGTCCAGAAAACCAAACACTACTACAAACATAATTTCTGAATTTTCCCGAGACGGTTTTAATTATTGAATTGAACAGTAGTGCAGTTCTCTTGCAAATATTGTTATGAAATGAAAAACTATTTAACTCTCCCTCTTTCTTTCTCCTTAGTTCTTTTCTTTCTCTCTTATTTACTCTCTCTGTAGTGCCTCTCTTACATATTCTCCCTGTAGATCATCTTTCTTTCCCCTCAGTTCTTTTCTTTCTCTCTCTGTATCTATATGTCCAGTTTGAATAAGTAGCTAATACCCAGCTTAAAATGGAGATGTTTGCTGCTAAAGCTGATACCTTATTGACCTTTTACCAGTACTTGACAACTAGTTGTTGGGTTTGTTCCCAAGTATTAGCTGCAGTATGATCTCAGTTAAATGTATGCTATGTAAGATAATACCATGTATTTTTTTACCGCATGGAAACAAAATGCTCACCATTTTAGCAGGTAATTGCCTATCCATGTGTTAATTTTTTGATGATTGGATTCGAAAGGACGGGATTTGAGGTTGAATTCTATGGAGTTGCAGGAAGGTTAGCAACTGGAGGTTGATTGGTAATTCTAGATTCGAGAATTGAATGGAGATATTAAAGATGTGTGTTGTTAAAATTCATGTATAAGTAAGATTTTTTGCAAGAGAATTTTGATTAACTATCGCTAAGTTATTCCGAAATCATCCATCTAAAGAACTAAAAAAAAAAGAGGATTTTATACCTATTTTGCTCATACGTTCACACCAAATCTGTTTATTTTTTAACATCACATCTGTTTAGCTCAAATCGAGGAAGCAGATAGCGTTTTCCCTTTCTAGCTTAACGTGATTACCAAAGATTTGGTTTGATGCATCTTTATGTATCTCACATCTGACATATCTGTGTTCTCCATTGGCAGGATGAGTTGGAGATTACCGGAAGTCTTTTAGGTCAAAGAGGAGGTTATTCTGGAACCCTCGTTCTCATAAGAAATAAAACAACTGGGGAGGTTGTTGCTGAAGGTCGCCATTCGTTGTTTGGTAAACGCACGAGCAAACTCTGACTGTGTTTTGCTCGTAAAGCCTAAACAATTTCGCTTGGAATTTATGCATGGACGTTGTAGATTTCAGGACCTAGTTTATTTTACATTACATTACATACTCTTTTGATGATACAATCATATACACCAGTAGATATCTACGTCGAGTTAAATGGCTAGGAAAACAAGCTGGCAGTATTGGTTCTTGATGGCCCCCTTACTACGCTTGCTATGTATAAATTTAAATTGCTCTCTTTGAAGAGAAATTTGCAAACTGGATGGCTTCAAATTGTACGCATGCAGCAGGGTGATCTATAGCCGAAGCAAAGTATTGGCTCAATCTAGATCCATGGCTCATTTGATACAAAGACAGACCGTACCCTTTTTTTTATCTGAACATCCAGACTGTACCTTGTTCTGGACCCATGTGTTGCCTTCGGCAATTACTCCTTCCAAGGGTTAACATTGAGAGTGAATCCAGACAATTGATAGAGTTGTTTCGTGCGTGAGTCTCGCCGGGGGCGAAATCTGTCTAAGGAAAATTTCGAATGCAGATCCTAGATTGACGGGTTAATGTGAGCTCATTCATGTGATTAAGGAATTTTGTTTGGTGGTCGAAAATTAGGTTCATATGCATGATTTTCTAATCCAAAAAATAGCAAAATTAAGAGGTTAATTATAATGTTTATATACATCGATAAATCTAAATTTGCTTTAAAAATTGGTTCCAAAGACATTGCATTTTGATAACGATGCATGATTGCTTCCTTCGCAATACTATCAACTTTTGAAAAGTTTAGAAAGTTTGGAATTTTTAGACTTTTTGCGGGGTCAAAATAGTAAAATAAATTTAACTGAAAACTATCAAATGTCTTGTAAGATGTATCAAAATGAGTGTGTACCTACTTCTCTCCACCTTGATCCCACCAAAAGATTTTGTTCTGCTATACTCCTGCATTAGGAGGAACTATTGGACTGTCTGGGACCGGTGCTGGGGAGAAACTCATCGTTTCAACATTTATCTTCGAGTATGATTTGGAAATTGTGTTCTCACACAATTACGATAAAGTGCATGTATAAAAAAGGAAATAAAGGAAAGTAAAGCATCCTTTAAAAACATAAAAACATTCAAGAATGATTTTTTCACTACTCCCTCAGACTGCTCTTGTGTTTATTTACTTATTGATTTATTTTTGTCTTTATTAAAAAAATCGATTTCAATCATAATTTTAACCTTTTTCAAATTCTTCTCATCATG
Organism: Rhododendron ovatum; assembly: GCA_019656835.1. NCBI lineage: Eukaryota > Viridiplantae > Streptophyta > Magnoliopsida > Ericales > Ericaceae > Rhododendron > Rhododendron ovatum. The sequence goes on along the minus strand of CM033793.1, from coordinate 26,020,913 downwards.
ACTAAGCAATGCTTCTTTTGGAGTAAGACAAATGCTAACCGGTGCAATGTTGCACCGCTTATGTGGGCACCTACACCATAATTACCTAACTCTGCAACTGCAGAATTCAGACTTCCAACTATAGTGTTCAGAAGTTTGAACTTTTAAAAGTTCAATTACAAATTTAAGCTTTTCCTTTTTTCATCTCCAATATGTCTCAAGCAACTCAAATTTTTACGAGAAACAAAAATAAAAAACTGCTCGTTCCATAAGAAGATAATTTCAAGCTCAAAAATTATGTGTTTATGCAAATAATTTTTCTACCAAGATGGATCTTGTTTGATAGATCTCATTGAAATCTTTTAATTGGTGCAAAAAATAGAAAAAATTATTTTTCATTTACATTGGTAATTTTTAATTTGAAAATGTGAAATAAATTGTTTATTTTTTAAGAAGATTTCTGGAACGAGGAATGTCAGTCGATTGGAACTTTTAATTTCAATTAAGTGCTATAAACAGTCCATTTTACTGATTGAACTTTTAATTTTTAATCTGTTTGAATTAGTGTGAAAATTTTATTTCTCCGATCATTTTATCCTAAAAGGGTCATAATTAATTTTTTTCTGTGGGGCTCTCATAATCAAATTTTTGCTTTATAGGGTCCCAAATCAAGAGTAGATAATTATGAGAGCCTGAAAACAAAAATTAATTATGACTCTTTAGACTAATATGATAACAAAAATAAAATCTTTGCACTAGTTTAAATGGATTGATAATTAAAACACTTAAATTTTTAGATTGTTTATATATTACTAAAAAATATGGTTAAAAAATTAAGTGTTTTAATTTTCAATTTGTTTGAACTGATATGAAGATTTTCTTTGTTTAGATTGTTTTTTGAAAAAAAATTCTCAACTCAAAAAACACTCATTATCCATACTTTCAATCATTACTCACCTCTATCTTCAATTATTGTTCTCATTTTTTTCTCTATCTCTCTCCAATCATTACATCTACTTCCAATTATTACTCTCATTTCTCTCTCCACTTATAACCCAACAAAATTTCTCAAAAAAATTTCAAAAACTCATCCAAACACAGTATTTACTTTTTTGAACATATTATTCTAAAGGGTTAAAATTATTTTTTTGCTTTTGGGCTCTCATAATTAAGTATTTACTATTTATTTGAGACCCTATAGAGCAGAAACTTGATTATGAGACTCTTATAGACACAAATTAATTACAACCCTTTAAGATAAAATGATAAGAAAAATAAAATATTTGCACCGGTTTAAACAGATTAAAAAATGGAGCACTTAATTTTTGTAACCATATTTTTAATATATAAACAATCTAAAAAATTAAGTGCTCTAATTTTCAATACATTTGACCTTATTTTTTTGATCATATTATTCTAAAATGTCATAATTATTTTTTATCTTTAGGGTTCTTATAATTAAATATATGTTCTTTATTTGGAACCCTGTAGAACAGAAACTTGATTACAAAAGTCTTAGAAATAAAAAATTAATTATAACCCTTTAGAATAAAAAAATTTTAAAAATAAAATTTTCGCATCGATTTAAATGAATTAAAATTAAATTATTTAATTTTTTATTATATTTTTCAATATATAAACGACTCCCTAAGGTGGTTCTAATTGGCCATTTCGTACGGCTGGTTTTAATTGGTGGTCCCCATAGTTAAAAAAATTGGCAAGGTGGGTCATGGTGTTCCTTTTATTTTTTATCGTTAGTCATGAATCCATGACTCATGGAGTTCTGGGTTGGGTTTTTGAAAGAGATGGGTACAACAGTTCAAATCAATGTTATTAATACCGTTCCGTACCGGCCGGTACATACCGTTTTTGACCAAATCCGGTACCCTACATCTCTAATTTCATTTCGGCTCAAATACTGGTCGGTACCGGCCGGTACCGGACATACCGGTCGGTACCGGACAGTACCAGATTACTTTTAAATTTATATTTTTTTTCAAGTACCGGATAATACCGGACAATACCGGACGGTACCGGGCAAATACCGGACGGTACCGGACAAATACTGGATTTTTTATTTTTTTTATTTAAAAAAAGTGTATATTATACTATAATTTTTTTTTAAGTAGGAAAATAACACTAATAACGATCAATTCGAAACGGTACCTGGTACCTGACCGGTACCGGTACGTACCGTACCAGTAGAAAAACCGGTACCCTGTCCGAAACGGTATTCAAAACTATGGTTCAAATGGGAGCGAGAAGAGACAGATTGTTGGGGGAGAGAGAAAGGTCAAAATTGTCATTCAAATAAAAAGGAGATAGGGTCTGCAATGAATTGATGTGTATGCAGAAAGAAAGATAACTTTCCTGCACGTGACACATCCTTAATAGGAAAGAAAATATTTATTTTCTTTGGGGTGCACATCAAACATGCTTCATAGGAAAGAAAATATTTTATTGTTCTCTTAGGGGTGCATGCTAGCACCTGTTAGCAGGACCAGTGTAGTATTAAGTAAAATTCACGATAAAATTAATTCCATCGTGGGAAATTGCCATATCCCAATTCTCAACGCCGAAAAACGCGAGGGGAGAGGTCGAGAAAGCAAGCAGCCGAAACGAGAAAAACCGGTCATGGAGAAGGCGAAGGAGTTTCTAATGGTGAACGACCAAGCATCCGAGTCGGCCTCCCGACTCGCCGTCCCTCCTCACCCGGCGGGCATCCACCATATCTTGCTGGAAGATATCGTACTCGAGGGAATCCGAGTCGACCGAGCCGAACCCGGTCTCGTCGTTTGTTCCTTCAAGGTCCCTCCCCGCCTCGCCGTAAGAACCATCAAACCCCCCCAAAACCATCTTCCCAATTCGAACTTTCTCGATTTCGTCATCGTTATCCGGTCAAAATTTGGTTGAATCCCGAGCCCTAGTGAAATTTGCCGTATGTATTTAAACCTGCACATGTATTGATTTGGGTGCTGAATTCTGTAATTGTGTTCAACCCAGGATAGAGCGGGTGGTTTTGCGACGGGAGCTATTTCGTATTTGGTTGATGAAGTGGGTGGGGCTGCGATCAACGTTGAGGGTCTTCCGAGGAATGTCTCAGTGGATATGTCCATCTCGTTCCTTTCAGCTGCAAAGCCCGATGTAAGTCCCCACTTATTAGCTCCAAATTCCCACTTTGCTTAGTTTGCTTTCCGATGATTTGTCATACTTTGTGGCCCAATGTGTCCTTGATTACATCCCCAGGCATTGTTGATGTAATGCATAGCGGGAACATTTGGTTTAAGGGCTCATCACAACTATTAATGGGGGTTTGGATTCACTCCGGTTCGAGTTTTGAACTGCACTGGACAGTTCAAATTTGGACCATACATTGGTATAATCAATGGTTTGGATTTGTTCAGATCCGAACCATTGATTGTACCGATGTAATGATCCAGATTTGGAGACAGTCCAAATTAAGGACTTGAGAGAATCATTCCTGTCAATGGTATTGTGGAGAATTTGATGAATAAGGAGCACTGGTTAACAGCAAAAGCTTGAAACTTTTCTCGAGCACTCCTCGCTTCTATTATGATTGTGAATGCTTCTCAAAGATGGTTGTCTTAGTCGGCTTTTGTTTCTCTAGAATGAAGGCAGAAAGCAATGACGAGTTCTTTGGAGTACTCGTACTATTGTGGTTCCTTACTTCCTTGCCAACCATCCTAAACACTTTTGCTTAAGTTGAATAAAATGTTCATTACGAATGGAATGGTAATTTCCCAACTCCATTGGGACTGCAGTTGGGAGGAAAGGCCATTTTATTCCTTGCTGAATGGTCCAGCAAACCAAACACTACTACAAACATAATTTTTGAATTTTCCTGAAGACCGTTTTAATTATTGAATTGAACAATACCGCAGTTCTCTTGCAAATATTGCTATGAAATGGAAAACCATCTGACCTCTTTCTTTCCCCTCAGTTCTTTTCTTTTTCTCTTATGTACTCTCTCTTTAGTGCCTCTCTTACATACTCTCCCTGTAGATCATCTTTCTTTCCCCTCAGTTCTTTTCCTTCTCTCTCTGTATCTATATGTCCAGTTTGAATAAGTGGCTAATTCCCAGCTTAAAATGGAGATGTTTGCTGCTAAAGCTGCTACCTTATTGACCTTTTACGAGTACTTGACAACTAGTTGTTGGTACACAGCCTACACTATGATCTCAATTAAATGTATGCTATGTAAGTTCATACCATGTTTTTTTTTTTTTCTTACTGCATTGGAAACAAAATGCTCGCCATTTTAGCAGATTATTGCCTATCCATATGTTAATATTGGATTTGAAATGACGGGATTTGAGGTTGAACTCTATGGAATTGCAGGAAGGTTAGCAACTGGAGGTAGATTGGTAATTCTAGATTGGAGAATTGAATGGAGATATTAAAGATGTGTGTTGTTAAAATTCATGTATAAGTAGGATTTTTTGCGAAAGAATTCCGATTAACTATCACCAAGTTATTTCGAAATCATCAATCTAAAGAGCTGGACATGTCTACCGTAAATCAGGAGATGCGGTACTTAAGAGAGCGGATAGGATAGCTTTAGGTAGCATTGTTACAGAGAGGGGTAGACCTAAATTGACATTAAATGTTGTTGTACGCAAAGATATGAGTATAATGGGTTTGTGACCCTTGACAGAGCTCAATGAAAGAAAAGAATTCATGTAGCCGACCCCAAGTGATTGAGACATAAGGCTTGGTTTGGTTTGGTATCAATCTAAAGTGCTCATAAAAAAATTGGATTTTATACATATTGTGCTCATATGGTCACACCAAATCTGTTTATTTTTAACATCAAATCTGTTTAGCTCAAATCGAGAAATCAGATAGCGTTTTCACTTTCTAGCTTAACGTGATACCAGAGATTTGGTTTGATGCATCTTTATGGCTCCGTTTGTTTCGATGTTAAAATGTTTTACAATGTAAAATATTTTTTCAGAAAACACACTTCGAACTTTTATTTTCTGGTGTTTGATTAGCACTTGGAAATAATTTCAAAAATCAACAAAATAGTGTAAAGAGAGAGGGAGGCTTAAACGGTGGAGAGATATGAGATTATTGGAATTGAACGTGGGTCAAGACTGATGATCGAGGAAACTGAGTAATGAGAATTGCAGTAGAAGGTAGAAGGTTCATTTCGGAAAACAACTTACGAAAGATTTAAGGGTAAGTTATTTTCATCCAATTGATGGAAAATATTTTACATGTAAAAATATTTTCTCATTTTTTACACAACCAAATAAAGGAAAATAGGTTAAATATTTTATCTAAAAATATTTTACATCTAAACAAACGGAGCCTATGTGTGTCACATCTGACATGTCTGTGTTCTCCATTGGCACTTGGCAGGATGAGTTGGAGATTACAGGAAGTCTTTTAGGTAAAAGAGGAGGTTATTATGGAACCCTCGTTCTTATAAGAAATAAAGCAACTGGGGAGGTTGTTGCTGAAGGTCGCCATTCGTTGTTTGGTAAACGCCCGAGCAAACTCTGACTGTGTTTTGCTCGTAAAGCCTGAACAATGTCGCCTGGAATTTATGCATGGACGTTGTAGATTTCAGGACCTAGTTTATTTCCCATTACATTATGTACTCCTTTAGTTTATTTCACATTACATTATGTACTCCTTTGATGATACAATCATGTACTCCCGCAGATATCTACGTCGAGTTAAATGGCTGGGAAAACAAGCTGGCAGTATTGGTTCTTGATGGCCCCTTACTACGTTTGCTATGTATAAATTCAAATTGCTCTCTTTGAAGAGAAATTTTTCTAACTGGATGGCTTCAAATTGTGTGCATGCAGCTAGGGATGGCAATGGGGAGAGTCCGGGGTAGATACCACTTTCCCTGTCCCCGAACCCAAATCCCTCCCCATCCCCGCCCTAATCCCCACCGGGGATTTATTTTTACCTTCCATCCCCGTCCCAAATGGGGATTCAAAGATTCCAAAACTTAAAAAAAAAAGTCTCCTGCCATTACAATATACAAATCATGAAACCAAATTCAAAAAAAAAAAAACAATCTAGGCTGCCATTACAAACCAAATGTCAAGAAAAACAGCCACAGTTGTTGTCATAGTGCCATTACAAACCAAATCGAAATGAAAACAGTCACATATCTGTTGCCATAGTGCCATTACAAACCAAATTTAAATTAAAACAGTCAATCACATAGCTGCTGCTATAGTGCATTACAAACCAAATTGAAATGAAAACAGTTTCAAAAAAACAAGAGCAGCAGAGCATTGGAAACTCTCAAGAACGGTCATCAAATAGTCAATTCCCAGCATATGCAGTTACCAAACTTGAAACTTAAAGTGCCTATACAACATAAACAAGAGCATCGGTAGACTCTGGAACTTGTGTGCGTCAGTGTGTGTGTGTGTGTGTGTGAAATAGTGAGAGAGATAGTGTGAGAGACTCAGAGACTGTGAGTCAAAATAGAGAGAGAGAGAGAGAGAGAGAGAGAGAGAGAGAGAGAGTTTACCATTGTAGAGAGGAGTAGACTGGAACTGGATGGAGATGCAAGTGTCTGGGAACCCTAACTTATGTATATATATAATAGACTAATGGCAGTGGCATAAATAAATGAAACCCTAAATTCTTAATTCTTATGTATATATATTTATATAACGGGAATTCGGGGCGGGGTGGGGCGGGGATGCGGCAGGGGCTAACTCATATCCACCCCTACCCGTTTCCCACTTTTTTTTTTTAAATTATCCCCATACCCACCCAATTTCCAAATAATTTCCGAATCCCCTATCTATTTGGGGCAGGGACCGGATCGAATTGGGTCGGATCGGCCGAAATTGCCATTCCTACATGCAGCAGGGTGACCTATTGCCGAAGCAAAGTAATGGCTCAATCTAGATCCATAGCTCATTTGATCCAAAGACTGACCGTACTCTTTTTATTTCCTGAACATCCAGACTGTACCTTGTTCTGGACCCTTGCCTTCGGCAATTACTACTTCAAGGGTTAACATTGAGAGTGAATCCAGACAATTGCTAGAGTTGTTACATTTCATGTGTGTGTCCCGCGGGGGGCGAAAATTTCGAATGTGAACATTAGATTAACAGGTTAGTGTGAGCTTATTCATGTGGTTAAAGAATTTTGTTTGGCGGTCAAAAATTAGGTTCATATGGATGATTTTCGAATCTGAAAAATAGTAAAATTAAGAGGTTAATTATAAATGTTGGGCAAATTTCAATTTGACGCCTCATGGTTTGGGCCGGGTGCGGATACACCCCTCCCCCTTTGAATATCATCACATAACACCCTGTGGTTTATGGACTGATGTGCACATCTAACTCTGTTAACAGAACTTGTAAAATGATTATAATGCCCTTGTCTTCCTCCTCGTCCCACCACTACCCCAGCTCTCTCTCTCTCTCTCTCCTCAATTCAGTTTGCTCCTCCGTTCCACACCACTGTCTCAATTTCTTGAATTCAACAGATCACTCTCTTCATCACCATCATCATCTCCTGACCCAACCCTTCAACGGGCAGCCATGGATTCCACCATTTTTTTTTGTATTTTTCTAACCCAAATCGGTCAGTAGAAGGTACCAATCTTCAAACTCTAACCCAAACAAATACCATTCATTCAAAAGCCCTCTTCTCGGATCAAAAATTTAACAATAGAAGCCATAATAACAACGAGACGCAGAATTCTTACACATCCTGTCCTGCCTTTCCACAGCTTTCTTGAGCTTCATCTTTAGAGTGATTATATATTCCATTTAGTCAGAAAAGAAAGGACTAACCAAACCAAAAAAGGTGAAGAGGATTCTCGAGCTGTTTTCTTTGAGCTTGAATCACTTCTCACGAAAGTGACAGTAAATAGAGACGGTGAAGAACAGGATAGCGGAGCGAAATGTTGGTTTGATTTGATGGTGGATTAAGGGGTTATGTGATTGTTTGATAGTAGATGAAGGGATTGTGAGCAAAGGCAGAGGGTTTCAATCGGTCAAATATAGTGGTTGGGGTTTAGTAATTAGCAGGGTTAATGGTCGAGTGGGTCGGCTTCAAGTCGACGACGAGAGAAATTATCTTTTTACCCGTACAGAGATTGCTGAGGGTTTCACAAATTAAGATTTGATTCCTGGTGGATGTTGGTCCATGGGGGTAAGGGTTTGGGTTTACACCAGTTTAGATGAAGAAGATGGAGGTGGGTAGGAGGGCACTTGTGTAATTTTGGGGATAGGTTAGGGTGTTTTGTTTTAAAATTATTGTCCTACTCACAATCACTCTCAAAATAGACGAGTGAATCACACCTCCGGTTAAATTAGATGGGAACTCTAACTGTGCATATCAGTCCACAAACCACAGGGTGTTATGTGGTGATATTCAAAGGGGGAGGGGTGTATTCGCACCCGGCCCAAACCACGAGGGGTCAAGTTGAAATTTACCCTATAATGTTTATATACATTGATAAATCTAAATTTGTTTTAAAAATTGGTTCCAAAGACATTGCATTTTGATAACGATGCATGATAGCTTCCTTCGCAATACTATCAAATTTTGAAAAGTTTAGAAAGTTTGGAATTTTTATTTGAAAAAAGTTAAGACAATTTATAAATTTTTGCGGGGTCAAAATAGAAAAATATATTTTAGTGGAAACTATCAAATGTCTTGTAAGATATCAAAATGAGTGTGTACCTACTTCTCTCCACCCTTGATCCCACCAAAGGATTTTGTTCGGCTATACTCCTGCATTATGGGAAACTATTGGACTGTCTGGACCGGTGCTCATCGTTTTAACATTTATCTTCGACTATGATTTGGAAATTGTGTTCTCGTAATTGTGGGTACGATAAGATAATTTTAGAGTGCATGTATAAAAAAGTAAATAAAAGAGAGTAAAGTATCCTTTAAAAACATTCAAGAATGATTTTTTCACTCCTCTCTCAGACTGCTATTGTGTTTATTCACTTTGAGACTACGAAGAACTTACACTTCAATTATTTTCACTAATTCTGTCATTTTCCATGAATAAAGACAATCAAGAATGTATAAATTAAAAGTGTGCAAAATTAGGAAGGAGTATTTATTTTCACTCCTATCTCCTCTACGTTGCGGTTAATAATTTGGGGGTGCGAAAATCGCTGAAGAACTTTCCCAAATTCCTCACCAGAACATACAAATTTCCCGTCATCGATCAGCTGGGGGAGGTCGAGACTCGAGAAAGCAACTGAGCGAAAAAAATTAAAAGGCGAAGGAGTTTTTAACGTTGAACGAAGGAGTAGTATCTGGGACAGTCTCCCGACTCACCGTCCCTCCCGACCGAGTCGGCGGCATCGACGACACCTCTTTGGTAGATATTGTACTCAAGGGAATCCGAGTCCAACCCGGTCTCATTATTCGTTCCTTCCCGTCATCGATCAGCTGGGGGAGGTCGAGACTCGAGAAAGCAACTGAGCGAAAAAAATTAAAAGGCGAAGGAGTTTTTAACGTTGAACGAAGGAGTAGTATCTGGGACAGTCTCCCGACTCACCGTCCCTCCCGACCGAGTCGGCGGCATCGACGACACCTCTTTGGTAGATATTGTACTCAAGGGAATCCGAGTCCAACCCGGTCTCATTATTCGTTCCTTCCCGGTCCCTCCCTGCCTCGCTGTAAGAATCCCCAAACCCCACAACATTACTCTTCCAATGTGGACTTCCGTATTCTTGATGCTGGTAGGGAGTGCTGATAGACGAATCTGTTGGGAAAAATATGCGGAATTTCCCACAAGTAAATCACGAAGGAAATAGAATAAATGCAGCGAACGTAATCCAAATGCGCAAACCACAAACCAAACGAACACAAGGAATTTTTACGTGGTTCCCCCAAAGTGTGAGGTACGTCCACGGGACCGGAGTCCGATTTCACTATCAACAAAGGTTCTTACAAATGGGTTTACAAGAGATACAAGATCTCACGAACACCCTAAGGTGTATCCAACAAACTCCAAATACAAAGAGGAAAGACCTCACCAATATTGATGAACCAAAACCCTCCGATAGCAGTTGGAAATGGAGAGCCCGAACTGATTACAAAATAGCCCCAAAGTTGACGAAGAAGCTGCTGAATATTGAGAGAACAATCTGGCCTTTGGCCTTGACCTTTTCCACCGAACACACGAAACACACACAGTGCACAACCCTTTTCTTTTTCTTTCCAGAGAGCAACCAAACCCACACTGCCTTTTCTTTTTTTTCTGATGATCACGCCAATAAGCTTCCAAAGGAAGCTAAGTAATCTCTAACAAAGCATGTGCAAGTCATGTGCTTCAAAGTGTAGAATGTTCCACCAAAAAATTAGCCCACACAAATTAATACTCTTTTGGGCCAAACAAATTATTATTGGGCTAACAAAAATATTGGGCTTCCACTAAGAAGGGAACCCAACATTCTCCCCCTTCCCGACTTAAGTGGAAGGATCGACCAAACCCGACAAAACTCGAAATTTATCATGTTTGTCCTTCGACAAAGCTTTAGTCATCATATCCGAAGGATTTTCATCCGTATGAATTTTCTCAAGTTGCAACAACTTCATATCAAGCGTGTCCCGAATCCAATGATATCTAACATCAATGTGCTTCGATCTAGAATGGAAACTGGAATTCTTGCTCAAATGCATTGCACTTTGACTATCACAAAAAATAACATACCTCTCTTGATTCGAACCCAACTCTTGCAAGAACTTCTTTAACCACAACAACTCCTTGCAAGCTTCAGTAATTGCAATGAACTCCGCTTCCGTAGTCGATAGAGCGACACATTTTTGCAATCTTGATTGCCAATTGACAGCTCCCCCTGCAAAGGTCATCAAATACCCCGAAGTGGACTTCCGAGAATCAACATCACCCGCCATATCGGCATCCGTGAATCCATCTAGCACAGCTTTACCATTTCCGAAACACAAACAGATTCTAGAAGTACCCCGGAGATACCTGAGAATCCATTTCACAGCTGCCCAATGTTCTTTGCCCGGATTTGAAAGAAACCGACTAACAACTCCAACCGCGTGAGCTAAATCCGGCCTTGTACAAACCATGGCATACATCAAAGAACCAACCGCCGAAGCATAAGGAAATTTTTCCATCTCCGCCTTGTCTTTTTCACTTGTAGGACATTGTTTCGAACTAAGTTTGAAGTGGTTCGCAAGCGGACAACTAACGGGCTTTGCTTTATCCATATTGAACCTCTCAAGAATCTTTTCAATGTAACTTTCTTGAGACAACCAAATCAGTCCCTTCTTTCGATCACGAGTGATTTTCATGCCCAAAATTTGCTTTGCCGGTCCCAAATTTTTCATAGCAAAGGATTTACTCAATTCCAACTTCAACTCGTTGATCTTCATAGAATCTTGTCCCACAATTAACATATCATCGACATAGAGCAAGAGAATAATAAAGTTCCCATCCGGAAACTTTTTCACAAACACGCAATGATCCGAAGTGGTTCTTGAATACCCATGCTCTATCATAAAGGAATCAAATTTCTTGTACCATTGCCTCGGTGCTTGTTTCAAGCCATACAAGCTCTTTTTCAATTTGCACACAAAGTTTTCCTTCCCTTTCACTTTGAAGCCTTCGGGTTGCTCCATATAAATCTCCTCCTCTAAATCACCGTGAAGGAATGCGGTTTTCACATCAAGTTGTTCGACCTCAAGATTTAAGCTTGCGGCCATACCAAGAACAACACGAATGGAGGACATTTTCACAACGGGCGAAAAAATTTCATCAAAATCAATACCTTTTTTCTGCCCAAACCCTTTCACCACGAGGCGTGCCTTGTACCTTAAATTTTTCCCATCATGCTTCAATCGGTAAACCCATTTGTTTTTCAAAGCTTTCTTACCCTTAGGTAATTTCACCAAATCGTAAGTGCGGTTATCAAGCAAGGACTTCATTTCCTCTTGCATAGCCTTAGCCCACTCATCTTTCTTGTCATGCTCCACGGCTTCTTGGTAGCTCTCGGGCTCCCCCTGTTCCGTTACCGTCACAAATTCATCGGGAGAGTACTTTCTTGACGGTTGCTTGTCTCTAACGGATCTTCTCAACTCCGGTTGAGGTGGTGGCTCTTGAATTGGTTGCTCCCCCTCATTTTCCAACTCAACTTCATCCGGAATGTCAACATTTTCACCAACTTCAAGAGGTGGTTGCACATCCTCCTCATTTTCGTCATGTACCGAAGGTGAAGGAATTGGCTCCAAGTCAACAAGATCACTAACAATTTCCTCCGGTTGATCATCCTTGTCAAAATCTTTAATTGTTTGATCTTCAAGAAAGACAACATCTCTACTCCGAACAATTTTCTTGTCAACCGGATCCCACAATCTATAACCAAATTCTTCATGCCCATAGCCAAGAAAAATGCATTGTCTTGCCTTGTCATCAAGCTTGGACCTTTCATCTTTCGGAATGTGAACAAATGCCCGGCAACCGAAGACCCTCAAGTGTTCATAAGTGACATCCTTGCCCGACCAAAATTTTTCCGGAACATCGCCATTCAAAGGAACCGAAGGAGACAAATTAATCAAATCAACCGCCGTCCTCATTGCCTCCGCCCAAAAAGACCTTGGCAACTTCGCATGTGAAAGCATGCATCGCATCCTTTCCACCATAGTGCGGTTCATCCTTTCGGCGACTCCATTTTGTTGAGGAGTTTTCTTGACGGTCTTTTGGTGTTTAATGCCTTGGCTACGACAAAATTCATCAAACGGCCCAAGATATTCACCACCGTTGTCGGAACGAACACATTTCAACTTCTTCCCGGTCTCTCTTTCAACCTTGGCCTGAAAATCTTTAAACACATCTAAAACTTGATCTTTAGTTTTTAACGGATAAGCCCATAATTTTCTCGAATGATCATCAATAAAGGTAACAAAATAAAGCGCACCACTATGAGATTTAACTTTCAAGGGACCACAAACATCCGAATGAATCAAGTCCAATACATTAGGTTTTCTAGTAAAAGACTTGAAACGAAATGCAACTCTATTTTGTTTACCGGCCAAGCAATGAACACAAGTTTTAAGAGGGGTACCTTTCATACCGGGTAAGAGCTCTTTCTTGGCAAGAACGTGCATCCCCTTTTCACTCATATGCCCAAGCCTCTTGTGCCACAATTCGGTAGAGGAGCCATCGTCAAGTGTATTTACAAACCCCTTACTAATTTTTCCTTTCATCGTATAAAGCGAGCAAGTCTTGTTCCCTTTAGCCACCACAAGAGAACCTTTCGTGAGCTTCCATTTTCCATTACCAAAGTGGTTGTTGTAGCCTTCATCGTCTAGCTTTCCGGTGGAAATCAAATTGAGACGAATATCTGGGACATGTCTCACATCTTTAAGTACCAACTTGCATCCAACACTTGTTTCCAAGCAAATATTACCCATGCCAATAATTTTCGACAAACCTTCATTTCCCATACGAACACACCCAAAATCTCCTTCATTGTAGGAAGTGAAGAAATCGGCTCTTGAAGTGACATGGAACGAAGCACCGGAATCAATCACCCAATTAGTATCTTGGCTAACCAAATTGACACAACTTTCATCACATACAACCACAAGTTCACCATCGGAAGAGACCGCCGTTGTGTTTTCTTGCTTCTTATCACCATACTTGGCACGATTTTCCTCCTTGAATTTGAGTTTTAAACATTCCCGCTTCATGTGGCCTTTCTTTTTACAATAATGGCACTCTATATCTTGCTTTGACGGTGATCTTCCCCTCGAACTCCCCCTCGAATTCCCACGGCTTTGATCACGATTATGGGGAGTGTTGCTTCTACCTCGAGATCTCCCTCTTGGGTTAACAACAAGTGCCTCCGAATGAGAAGAACCGGTGGATTTCCTTCTCGTCTCTTCATTCAACAAACTACTAGTAACTTGGCTCATGGAAACAACTCCATCCGGCGCCGAGTTACTAACCGTCACAACCAAAGTTTCCCAAGTCTCGGGTAGAGAACTAAGAAGCATCAAAGCCTGCAACTCATCATCAAACACAATCTTCATAGAAGCAAGTTGATTAACAATGCTATTCATTTCATTCAAATGTTCCGCAATAGACTTGCCCTCTTTAAATTTCAAATTCACCAATTTTTTGAACAAGAATGCTTTGTTAGTGGCCGATTTTCTATCATAAAGACTTTCCAATTTCTTCCACAAATCATAAGCTGAAGTTTCGGTGGAGACATGATGAAAAACACTATCGTCAATCCATTGACGAATAAGCCCAACAGCTTTTCGATTCAAAATGGTCCAATCCTCACGTTTCATATCGATGGGTTTAGCCGTATCACCCTCTATAGGCCCATGTAAGTCTCTACAATATAAGAGGTCTTCCATTTTAATTTTCCAAGTCACCCAATTAGTTCCATTGAAACTAATCATTCTACCCACATTTCCTTCCATGGTTTACACCAAATTAATGAACCCTAGCCAACCTGGCTCTGATACCAGTTGTTGGGAAAAATATGCGGAATTTCCCACAAGTAAATCACGAAGGAAATAGAATAAATGCAGCGAACGTAATCCAAATGCGCAAACCACAAACCAAACGAACACAAGGAATTTTTACGTGGTTCCCCCAAAGTGTGAGGTACGTCCACGGGACCGGAGTCCGATTTCACTATCAACAAAGGTTCTTACAAATGGGTTTACAAGAGATACAAGATCTCACGAACACCCTAAGGTGTATCCAACAAACTCCAAATACAAAGAGGAAAGACCTCACCAATATTGATAAACCAAAACCCTCCGATAGCAGTTGGAAATGGAGAGCCCGAACTGATTACAAAACAGCCCCAAAGTTGACGAAGAAGCTGCTGAATATTGAGAGAACAATCTGGCCTTTGGCCTTGACCTTTTCCACCGAACACACGAAACACACACAGTGCACAACCCTTTTCTTTTTCTTTCCAGAGAGCAACCAAACCCACACTGCCTTTTCTTTTTTTTCTGATGATCACGCCAATAAGCTTCCAAAGGAAGCTAAGTAATCTCTAACAAAGCATGTGCAAGTCATGTGCTTCAAAGTGTAGAATGTTCCACCAAAAAATTAGCCCACACAAATTAATACTCTTTTGGGCCAAACAAATTATTATTGGGCTAACAAAAATATTGGGCTTCCACTAAGAAGGGAACCCAACAGAATCAAGCTACCTACTCGAGTTTGAAATTGAGTTCGTTCGCTAAAAGCTCTGTTACGTAAACAAACCAAGCTTTAAATTTTTTGAAGATTGTTTAAAAAATCAAGCTCCTCGAGAACGAACATGAGCTCGATTAAAGCTCATTTCATATTGGCTTGCCTCATAAACATGCTAAGCTTCAGCATCTTTTAAAGCTGGTTAAGTATCAAACAAAGCTTGGAAAAATAAGAGGCACTTTGGATTGAGGGATTTTGGTGAGAAAAGAAAAGAATAGAGAAGGGATTCTCACCCTTGTTTGGATAAATGGGTGAGAGATGATGAGAAATGTGTTTAAATGCAAGGCCTTTTTTGTTTCTCACCTTTCTCAACAAAAATGATGAGCTTTGGTGAGAAACCATAACTCTTTCTTTTCTCATCAAATCAAACCATCCAAGTACTCAGGCTTGTTTGGCTCGTTTATCACCTTAATGTACGGTATTTGTGCGATTTTGATCGAGTCATGTACCCTAATGATTACGGTATTTGCATGAACTTGTCGATGTATGATTTGGTTACTAATTTTCGAATTGTTTTCCACCCAGTATAGAACTGGTAATTTTGCAACTGGAGCTATTTCGTATCTGGTTGATGCACTGGGTGGTGCTGTAGCTTATGTTGAGGGTCGTCCCATGAACGTCTCAGTGGCTGTGTCCATCGATCTCGTTCCTTTCAATGGCAAAGCCTGATGTAAGTTGTCACTTATTAGCTCCAAATCCCCACTTCTCTTCATATGTTTTCCCATGGTTTGCCTTTTATTTGGCCCGATTTTATTTTTTATTAGAGAACAATGAGTGTCATTCCTCAAAAGCCATACGACACTTACAGGTTGATTTTGGCCTGGTTTTGGTGTAAGTTTGTAAGATTCAGGTTGTTAGGTGATTAGTTCATGGGTATGCCCTTTGATCCTTGTTTTGATGGTTGCTCTCAATGATAGATAGTTTACAAAAGAAAAACATTGCTTATGGAAAAGCTTTAAATTAATTGTTCTTCATCACTCATCGCTTCACCAATGATTGTATATGCTTCTTGAAGATGCTTCACTGAGGCAGCTTGTGCTTCATTAAGCCAGAAAGCAATGACCATTTCTTTGGAATTGTTAAAAAAATGCGCATTCGAAATAGAATTGCCATTTTTCAAATCCACTGGGAGGCCAATCGAAGGCCATTTATTTGCCAATTCTATTGGGAGGCCAAGGAAAGGCCACTTTATTCCTTGCCAAATCAGTCCTGCGATACGATAAAAAAAAAAAAAAAAAAAAAATCAGTCCTGCGATCCAAACACTACCTCCAACACATTTCTTCAAATATCTTATCAAAACATCTTCTTTATACGGACATTGAGTTTTCGTGAGACCATTTTCGTTAATTATTGAGTTGAACAAATACTGAAGTTCTCTTGCAAATATCGTTGTGGAAAAGAACAATTTTGTGGAGAGTGTTTGCTACTGAAGATGCTTGCTTATTGACCTTTTTACGAATACTTGTTGGGTTTGCTCCCTAGTATTAGCTACACTATGACCAAAGTAACATGTAGGGTGTGTTTCTGTCGATACCGTCTGTGTATTCCTTACTGCATGGGACACAAAATGCTCGCCTTTTAAGCATACTACAGTGTATCCATATGTCAATCTCTGCTTTTGGATGTTTGGATTAGAAATGGCGGGATTTGGGTTTGAACTTCATGGAATTGTAGGAAGGTTAGCAACTTGAGGTAGGTTGATGATTCTAGATTGGAGGATTTAATGGAGATGTTAAAAGATGTGTGTTGTTAAAATTCATGTATGGATCTTTGTGGAAGGTTTTCAATTAACTATGATGAACAAATTTTTTCGATATCGTCAATCCATAGCCCTCAAATGAGTCAAACCAGTTATTGGATTGTATACCTAATATTCTCACACCATATCTGTTTAGTTCCAGATAGTGTTCTTAACTTTGTAGCTTAAATTTTGCAAAAACTTGGTTTGATGCATTTCTGCGTGAGTCACGTCTTACATATATATGCCTTCTCCATTGACAGGATGAGTTGGGGATTACTGCAAGGGTTTTAGGCCAGAAAAGGACGCTTTTCTGGAACCATCATTCTTATAAGAAATAAAGCAACTGAGGAGGTTGTTGCTGAAGGTCGCCAGTCTTTCTACAGTAAACGTCCGAGCAAAACTCTGACCATGTTTCACTCGTAAAGCTTAAACCATGACACCTGGAAATTCCGCGTGGGCGTTGTCAATTTTAGGACCCTAGTTTCTTTCACACTACGGTTCCATATTTCTTTTGATGGTATAGTCGTGTAGAAGACATGTACATCGACTCATCTGTTATCAGCTATGAGAACACGGTGGCTGTGTTGGCTCTGGATGCCCGTATTACGTTTGTGCTGTGTATAAAATTAACTTGCTCGCTTTAAGAAATCTCAAATTGGCAAATTGGGTGGTTTCAAATTGTACATATGCAGCGGGGTGACCTTTTTTTTTTTTTTGGCATCAATATTACAGTCATTTGATGCAAAGACAGGCAGGCTGTACCTTGTTCTGGACCCATAATAATGTTTGCCTTTGGCAATTACTCCTTCCTTCCTTTTTTGGTAAACAATTACTCCTTCCTTCAGGGTTACTAGTGGAACGGTAACCTTCATTATTGCCTTGGATTCACCTGAGGTAGGACCCAATTGAGGACCAGTTCTGCATCAAACACCAGTTGGAGAAAATATATGAAATGGAAATTTTCTGGTAGAATGATACGTAATTCTAACTGAAGTAAATACTCATCAACAAATTCACAAAAAATAAATAAAGGAATAGAATAGTCTGTGGGCCGGTCGAGGCATGTGATTCACAAAAAATAAATAGAGGAATAGAATAGTCTGTGGGCCGGTCGAGGCATGTGATAGCACTGGGTCGAATAGTACTTCTTCCCCAATATACATCGACCTTCAAGTTTCCTTCTGTAAAACAAACTCATAAACCAATAGTTTTTCGACATTCAAAATAATCATCTACGGAAAGTAACTTTTAATATGATGTAAAAGAAACAGGAGAAGCTGCTTTTATACCGGAGTGTTGTATCTATCATAAGCTACATAGGCATACAAGCATATATAGAAAACGGCAACATTAGTTTGTTAGGGTTGAGAGAATATCCTCTAATATTGTGGAGATATATGTGGAAAAAAAACAAGGAGACTGAGATTGTTTGGTTTGAATTTTGAGAGAGGTTTTTAAGAATTGATAGAGATAGATACAAAAAAATTATTGAAAATCGTGCGTAGGTACCTAAAACGAACAAACCCTCTCCAAATAACCTACATAATATCACATGTATAACGAACAAACCCTCTCCAACTAACCTACATAATATCACATGTATCTCATATAAATCAAATCTGATTAAATATATTAGAGTAAAATATTAAATTAGAATAACAATTCCCACCTAAGGCGATGCCTATTAATAATGATATCGGTGTTTCGAAAGGATTGATAATGATATAAGATTAGAATTGTGATTGGTGATGAGGATGAGACTATTAATAAGAATATGAATCATTCCTTTATTTTTGGTTTGGATAGGATTAATTAGAGCATCTCCAACGGACTAATCATTTTTCTAGCCATTTTGGCTAGGAAAAGTGTGTTAGGCAGCCACTAAATTTGTAGTCTACCCAATAGCCTCTCAACACCCCTAGGCATTTAGAATAAAGTAAGGGCATCAATGTAAACCATCTCCCCCTTTGTCGTTATCCAGAAATCTTGAAACTCACACATCGGGAACACAGAAATCCACCGATCGGAAACCACCTTTTAGAATAAGAAGAGAGAGAGTGAACGGCAACTCTTGAAACCCACCGATAGGAACCACATCTCTCTCTCTCTCTCTCTCTCAAATTGAAAAACCCACAAATCAAACCTCGAATTGAAACCAAAAATCAAACCTCCGATGAAACCACAGAACTGAAAAAAATCATAGATCGGAAACCATAGAACTGAAAAACTCACTAATCAAACCCCCTGAAAACCCCACAAAAATCAAACCTCCGATGATTACGAGATAGGGCTATTCACGGTTGAAGCTATTCTCCGGTGATGACGCTGCAGCGGAGAGAGTGGTACTACTGACCGACGATGACGTTGCAGCAGGAATCGAAGCAAGCGAGCTCAAAAAGTTCGCCTCACCCAGCGAGGGACTGGAGCCGAGGTTAAACTGGTGACCTCTCAAGAGAGGTTGTTGGGTCTATATTTTCCCCCTTTTGTCACCATTTTATCGAATATTGTGTTTTGACTAGGCCGGTGGAGATGCTCCTAGACTGTGAGATTACACAACTTAATTGACGAGAAAATAAGATAGGAAGAAAAGAGATACTTTTACTTTTCTTGTTTGATGGAACGAAAGAAAGAGCTTGGCAAATCATCTGAGTATGTTCGATTGCTCAAGCCATGCCCTTAAATCCAACGGCTGAATGTGGGGTAACACATCAGCATACGATATAGACATTAGGTGAGTGCATGCACAAGTACCTTTCCCCCAAGATTTTTTGGACCGAAAATTCATGTATCTCCGTGTCGATAAATTTTTCAACCGGTAAATTTAAAATATAAAAAAAATTGCACAATTAAACTGTCCAAAAGCCCTCAACACAGAATCGCATAATTTTCGGACCGAAGATATCGGACCCTCTTTCCCCACGAGCAGTGCTACGTGCACAGCAGGCTGTGTACAGCAGCTGTTTTCTCCCACCTCGGGTGGCGCAAAGATAATCGGAGCAGCTCATTTTGTTCAAAATATGTCATTTAAGGTCTCCGTAAAAAATGAGCTTCATTCGATATCGTTAGAGGCATTAACAAAACACCCAAAATCACTTCAGAATTTAGGCTAAATTCTGAAGTGATTTTGGGTGTTTTTTTAATGCCTCTAACGATATCGAACGAAACTCATTTTTTACGGAGACCTTAAATGACATATTTTGAACAAAATGAACGGCTCCGATCATCTTTGCGCGACCCGAGGAGGAAGAAAACGGCCGCTGTGCACAGCTGCTGTGCACAGCCTGCTGTGCACAAATCATTTCTGTTTCCCCACCTACCACCACTTCTTCCTTTAGAAGTTGGAACAGCGAAATGAGTAGCAAATTCCTCATCACTCATCAACACCACTGTACTTTCCCCATCCCACACCATGGATTTCGCCCTCGCCCCTAACCGATCACTCCTTTACTCTCCCTTCCAAAACCCTAAACCACCACCACCACCCTTCAACCCCCAACGCCCATCCAACGCCAAGCTCTTCCTCCCCCCCAATTGCCTCAACCGATTACCTTCTCCGCGAATCCATGGCGCAAGGAGAATCGGCACTCGAGTACCGGTTCGAGCCGGGGGTTCTGCGAGACGTGCTCAGTCGTTCTCGAGCAGCTCGTTTAGTGGAGCAGGCGATAGAGAAGAAGAAGAAGAAGCAGCAGCAGCAGCAGCGGCGAGGGAACCGAGTTTCGTCGAGTTTATTACCTCGGAGAGGGTTAAGGTGGTGGCGATGATAGCCTTGGCCCTGGCGCTCTGTAATGCGGACCGGGTCGTTATGTCGGTGGCCATAGTTCCTCTCTCCATCGCCAACGGCTGGCGCCAGTCTTTCGCCGGCGTTGTCCAGGTGCTTCTTTATTACGAATGTTGAGTTTAATTAGTCTTTCTTGGTTTAGTTTCCGGCATTTTACATTGAGTATTGACGAAAGAAATGGTTATTTTTGAACCAACGTTTTTTTAGCATGTTTTTTAATGCTGAGCTACCAGTTTTGAGCAATTTTATTACTTTGTTGTTCTTTTCGGAGAATCTCTTGGTGACTTCATGATTATCGCAATTGGATTGTTTCTGGGAGGAACTGGATCCTCTCCGGTCCTAGACTGGGCGGTCCTATTTTGGCCCGTTTTGGGCACTTTCCGGGTCCGCGTCAATAGTCCAAGTCGTTCATTTTTTAGAACATGTTGAGAACATACACCGCGCAAAAAATCAAGTTGATTGGATACCGTACGCGATAATTTCGTAATGAGTTTATTTCGGGATAAATGGGTTTAATGGTCGAAAATGGGCTTCGACCAATGTTCTCCTCTCTTTTTTTGGGCAAGATAAATGCATTTTAAAACAATATTGAATGGTATCTGATCAACTTGATTTGTGGTGTGGTATATGTTCTCAACATGTTCTAAAAAGTGAACAGTTTGGATCATCGATGCGGGCAAAACAGACCAAAACTGGACCGTCCAGTACATTCGTAAGACTGGGAAGTTTGAAACTTGAACATTTTTGTTGTATTATTTATGGCTGTTACTTGCAGTTGACTAGTTTTGTTTGCAGCTGCTGTGAACTAATTGTATGAAATTTCAGCAGGGATAATGAGTCCATAATTATTTGTTCAGTATGGAGTGATTCTGAGCATTTCGACGATGAGAGCTTCTATTTTCCTCAATTTTGACTTTCGATACAAGTTGGGTTTATATTTGGCCAATGATAATACTTGTGAGAATGGTAGATACTTACCTTAACATACACCATGTGAATGCCATTGTCATAAGCTTTTTTGAAGTGACTGCAAGGAGTATCTGAACTTGTGGAATGTAAATTTAATTGGATATCGTTGTTTCTGAGAAATCATTTAGTTACTATGGTATCATTTGATATGCCTGCCACTATCTGCTGCTAATTCATCACTAGCCGCTAATGGCAGTCATCATTTCTTTGGGGATACCTGATATCACCAATTGCTGGGGGCACGCTTGTGGACTATTATGGTGGTAAGGTAGTTATGGCATGGGGTGTGGCTTTATGGTCACTGGCCACCTTCCTTACTCCTTGGGCTGCTGAAACTTCTATATGGGCATTACTTGCTATGCGAGTCTTGCTTGGCGTGGCAGAAGGCGTGGCTCTTCCTTGCATGAACAATATGATTGCAAGGTATTCCAATAACAACAATGTTTCCTTCATCTGGTCATTTTTTATTGAGTGTGGAAATCATGGGTGAACAATTATTTGAACTTTTCTTTTAGATGGTTTCCTCAAACAGAACGATCAAGGGCTGTTGGTCTTGCAATGGCTGGATTTCAGCTTGGAAGCGCTGTCGGACTCACACTTTCTCCAATCCTTATGTCACAGGGTGGTTTATTTGGACCATTTGTGATATTTGGATTATCTGGATTTCTGTGGGTTTTGGTGTGGATATCAGCAACTTCAAGCACTCCTGATCGAAGTCGTCAAATATCAAGATATGAGTTGAAGTACATACAAAGCCAAAGCAGGAGGCAACAGTCCTCTGTGATTCAAAATAAATCGAAGACTGCGAAAGTGATCCCTCCTTTTAGGCGCTTGCTTTCTAAGATGCCAACATGGTCTGTAATTGTGGCAAATGCTATGCATAGCTGGGTAATGCACGCATTGCTTTGTCTATTTTTCCTATTTGTCGTTATATGATGTTCTTTTATTTATGATGTTTGGGTATTGCATTGCCCTCTCATGACAGTCATGCTTTTTTTATCTTCCCTTTTTCTATGAAATATTGAAGTCTGAAAAATTCAAACCTACCAAAATTAAATAAAGGAGAGCACATATCTAACCAGGGAAGAAGTTTCTATTAAGAGGGAACCCTGCAAATTACCAGCTTAAAAATTTGTGAATACCATGCGGTTACTGTATTTAAATGTCTGAACCTAACTTTGTTCAATTTTGTTGGTAGATTATATGATCTAGTGTTCTTCATTTCTTTTCTTTTCACCCAGGGGTTCTTTGTTATTCTCTCATGGATGCCCATATACTTT
The DNA here is from genome assembly GCA_019656835.1 of Rhododendron ovatum. Classification (NCBI taxonomy): domain Eukaryota; kingdom Viridiplantae; phylum Streptophyta; class Magnoliopsida; order Ericales; family Ericaceae; genus Rhododendron; species Rhododendron ovatum. The sequence continues at coordinate 25,997,930 of CM033793.1, read as the reverse complement.
AAGACGGTAAGGCCATAGCTTAAAGTCATGTTTTTTTTTTACCAGCAATTTAGTATGTTTATGGTTGTACGATTTTATGAGAAATATGAAATGCATGACTCTTCTTTGTTGTAGATATACCATGTTGACCTCAGACAAGCAGCATGGTTTAGTGCTGTTCCGTGGAGTATGATGGCATTTGTAGGCTACTTTGCGGGTGTTTTATCAGACATGTTAATACAAAGGGGCATCACTGTCACTTTAACTCGCAAAATAATGCAGGTACACATCTGTCATATATTACAAAAAAAAATGCAGAGTTTTGGAATAACTTATGAGCCGTTTTGTTTTTCAAAGTGGATATTTATTTCTTCCTTAGTGTTAATTTTAGACCTCATCCATTTGATTTAGTGATTTACCATTTAAGTACGTAGAATAGGAACAGAACATGACATGTGATGATGACATAAACTTCTGTTGAAAATTACTTTTGGGAAAACTTTACACTGCTCACTCGTAACTTTTCTACTTGCTATATCAACTTTGGTAAATAGAAGACATTATTTTGCGGAAATGAATGTTTGTTAACCAACTTCCAAGTATCAAAGACTTTCAAGAATATGAAAACCAAATAAAAAATATAACCTCTATTAAAAAGGGTATTTTCACCACATAATAAATAGTCATTCTTTTATCAGAAATGATATAGGTACCGACGGCCGGGGAGGGATTTTGTACCGACCGGCCGTGCCGGGCCGTCTCCGGCCACCGGACAGCCGATCCGAGCCGTCCAAAAATTCTAAAAAAAAAAACCCGAATATACACAAAAAAGAGGTGCTCGGATCAAGCACCCTACACACCTCGGATGCCGTTGATTCCCATGTTGGGCCCCTCGGTTTTTTTTTTAAGAATTTTTGGACAGCTCGGATCGGCCGTCCGGTGGCCGGAGATGGCCCGGCGCGGCCGGTCGGTACTCATAGCACAACTCTTCTTTTATGGATTGACAATTGTTCTTGCCGTAAACGTCATGATGGCGGCTTGATACATATGACCTTTAAAACTACATATGTTGTCTTGTTTCGGTTCTGTATTGGTTATGATGCATCCTTCCTTGCAGTCGATTGGTTTTGTTGGTCCTGGGATTGCTCTCATTGGTCTAACTATGGCAAAACGTCCATCTATGGCATCTGCTTGGCTAACTTTAGCTGTTGGGCTAAAGTCATTTAGTCATTGTGGGTTTCTTGTGAACCTTCAGGTCAGTGAATTCAGAAAATTCACTTGAAGTTAAGGACAGGACAAAATCATTATTCACTCTCCTCTGACCTTCTGTTTGTGTTTTTCTGTAACCAGGAGATTGCTCCACAGTATTCTGGTGTTCTCCACGGTACATTAGTCTATTCTAATCTGTATTTCATGGATGTGATCTTTCTTAATTCATAACACTAATTTTATCTGGGTACTGTTACTGCAAGAGGTGAGGGAAAATTAGGGGGATGCCCTCAAGAGGTGGTTTCTATTCCCCCATAGAAAGGCAATCGAAATCAATGGGGATTCATTTTGTCTTTTTCCATTAGCTATTTATGTTTTTGTTACTGCAAAAACACTTGATCGTCCTGATATAAAAACTTTCTAGTGGACTGAACGTATCCACTTTGAATTTGTTCTAGGTATGTCAAATACTGCTGGGACATTTGCTGCTATCGTGGGAACGGTTGGGGCTGGTTTCTTCGTCGAATTAGTGGGCTCTTTCCAGGGCTTTCTACTGTTGACATCGTTTTTGTACATTTGTGCTGCTCTATTTTGGAATGCTTTTTCTACAGGGGAGAGAGTGAATTTTGATGGAACTGAGTAGATCAGGTGGGTAATATTTTCCATTCAGTATTGTCATATGTCCCGTGGCAATATTTACGGTACCAGAATATCAGACGAAAACTTGTGTTGTAGGCAATTGTAATTGCTGATGTAGTAGAAGTTTTGTATAACTTGTGTACATGTAATTTCCAATGGTCTGAGTCTCAAAAAGTTATTATTGATTTTAGATTACGAAGGAACCAGATGTAACATAGAAGAAATGCATTCCTATTTGTACTGTATATCGTCACATGACGCCTTTATAACACCGAAGGTTTGGAGCCACACGAGATCAGCTCTCTTAAAATCAACATTGTGCATTCCAATCTGCTTTACATGATGCATCTAAGTCTTGTGATTCCAGTTCTCTTTATATTAGTGTTGTCTCGGGTTTTAAAATTTCACATTCAACACATGACACCTTTATAGTTGCCGTTATTAAACGTCACATTTCTCCTCCAAAAGGGCTATTATAACTCTCAGGAATGGAGAACAAGAAGGCGACTTACATAAATGCAACTTTTAGTTGAAAAGTTGAAACTCGGAACCTCCTAGAAGGTATATTTACCTACAATTCCTTAAATTTAGCTCATTACTGAATTGAATACGCATTTTGGTATTCTATCAAGATGGTTAAACAGAACGCTTCTTTCATTAATATGACCTGTTATGCAGGTAATGCAAAGACTCAAGGAAGGAGATGCCTGAGTGGCAGTGAATCCGAGACTATAAAGAAGCCCAGCGTCGATCACGGTTGCAGAGTAAGGTTCTCAAACTGGCTTGACAACGCCTTACGCCTCAAGGCAATTGAGAGACTCTGCATGGTGGAATACGGTCAGTATTGGAGAGAAAGTTCGAAAATGATGTAGGGAGAAGAACCTTTCTTCGTTCTGCTTCGTGTTTCGGTTATTCTTAAAACATTGACGTAAAAAATGTTCACAGTTTTATGTTTGGAATTGAAGACAATGGGCAATAGTCCGTGGCTGTTTATAAAATGCGCTGCACCACGGTCCTAGGTTTTGAATCAATGTTAAGCTGGGTTGAATTGATGCCTTGACGGAATCCTTGAGCTTGTAATCTATCAGGATGTGCAAAAGTCAGATTCTCCTAAAAAAGAAAAGCATAAAATTTAGAGACCTACTATTGGAACCGACAAAACGAGTACCGATGGGTAACGACAGGGTACCGGCTGGCACGCAGGCCCATTCAGGGTCCTTCATGGATGATTCTAATAATTTTTAAAAAATCGAGTGGCCCTGTGGAAAATTAGCTAAATCATGAGTGTTCGATTCAATTTTTTTATTTTTCATTTAGATTACAAGATTTTGTGACCATAGTGATGTTTTAGCTACACAATTTGTGAGGTCATGGTCATTGTGAAATTCAAATGTCCGTTTATTTCTTTGATTTAATCTGTTAAACGTGGTTCTTCATAGTAAATTGTACGAAAAAGCTAAAACCACCAACGGGCTGAGCAAAGAATAGAGTGTGGGACCTATTTCGGATTTCGCAATGATAATACGAGCCATTCAATAATTTTAAGTGTTGGTGCTCGATGAAATCTCTCTTCTTTTTTTCTTTTTTTTTTTCCGTTTGGCAGGACAAACCCTGTTCTTTGTTGGAGTTTTAGAGAGTAATAAAAAGCCCAAGGAAGGGAAAAATGACTTGACGGACAGGGTTAACGAGTCATGCCCGTTCCAATCATACTGTTGCATTGATTGCTAATTGCTATCGTATTCGTATCGTAGTGCGGGCCTTTCAAATCAACTAGCGCCGCACCATTCACCGATCTCGACGTGCCATGTGGAGTGGACTCTCTCTCTCTCTCTCTCTCTCTCTCTCTCTCTCTCTCTCTCATTCCATCACTCCCACACCCCTTCCATGTGATCCTTATAGGCTCATAGTACTTCCAATCCAATCGCTTCACTTCCCAAAACCTGCCTTCTTCTTCTTCTCTCTCTCTCTCTCTCTCCTCTGATATTTTTCGTTTCTCTCTCTGTATCCATCATATCATCTTCACCAGAATCAGCGCCACACACTTCCCCAAGCGCCTTTCCTCTCTGTCGCTTTGTCCTTTTTTTATTTCTCTCACGCTAGAAATCGTTGCCATACGACGGATACGAATATTCCACCGTCCATTTCCCTCTCTTTTGGAACATTCATATAACACATCTTCGCAATTCGCAGCCAGCTTCTCATTTTCATTATTTAGTCGACCAAATATCTTCACATCTTCTACAATTTGGTAATCTCTCTCTCTCTCTCTCTCTCTCTCTCTCTCTCTCTCTCTCTCACACACACACACACACACACACACATACACGCACGCACACTCACTGATTTGAGCTTGAAGAGTTCGTGTTAAAGATCTCAACTCTAACAATCGTACCCAAAGAGTCTTCAAACTGAAGTAATATACCTTTCTAGGTTATCTTTCTATAGCTATTAAACCTCCTTTGCCGAAGAGCAACGTGAAATCCTAAAAAAAAAAAAAAAAAGCGACTGATATTATGTTAGTCCAATTCAATCATTGTGCAATTTCTTACAAATTTATGATCCCACTTGCTTTGTTACTGATAGGACATTCAAATTCTCCTTCACTCAGACCAAAACAGTGATCATCCAAAGAGTGGTCAGTAGCTTCAAACTCTCAATTTAGTTCATTCCATTTTGTATTTCATTTGGATTGTTTATCATGAGAAATGCAGCAAATGCAATACGTGGCCTGATTTTCCTCTTTTATGTCATTATGTAGTTGGATAATTGTAATTGGTTCTATGTTTGAAATTAAAAAAAATATCGTGCGTAAAAATATGGAGTTCTAAATAAATTTTCGCTTTTTATTTCATTGTGCAGGCTAGCAGCCCTCTTTGTGTATTATTCTGGTTGTTTGAGATTCATTTTTTATTTTGTAGCTTCGTAGAAGCTGGTAAAAGTACTAGATATGGCGGCTACAACAGATGCTAATGGTAATAAAAAGTCTGGTCTTTCTGCTAAATCTACGAAAATTCCAGCTGTTGCGCACCCGATGGCCGAAGAACCGACAGAGATAGCTTCCAACATCAGTTACCATGCCCAATACAGTCCTCATTTTTCTCCTTTCAAGTTTGAGCCAGAACAAGCATTCTATGCGACAGCAGAGAGTCTTCGTGATCGTCTGATTCAAGTAAGATTTAGTAGTTCTACTATGTATGGTTCTGTGTTTGATGAACTGTATCTAGCCTAGCATTTATTGTGCATAAAGATGTGGCATGCTCATGATAGAACTTAAAACTACTATATGCACAATAATTGATACGTGAAAATGTAGTTTTGGTAATGAAACTATGGCTACAGTCACATGGAATGCAGGAGGTGAAAAAGTAAATATTAAAGAAGGCAGTGATATGATTCTAAACTCTGAGAAATCTAAACAGAGTCTTAGTTTGGAAAAGAGGTGAATTAGTACAAAAGCTAGATTACGTGCAGTTATTTAAATGCTGCAGCTGAAATGGTGGAAGTGTTTGTCTGACAATTGCTTTTGCAGCAATGGAATGAGACCTATCTTCATTTTCACGTATCCGATCCGAAGCAAACATACTACTTGTCCATGGAGTATCTCCAAGGACGAGCATTGACTAATGCAATTGGAAACCTGGACGTTCGAGATGCTTATACTGATGCTTTGAATAAGCTGGGCCATGAACTTGAGGAAGTTGTTGAGCAGGTTGGTTGATTTCGTAAAATCCTTCTTGTAATTTAGCATTTGTTTTGAAGGCTTTCTCATGATAACAAAGTAGATTTCCCCATGGAGGTCTTTGAATTTAGATATTGTACCAAGCAAGCTAGCTACTTCACTTGATTTCATGTTGGATGCTGATGACAATGTTTTTGCTCATAGAACTTGAGAAATTCACTTATGTTTGCATTTTATTCTAATATAAGTTGTTTCTGTAGTATTCTGTTGCACTAACTTTTTCGTTCCATTACGTTCTAACATGGTGAGTTTCTACATTCATTTGCACCTATTGAAGCCTTTCCCCTTTTGCAAAACAGAAATATTTAGTCTGTAGTTTTGGGCTTCTTTTATCATTTAACCTACCTTTAGTCTGTAACCATTAAGTTCCTGTGAGCAGATTGTTGATTATCACTTATGAAGTATTGACACCTCTAGAGGTGGATGTATTGCAGTGTCAGACATAGGGACACGTATGAGACACGACTGGGGACATGGGAGGACACCGATGGGGACACGGCGGGGGGTTATAGTGTAATTTTTTTTTTAAAAATGGGGGGTCAAACTATAATTTTCTTAAAATTTTGGGTCAAATTGTAATTTAAAATTCTCAGGGGTCAAACTGTAATTTTTAATAGGGTTGTATTGAACTTATGAATATCTTGTTTTGTTTGAATGGTATTGGAACTATGGATTTTTCGTTTTGTCCACATTTTGTCATTTAAATTTGAAAAAAAATTGAAAAAATATAAACAAATAAATAAATATACACGTGGTGTCAATGTCTGTGTCCTTGCATCATAGATTATCACCAATAAATTTGTTGCAGGAGAAAGATGCAGCTCTGGGAAACGGAGGATTGGGAAGACTTGCGTCATGCTTTCTTGACTCTATGGCAACATTGAATTTGCCTGCATGGGGATATGGTTTGAGGTACAGGTATGGGCTGTTCAAGCAACGCTTTGGCAAGGAGGGTCAGGAAGAAGTGGCTGAAGACTGGCTTGAGGTTTGATTTCACCTGATAATCCTATTAAATATTGTTTATACAATGGGATGGTAATAATCCTTATTTTTGTGAAAATTCGCAGAAGTTTAGCCCTTGGGAAGTTGTCAGACATGACATCGTGTTCCCTGTTAGGTTTTTTGGTAGCATTGAAGTCCAACCCACTGGATCGTAAGTGTGCCCTAACCATATTCATAGCCTAATTACATTCACAACATAAGATTTTTGTAAACCAACTAAACCGAGCCTTATGTCTCAATTAATTGGGGTCAGCTACATGAATCATTTTTCTCCATTGACCTCTGTCAATGGCCATTTGTTCACTCAAATTCATTAGACTCGTATCTTTGCGCACAACAGCATCTAATATCAATTTAGGTCTTCCCCTCCCCATAGCGTTGCTACCCAAGACTCCGCTCTCTTAACTATTACATCTCCAGATCTACGGTAGATATATCCAAACCACCTTAGCCTATTTTCCCTCAACTTATCCTCTATAGGTGCTATACCTACCATCTCACGAACCGTTTCATTTCTAATCTTATCTTGTCTAGTCTTACCACACATGCACCTCAACATTCTCATTTCCGCTATACTCATCTTGCTCATCTGTTGTTTCTTAATAGGCCAACATTCTATCCCGTAAAGCATCACTGGTCTTATGACAGTTCTATAAAAAAATTTCCTTCAATTTTGTGGGTACTCTCTTGTCACATAGTACACCAGTAGCACTCCTCCACTAGGATCCTATGGGTTGCATCATCAGCAATCTCTTCATCTTTACTAATAATCGAGTCTAAATACCTAAAATGGTCACTCTTTGGTATCTCCTGGTCTTGGATCATCACTCTTTCTTCATGCGCATTGCTGGTACCACTAAACTTGCACACCATATACTCAGTTTTGCTCCTATTTATCCGAAAACCCTTTGACTCTAATGCTTCTCTCCACTAAACTTGCACAACATAAGATTTTTGTAAACATTCGTCTGAAATATATTACCATTCCGAAGAATAAAGGAAACTTAGGATGGGGCTCTTTGCATCTATTGACACTTGCTTGTTGCCATAGCTCTAGGTTATAGAATGCCACCATAACTTTTAGATTAAATGCAATTTTGGAATTGCATGAGGTTAATCAGACTTTTTGACGAGCTGACGCTTTCTTTTTTATTGTATTACAGGCGGAAATGGGTAGGTGGGGAGGTTGTACAAGCTCTAGCATATGACGTGCCTATTCCAGGATACAAAACCAAGAACACTATTAGTCTTCGTCTCTGGGAAGCCAAAGCTGGTGCTGAAGACTTCAACCTCTTCCAATTTAATGATGGACAGTATGAATCAGCTGCGCAGCTCCATTCCAGAGCTCAGCAGGTTGGTTATTCCATCCCATCTGAAGGAGAGTGAACTAAACATTCTTGCAAAAACACAATTCATGACATACTACCATGGGCCCTCGCATTCTTGGGGTCTGAAATGTTACTGACTCATGAGAATTGAAAATTGTTTGGGGAAACTGTAGTTTGGTCTTCATTTTGAGCAGTAATTGGGAAAAGGAAATAGTTGAGCTGATAAAAAGTTGTGAAAGAGAAAACCGTTGATGATAAAAGTGTTACTTCCTGTATCAGAACTGTATTCTTTCTCAACAATGTTTTACCTATTGCTAGAAAAGTGATATGGAGTTGTGCTTTGCAGATTTGTGCTGTTTTATATCCTGGAGATGCCACAGAAAGTGGAAAGCTACTACGATTGAAGCAACAATTTTTCTTGTGCAGTGCATCACTTCAGGTTGGCTTAAGTATTGTATTGTGCACTCACAGTTGTTACTTTACCATACTATTTTCTAATCATTGGATCCATCTCAGGACATTATTTTTAGATTCAAGGAGAGAGAAGATGGAAAGGGTTCGCGGCAGTGGTCCGAGTTTCCCAGTAAGGTTGCAGTGCAACTGAATGATACACATCCAACTCTCTCAATTCCAGAGCTGATGCGATTACTAATGGATGATGAAGGACTTGGATGGGATGAAGCTTGGGATGTGACAACAAGGTACAGTTATTTTTTATTTTCCATTGGGTTGCTTCATAGGGTGCATTCTATTTCTTAGCACAAACTTTCTTTTTGCTGCAATGACTAGTTCTAATGAGTATTAAAAAGTGAAATTTGAACCAGGACGATTTCTTATACAAATCACACTGTCCTTCCTGAGGCACTGGAGAAATGGTCACAAGCTGTGATGTGGAAACTTCTTCCTCGCCATATGGAAATCATTGAAGAAATTGATAAGAGGGTTTGTTCGTCGCCTGTCTTGTCTTTTCTCCTTATATCCCACATCTTGCGTTATTTTCTCTGAATAAGAAAAAGGTACTTCTTGCAGTTTATGGCAATGATAAAGTCAACACAGCCAGACCTCGAGAGCAAGATTTCCAACATGTGCATCTTGGATAACAATCCCCAAAAACCAGTTGTGCGCATGGCTAATTTATGTGTGGTGTCATCACATACGGTATGAGTCCATCCTGTGGAGATAAACAAAAATATACATGTATCCCCTGCATCGAAATCTCCTTTGAGACTTGCATAAAATTGCATTAAACTCTCATACTGTTACTTACACGGGAACATCTCCATTGGGAGTCTTGACTCTTTCTTCGTCTTGTTATACTCAAATTATCATGTTAGTTTGAGATCTTTGTTGAGATTCTGCTCTCATGTTAAGTCTTTGATTAGCTAATCCTTTTCTACCTCCTTTCAGATGTTAATTAGTTCCATTTGGATATGAGAAAGTGACTTCTTGTTGTCCCTTACATCTGCAGGTCAATGGTGTTGCCCAGCTACACAGTGACATTTTAAAGGCCGAATTGTTTGCAGACTATGTCTCTGTATGGCCTACCAAATTCCAGAATAAAACAAATGGCATTACTCCTCGTAGATGGCTCCGATTTTGCAGTCCCGAGCTCAGCAATATCATCACCAAGTGGTTAAAAACAGATCAATGGGTGACCAACCTTGACCTTCTTACGGATCTTCGGCAAGTATGTACCTGAGATATTTTTAGAGCTTGTCACTATCACATCTGTTAGTCGACTAATTTGTGTGAATAATATCGGTGTATCCCTACTGATCTCTCTACTCCAACAGTTTGCTGATGATGCAGACTTGCAAGCCGAGTGGAAATCAGCCAAGATGGCTAACAAGGAGCGATTAGCTCAGTACATACAGCAAGTGACAGGTGTAAGCATTGACCCAAATAGCCTCTTTGACATACAGGTCAAGCGGATCCATGAATATAAAAGACAGCTGCTAAATATTCTGTATGCGGTCTATAGGTACAAGAACTTGAAGGTATGGCAAATGTCCTCTTGTGAGCCATTTAATTGTGCAATGTTCATGCTTCACTAGTTCTACATCACTTTTATTTTATGAAAACAAATTCATGACGCTTACCTACGAACGCCAAGTGTGTTTGTTATATTCTCTACATATAACCTGACTATAGAAGATATAGCTATGTTCTGAATAAGTTTACAGAGCTAACATTTCTGTAATGTCATGACAGAACTAATTATAGCCGGGTTGTGGATTTTCCTATTTCTAGTCTTTACAATGCACCTAACCATGTTGAGATGTAATAACTGCACTTCCAGCAGTTCCTTCACTATAGTAATCTACTTTGCTTGCATTATTAGGTTTGTAACTGTAAAAAAACTGCAACTATTTTCTAACGCATATATTTCCATCTCATAAAGGGACAACAACTTCTGCCTTAGAAGTTTAACATGTCATACGAGCATTTAATGTCAATGTAGTTCGGCTTCAAACTGTACCTTCCGAGTGGGGAGAAAATATTTTTCGGATTGATACATTAACAAATTCCTTGGAACGGATTTGTGACAGGTGATGAGCCCTGAAGAGCGGAAAAATACAACACCTCGCACCATAATGATTGGAGGAAAAGCATTTGCGACTTATACCAATGCAAAAAGAATAGTCAAGCTAGTGAATGATGTTGGTGCTGTCGTCAATACTGACCTCGAGGTCAACAGCTATTTGAAGGTAAATATTCAGTACAAATGTTTCATAGGTGCTACAATTTACCAACTGCTGGTGAGTGTCGACTAAATTTCGACATACTAAGGTCTTTTGTCTTGTTCTCCCATTCTATCACACACAGAGCCGTGCTGCGATTTTTCCAATTATAGAAACCTGAAGTATGCTTTTGGTACACCAACATACATTGACTTAAAATGCTACCTTCTGTAATATTTCACACGTCAACTTTTGCTATGCAATGCCTCTCCTAATCAAATCTTGCCATGGCTGACTATGTTGCATTGGATATTACAAGCAGCATGTCTTGTATGTCTTGGTCTTGCACATCTTGGCATGCTATCAGCCCCATAATATACTGTCAGAATGCATATATTCTTTTCTTTTCATGCTAACTGCATTTTGTAATCGCCAAATTTTTTCAGGTAGTTTTTGTTCCAAACTACAATGTATCTGTAGCAGAGATACTTATACCAGGAAGCGAGCTATCACAACATATTAGCACGGCGGGTATGGAGGCAAGTGGTACAAGCAACATGAAGTTTGCACTCAATGGATGTCTCATCTTAGGAACATTAGATGGGGCCAATGTTGAAATCAGGGAGGAAATTGGAGAGGAGAATTTCTTCCTCTTTGGCGCAACAGCAGATGAAGTTCCTAGGCTCCGCAAGGAAAGAGAAAATGGCCTGGTAATAAGTTGTGGTCCCTTTGGGTAATTGAACAAATACATTTTTCATTTTAAAGCCACAATTACTGATTCTTTGGATCATGTGATCACGGGAGATTACCTTTTTCCCTCCCACCTTATCTTTTTTATTTTCAAAGAAATAAGAAAATATTGGAGATGTTTTTTGGCCAAGTATGATAAGTATCTGAAAACATGAGTAACATGGGTGAAAAATAAGGTGAAGCAAAGACACTTCTAGATGCGTAGTAAAGTGAATAAAGTATTCAATTAAGTTCATCTGATAAGATCATGTTGCACTTAGCTTGTATAGGTAGTCTCTTCTAGTTTGATAACAATCTCTGTCATAGACCTATCCATCTGATGACATAGTTATATTTAGTTCCTCAGTTGCCCGTTCATCAAGAATTTAGTCAAATGCACCCTCTTTTGTAAGGTGAACCGATATGTTTTGTTGTATGCGTCTTCGCATTTGTGGCCTACACTGGTATAATATTCTTGTTGTTGCTCGTTATACAGTTCAAACCAGATCCTCGGTTTGAAGAAGCCAAGCAATTCATAAGAAGTGGAGCATTTGGCAGCTATGATTACAATCCACTCCTTGAGTCGTTGGAAGGAAACTCAGGTTACGGCCGTGGCGATTATTTTCTGGTTGGCCAGGACTTCCCAAGCTACATGGATGCTCAGGAAAGAGTAGACGAGGCTTACAAGTAAGAGTTTTCCATAGTTGGGTTTAGTGACCAGTTGAAACCCTGTAGATGACTGTTTGTTCATGACAAATGCGATAGTTTTAAGTTTGTTTCATCAACCAACTAGTTTAGTTATGGTTCATTGCTGCTGTATTTAACCGACATTTCAATTGACCTTCCATTTTGAAGCTTGGTACCCTTTCTTATGTTTGCAGGGATAGGAAAAGATGGACAAAGATGTCAATATTGAGCACCGCCGGGAGTGGCAAATTCAGCAGTGACCGGACGATTTCTCAGTATGCAAAGGAAATTTGGAACATAGAGGAGTGCCGAGTACCATAATCTGCAACCGAAATCCCATCGTCTTATACCATCCATTTGTTTTTCTTTCATGACGATGTGCTTTAAAACACAGATATAAATGAAACAGAAACACTCAGCTGGGCATTAATAAGTTGTATTTGCATTTTGTACAATTTGTGATGGTGTCACACCAGTTTTATTATCATCTTATTGCTTGCTGAAGAGTTCTTGATTTCTGTTATAATAGTGCAGCTTTCCTCTTGTTTGATTCTGGGCATAACCCTATCAATTAGTAAGGGTAGAAAAATCGTGCCTGATGGCTCCTTTTTCGGCACAATTAGTTCTATGTCCACAGCACCATTTAGAGATGTCCAATGGGCCGGAGCGCGGCACAGACATGGTATTGACCAGCACCGGCATGGGTAAGAGCACAACACAAGCGTAAATTTTTTTGTTTTTGTTGAAAATACTAATAAGAAACATCCAAAACAAAACTTTATGTCAATTGTATACCTTATTACATGCTTCTCAGCTTCTCACATGGTTTAACAACAACGACAGTTGTCCCCGTCTGCCTAAAGGATTCGGAAGATGTGTGTCTTGGGCTGATAATTAAAAAAAGCTGCACGTCTTGGACTTTAAAACTAACAAACGGATGATATTTCTGAATTACTGAATATTTTCCAAATTTAGATTGAGATAGTGACTCAAAAATGAGTAAAGAGTCAAAAGCCCAATGATTCGTGGAAAAGTATTATATTCATTTTCTTTTCTTTTTTTGGTTTGGTTTTAAGACACTGATTGATGGTAAGAGTCAACCTAGTTAAAATGTAATTATAGTGATGCATTTCTTATTTATAATTACATTCATTGCATTACAAAGTTTACTTATTAATAAAATATTTTGTACCTTTCGAACATGTAAATTTTAATTTTACGACCTCCTTCCGCATTTGTTGCTCCATTTTTGAAATTTACGCCAGTTTTAATTGCTTATATCTTTTTTATAATAAATTTCATGATTTTGAAGACTTTGTATAATAAAACTAATTAAAATCTAAAAATCCATATTAAATATTTTTTTAGGTCAATAATGAAAGATATAAACAATCAAAAATAACATAGATTTAAAAAAGTGGACCAACAAATGCGGATGATGGACTGAGTAATTACTTGACCTTTTTTCCACTTCAAAAAAAATGATGGCAGTTTTTTTAAAAACATTTTCTAGTTTCACAAGGCCTGATTGTGCACGGGCATGAGAATAGGCACACACAACACGAGTTGTTGTGGGCCGTTGACCAGGCCGGCACAAGAAAATAAATAGGCTCGGCCGGTGGCACATTAGACACCCCTATAGCACCATAAAACAGCATGGCACATTAGACACCTCTAGCACCATACACCGAATGGAGCATTAGCATCGCCAAACTCTGCTACTAAGAATTATACTATCATGCACAAGCTCGTTCCACTAGAATAGACATACCACAGTATACACCATTCGAAAAAATTGCTAGCGAACCCTGCTTCAGAGCCATCTCCAATGATGACTTCTGAAACTAGCAACAAACTAACGGAAGCCCAATGTCACATCAGTAACAAAGCATGATATGCAAGAAGGGTAGAGTGCAGTTAGTGCTTCCTTTATACTCCCATGAACATGGGCATGATTCGATTCAGTAAACACCCATCCCTCTCCCCAAGTCCCCTAGAATAGAATAAATTAAGATTAACGAATGGCCAACAAAAAAGAAGAAGCATGAAATGAAGAGCCTCCCGGTGGAATACAGGATATTAGAACCGCATAAAAACATAACATAGGTTTATCTGAGTGAACAATAAGCTACTACAGTCAAATGTTTTTAAAAGCCAGCTCCGACAATTAAGAACTAGGAAACTCGCATCCTCATGGTGAAGGTGAGGCAGACGTAGGAGTAACAGACCTTGAAACAGATCTTGAATATGGACTCTTACTAGGGCTCCTAGAATAGCTTCTAGAAGAATACCCGTCATGATCGTATCCATGCCTGCGTGAAGACCCAGGATATGCACTCCTCCGCAATCTCCTCCTTGGACTGGGAGAAACACTACGAGAATAACTCCTCCTTGAGCTCCTCCTATAGACAGGAGAAATGCTACGAGAATAACTCCTCCTTGAGCTCCTCCTATAGACAGGAGAAATGCTACGAGAGTAACTTCTCCTCGAGCGCCTGGGAGAAATACTGGGTGAATAGCTCCTCCTCATACTTCTCCTTGGCCGTGGTGAGACACTGCGAGAATAGTTCCTCCTCGACCCCCTCCTCACCCTTGGTGAAATGCTCCGGGAAGCTGACCGATAGCGGCGGCTTCTCCGATAGTAATAGTTATCTGGTGAATATTGGCGGTGCCTGGACCCGTAAGGAGAGTCGGACCGGTCACGCCTGCTAATGGGTGACCTGCTGTAAGGAGAGCTAGATCGTGAATAGGACCTTCCCCGTCTGTAGCGACCATAGTAAGGAGAGGGTGATCTGGTTCTCTCTCGTTCAGAAGAGTATTGAGGAGAACGGCTCCGAGAGTAGGGAGAGTAACCAGGAGATCGACGTCTCGCTACAACAGAGAAAACTATCACATGTTAGCTTGGCATGTTTGCTGGCTAATAATATGACAGTTCTTGCTAAAACCACTCTTTTAGAACTCTTTCCCAGGGGTGTGCCATGGTAGGGTCAACACAACCCATGTGAGAGAGTTTTAGAGTGGGTGCGTGTGTGTGTGTCTCTCTTCTCCTATTCCAAACACAAGCAAGATGAAATACGCCATTCCAAGAAGGAATTACTGTCTTACCGCTTACTGTTCTCAGCCCAAGATACCTTCCTGGAGTTGGTGTCCGACCTCTACGCCTCTTAGCCTGCAAAATATAAACCAGGAATGAGGTCACAAGAATCCAAATCCAAACAGAGCAATACAAAGTCTACACTCTACGCCATGCTTCCATGAATAGAAACGGGAACAGAAAAGCCGAAGTTGATAATTAGAAATCGAATGAGAAAATGGGCCAAATCTAAATCATCAAACAAAGAGAGAAATGCAGGGCATACAACCCTCTGAAATAATAGTCTGATATTTGCTTGTTGAGTTTGATTTGATTGATTAGTTGAATTGACTTTGGTGAAGAGCTGCCAACCTGCTGCCAAAAAAACTTCAGGCGCAGAAGCAAATGACTTACAAACACAAAGAACGAAAAGCATATTATGTACGCTGTGTTGCACAATTCAAGTTCATACAACAAAATAGAATCGGATTTCATATTAATTGCATATTAATGGCAAGGCAAAAATAAATCATTATATTCATACCCTCTCCACCGTAATAACACGGCCTTCCAGAACAGATCGATCCAGATATTTAACACAACGATCAGCCTCCTCAACAGTTGACATCGTCACAAAACCAAATCCACGAGTTTCTCTTGTCCATGGATCAATCACAAGATGAATATCCTCCACCTGAACAATTCAAACTCCTATTAGCTAGCATGAAAAGAATGAAATTCAAACTTATCGCAGCCCCTAATATTGGGAGAATCAACACTACAACCACCACCAGATTGCTTCACCAAATGCATAATATGGCAATACTACAAGAATTCTCCACCCACCATATCCTAATCATGGAAGGGATTCCGTGCATGGCTAAATCAACACATCAAATGAAGGGGAGTGAAAGCAGAAGCAGCAATGGGTGTGATTACGCATCTAAACAACTAGATATTCAAATCCACAATACATACTCGCACCAAACAGAAATTAACTTAACATGGGATCGAGCGTCTGTGCATATGCATTGAAAAGAGAGACAGGGGGAGGTGTACATACTCGCACCAAACAGAAATTAACTTAACATGGGATCAAGTGTGTGTGCTGAATATGCATTGAAAAGAGAGACAGGGGGAGGTGCAGATAAACATACTCCAGACATACCTTTCCCTCATTTGAAAAATGCTTCTCAAGGTCTCTCTTTGAAACCCGGGCTGATAATCCCGTCACATAAAGATTGTTTCCAGGGTTCTCAATACTTGCGTCCCGGCTCCTGCATGCCATGACACGATCAGACAAGGAAACCCACTCATCAAGAAAAAGATAACGATTTACACAACATCGTGACAGATCAACAAAACAGACACTCAAAAATGGAAAACATAACAAGTATAGAAATTTAATTAGGCCATGAGGTAGCACCGTGATCGGCTCCTGGAAATTGACCTTGACCTTGACACCGCCCTTGGGTCTGACCGTCTTTCATATGGCGAAGGAGAACGAGAATACCTAAAATAAGTGAAGCAAACTTACAGTTATACTAGAGACAAGAAACAAAGAGATGCACGCGCAAAATACCAAAACTCCGTGATTTCTACAAATGAGCGTAGACGCACCTTGAACTCTTGGAGTACATCTGCACAAAACATCAAAAGAAAAAACTTAGTGCAAAGACAATAATAATATGATGAAACGCCAAGTAAATACTTACACCAAAACAACAAACCGAATCAATAAAAATTTACTTCAATAGATTCAAATTATGCAGAAAACAGAGTCAGGACGATCAACCAGAATGAAAAACTGTTCTTGTCGATCAGATCAAAACCTTTTGGCGCCAACGAACCATAATAACAAGTGATTTCCGAGACAAACTTGACGTTCAACAAGGATTAATTAAAGCAGATCGTCAACAGAAATTCTACTAACTAAGATTAAGCGATGGGAATCACAAATTCGTAACAGCCAGCCACAAACCCTTGAAAAGATAAATAAGTTAAACAACGACAAATAAAGTTAAACTCCGCCGAATTACAAGAGAAATGGGGGCGCTACACGCTAATTAGACGCCTATCCAACAAAAAATCAAGATTTTACGCAATTCATGAAAATTAATATCCTGCCGAATCGCAGTAAGGCATACAAACAACAGAACAATTGGATGCCTGTCCAACAAAAATCAAGGTTTTTAAACAATTCATGAGGATCAAGGACTTACCATGCCGAATCGCCACGGAAAATCGAGTTGAAGATCGACCTACAATTTTACTCTCTTTCTCTCTCTATATCTGGCGATCTCGATCTCACGCAACTAACGCAAGTTGAAGAACAGTACGTGGAGGAGAGAGGGTTTATATAACGTGAGTCAGACGAATTAGAGAAGTTTCTGGAGGGCCGGACGCGAAATTTTTTATTAGATTCCGGTTTATCCTGTCTTGGCTTCCGGAGTTTTAATTTTCTCTCTCTCTCTTCATTATTATTATCTCTATTATAAAAAATAGAAGGATGCGGGGATAAATTGTTAAAAAGGCTTAGATTCAATTGATCCAAAAACTGTAATGCATCCTTTCACTTCCTGGTTAAGTACCCATAATTTTCACCTAAATCACACAAGTGTCATCCCCTTCCAGTTGGGATGCGTAATAGCGTAGGCACGGGATCACTTTTGAGAGTTTATGTTACTTTTTAATTGATTGGAGTATATTGTAATTTATAATATTTTATGTAATTTTAAATTTATTGTATTATAAAACTAATTAAAATTTATCAAATAAAATTATATTTATTATTAATTTAAAGATATTACTAGTTATTTATTCGGTTAGAATACAACGATGAACTATTAAATTGGGACAGAAAGAGTACTGCTCCAACAAGGAATTACGTGGTGTGCATCAGTGCGTTTCCCGGTTTGTTTTATGGAAAAGGAAAAAAATCTCTCTTATTATTTGGTTTGGAGAGAAAGGAGAGAAAATAACAATTTCACGTTTCATGAACATTGTAGGGAGGTGCTAAGGCCATCTCCAATAAGCTGACAATAACTTAACTCACACAATTGGGTTCTATTTTTTACATTTTTGTGTCATATAACAACACAATTTAACTCCATTATTAGAGATGGCCTAATGCCAAAACTATTTTTGTCTGTGCCAAAACTGTAATGCATAATAAAACTTTTGTGTCATGTGTAAGATTTTTATGCACTAAAATTCTGACACAAACAAATTTTTTTTTTTTTTATTAATTGTTCTCAACGCTTTCGAAAGTTATGATTTTTCTATCAAAAAGTAAAAAAGTTTTGGTGTACTGTACGCCATACATACATTTGTGCTGGAGCGGTGGAACCTTTTTTTAAAACAATTTTTTTTAGGATCCCCAACAATAAGGCTGATGCGGGGCTTGATAAATTTTTGCAGGATCTACTGGTAGGTATTTGATCAAATTTTCGATTAATTTTCAGACAGACAGTTGAATGAAGAATTGATTTAATTTCTACTAGGGATATCCGACGGAGTTGCTTCTTTATAGGAATCTCTAAAAAAATATTTTAAACAAATTTTAGTGTCTTGAAGATGTGTTTCATAGTTGGTGTGCCAAATGATGTATTCATAGTTGGACTGTAAAGCAAGAGCAGTGGAGAAACGGAAACACAGTTGAGAATTCATACCCAACGGTTCGGTTGACCCATGAACGGTTCACACGGGTTGCCGGTTTGACTGATTTTACTGGTTTTTCTGAAAAATAGTTGTTCTATGGGTAATCCGGACTATCGCGGGTCTTAACCAGCCACTTCGGTGTTGTTTTTGAAACATTAATTGTAACCAAATGTTGTGAGAGAGTAGAACTCGCCCTAGTAGGCTTTGTGATGATGGTAACCTCACAAGAACACCTCTCAATCGAAAATTGAGAATTCCACAGCAGATATGGAACCCCCTATGATCACTATGGTAACCTTTGTGCTCAAGGGAGAAAAAAACACCCCTACAAAATAATAGGACATACGCCAAACCCAAAAAGCAAGAAATTTTATTCTGTGATTCACAAGACAGGTACGAGAATTTTCGTGATGCACATGTAAGAAGGAAATTTTCTTCAAAAAAGATATGAACTTTTCTAACCCTCCAGATTTCAACCGGAAATTCTCTCTCAGAAAGATAATGGCAGAGTACATCTGAGGACAAACGCAAGGCCGTCAAAACTTCAACTTTGACAAACAGAATCACCAAATTTAATTGCTCAGGTACCCGCAGGAAAAAAAAAATTTACTGTAACTGCTTAGACAAACAGAGCAGAAATTCCTAATACATAGTTTGAAGACAGTAATCTGAATTAAGCTGCAGGATGGTGGCATTAAGTAATAAACAGAGAGGCAAAGAAAATATCCCAGCCAACTGCCTCAGTACAAAGTATGGTCACCAGAAGACTACATCAACTGCATCAATTCTGCGATGACGACCCTGCTGCTTCGGAATGCTGATACTGCTGGGCTACCGGAGGGCGAGGCGGCAAGGGTGGCGGCATTGTAGACTGATAAGGCACAGGGTATTGCTGATAAGGCTGAGGAGGCGGCGGCATATACCCATACGGTGGATAATAAGGCTGTTGAAATTGACCTTGAGGCGGCCGCGGCAAACCTTGATAACCATAATGCTGCTGCACTTGATGCTGCTTCTCTGAATCCGCCTTATTATCTGCCAATCCTGTGGAACCATTAGGATCCCCCTCTTGAGACCGAATGAGAGCGCCCATCCTCTGAGGATCCATTGACGGATAGTACGCCCTGTCCTGCTGAGGTGGTGGAGGAATGTTGAAGTAATGCATCTGTGGTGGGGGTGGTTGCTCCTGAGTGCCTGGTGGTAGTAATTGGTTCTGCTGTTGGGATATGACTGCCCTAGGCAACAACCCACTGTGAGCCACCGACGCAACCAGTTTTGCTCCTCCATCTGAGCCTTCGCCCTCTGGTTTGGGCGCTTGTGGTCGACCCCACATCAGCTTCAGCCTCAGGCCCCGAATGACTAGCCTGTTTGATAGCTCTTCCGCGGCTTTTTCTGCGCCTTCTCTTGTCGTGTACGTTACAAAAGCACAAGCGCGTTGCAGCACCATTCGTACAGACTCAATTTCACCGTGGGCGTAGAAGTTGTCACGTAAGTCTTGCTCAGTTACTCTCTCGTCCAGCCCACCCACGTACAGGGTTTTGATGTTCTCGTCCTCCGGGGCTTCCAGAGAGGGCATTTCACCTGCCTTGTTTAGTAGCTTCATTGCCACGGGATCATTCACTCTGCGATTTTTTTAGAACAACCCAATGATGAGAATTGTGAAATAAAAGAGCGACGCATTACACGTATATGATTGCGCAAGAAACATTTATGGTATGAACAAATGAGGAGAATTATATACTCAAAAGAGTAATGTGATCACAAGTCTATGAGCACATACAGTGATACAAATCGAGTGGGCAGGAACTTCCACTCATTGCACAATATTTGGTTGAAATTTTACTACATGAACAAATTCAGGGCAAAAAAGTTTTTAACAGCATCAATCATCAACTACAAACAGCCAAGTGTTTACACTCCAACACAGGACTATGCAACTACATCATTAATCATATACGTGAAAGGATACTATATATATTCACCAATTACAGAGTCATATCAATGATAATGTGTGCATGTGTATATATCAAAACAAAGAGCATCCCGTGCAGGACTGAGAAGAAAAAAAGAAAATAAATCAAATTCATGGCACATACCCATAGTAGCGATCTTTAATGTTCTGCTGTGACAACTCTCCTGTTTCAGGCATCTCATGCCTGTAAGGGCACTCAGCACCTCTTGTGCACTCACCCCTTACGTAGAAACTGCATACATGTGCCCTGTTTCTCTTGTAATATGGCGAGGTTCTCTGGAGCTTCAAAATGGTATCATTTGGCCGCACCTTTCCGTATGAAGATTCATAATCTATACCAGCTCTGGCCTGCAAATAAACGGAGTCATGTTAAGTACCACATAACTATGGGAGAATAGGATATAAGGCACTGACCTGAGGCTGAGAACATGAAACGAATTACTGAATACAACAGAAGATTAAGAAATTTAACTACTGCCGGTGGTAAAAAATTTACATGTATTAATCAAACCATGATCTAACAGCTAAAGAAAGAAAAACTATACAAAATTCCTACAACGACACCAATACTCATAAGAGACATCCCCCCAACATAGACACTCAAGATCAAGTCTCCTTCACTCATCCATTAAGGACACAACAAAACTCGACTCATGCATAGGCACGGTGGGATTTTTTTTTTTTTTTTTTTTGTATAAAACGAGAGGCATAGTGTTTTGTTTACATTCATGATATACAAAAGATACTAATCAACTTTTACAACGTTCATTTAGATTTATCTATTGAACTAAGATACATGGTACTGCACTAGAAACAGAAAGTCCTCTTTTACTGTTCTAATAGCAGGACATGAAGAAATCTGATTAACCACCTGGTTACACTCTTATTTCTCTTATTCCAAAAGTCTTGCACATTATCCTGTCAGCAAGTGTCTCAAGTTTCTCTCTTTCGGAACTGTTTTTTCTCCTCTTTATTATATGCTAGCTGCTAATATCTAATGACGTAACTCAGATTGTGAATGGCATAAACATACCCTCCGATCATGCTCCTCGGCAAAGTATTCCCTGTTCACATCACTCTTGGGGATGGCATCGTTGGAATTGATGCTGAGGGCGGTGTCTCGAACCTGAACTGGCAATCCATATTCGAGATCCAAAAGGCAAACTTGGCAAACATTTTTCAACTTACTGCAAGTCTGGCAAATTTCACTTTTCTTATACCTTGCATCACGACCTGGCCTCCACCTAAAAACTGTAAAGGGCCTTGTGCAAATCTTACACTCCTTGTCATAATCTGCTTTAGTCTGCATTCAACAAAGCATGCAAACAGATAACATTGTAAGAGCTCCACTGAAAGCATATAGAAGTTACAAAAAGTGAAAATACCGAGCTATTTAATAATTATTGTGTTGAAAAATAAAAAACGTTCACGGCATTGGTACATGAAAATAAATCGCAAAACTAAGAAGATGTCCATTAAAGAATTAAAAAATAGAGAGAATAACACTAGAACTGTAGCCAAGTTCACAGAAAACAGCACAACCTTTAATCTGAACAAATAAACATACACATTCTGAAAACAACTTTGGGAACATAAAAGGGCTCCTGCTTCCATTCACCGTTTCCTGATACATTTACAATTTATGATACATTTACAATTTACCCAACGAATTCCTATACAAGCAGATGCAGCCACATCGAAGGGCACATTATAGTCTATTTCGAACGTACAAGCTTACACACACATTTTGCACTAAACACCAAAATGTCTCCCAGTTTTTAGATTGTAAACAAACATACAGAACTTATTTAATCTGGCCGTTCCAGAAATACTTCAACTAAATAGTCTGTCATTACAAGTTTCCAGATCCCACCTCTTCCTGTATAATTTTAATAAGCCGCATACAACAGAATCATATGACCAGGAATTCCAATGTTTTGGCGAAGATGGTCACATATTTATCACCCTCCTTTTAGGTGCACAAAATAGGGGCCCTTAGAGCTAAAACCTGCACTTCAACAGTGCCATCCAATCTATAACAGCCATCAACCTCGGTTTTCCAGATTGCTCGGTGATGATAGCCAGTCGAATTACCAATCATTTCCAACTCAATTCGAGCGAAGAATTCAAAAGCTCGTTCACTACTCTCCCTTTCGAGATTCCACTCTCTCCCCCTACATCAGGTAGGTATCAAACGCGAGGGCCCCTTTAAACCCCATGCACAATCACGCAACCTTGAGCTCTGTATTATTACGAATTAGCTCCATTATTCTTCAGCCAATAACTCAGCCCAGGGTTCATGGAAATTCGACTCTCACAATGCATGCAACCTCAACTTGCGATATGAATTTTTACTAAAAACATTAATTATCTAATACTTCGGAGTAGGGCTGCAAACAAACAGAGCCACTCGCGACTCAGCTCGGTAAAAGCTCGTTCGAGGTCGACTCAAGACATAAATAAACACTCTCAAGCTCAAATTCTAGGCTTGTTTTGCTACCAAGCCAAGCGCCAGCCGGTAGAGGCTCAGCTTGAGTTGGCTCACAAGCCAAGACTTAGTAGACTTTTTAAGTTAATTACCACAGTTAGCATTAGCATTTTGATACCTTGATGCACAATCATTACAAAAACTCTCTTTTTTTTTGTATTAGGCCTATGCGAGGATATATATACGTTTTTCATTGGCCCATTAAGGCTCATGAACAAGCTCGAGCTCGAGTCAAGCCAAGGCCCGCTTGGCTCGTTAAGTTTTCACAGAGCTCGAGCTCGGGTTCATTAAGAACTTAATAAACAAGTTTGAGCACAGCTCGCTTGCAGCCCTACTTCGAAGAGTCTTCAGACAAAAACTCAACCCAAGGTACTTATCAAAAAAAAATAAAAAAATCAACCTAGGGTTCAGAGAACTTTGACTCTCATAATACAAGCAGACAACTTCAATCCGTGGCTCAATTTCATAATACAAAGTACAAACATTAAACTATACGGAGGCTGGGTGAGAGATTACCATTCGAACGTATGGATTGTCACCCAGGCACGACTCGCATATGATGGGGAAATCCGATCGTTCCCAGCCATCGGCTTCGACGTTTCTTGATAACCGATGCGCCATAGTTTTACTCTATTTGGACCTTGGAGACGAGTGGGTCTCTTCTCGCCCTCTTCTGTCGCTCGTATGTCGGAGAGATCACCAGAGTACCGAAATCAGAAACCCTACCTGCGGTAATGTATCTCGACCGGAATGAAAGGAGGAAACGCGTTTGGAAGCGCCTAGGACTATAAAACGGGTCGGCAACCCGAACTAAGGTGGGCCCGCCCACGGATTTGTTTGAACCGACTTGGATACCATTTTTTTTCCCCTCTAGTTTAAAAAGTCAACAAATATTTTTTAAAAAAACTGATATTATGGTTTTTAGTGTTGTTTTAATTACAACTTCAGTTTTTTAATTTTTTATTTTATCTCATAAATACGAATGATTAATCTCAAAAATTACAATGTAAAAGTTATATTAAAAAATTACAAAAAAAAATCGGAAAATACCATACCACTAGTATAGATTGATTGATTAATGTCAGGGAGAGTAACAAATTGCAAAACAAGAAGAAAGAAGAGAGATTAGGATGATACTGTATATATTTTGCACACAATGGCAAAGTTGTTACTTCAAAAGGAAAATTTAATTGTGCAATCAATTACTTGGCAATTTTATTAAAGTCATCATCTCCAGATGTTCTTGACACATGATCAAATATTCTTGTTTCATTTGAGAAGGTCTAGCTTTTGTGGAAATTTTTCTTTCATCAAAACTCTTCTCATATGGTAATAAAACAATATATTTTTTTCTATTCCAGAAAGCATTTGGAATATCACTGCAAATTTCTTTTTTAAAATTTTCTTCAATTTGAGAAATTTTCTCTTTTAAAAAAGGTTTTTGTAAAATCTCTTCCATATTCATTATTTGAATTTCTTTTTTAAGAAAATTTATTTACTTATCTTTATGGGAAATTTTCCTCATAATATCATTTATTTCTTTGTAAACAGGTGGAGAAACAAATTCAAAGAATATTTCATGATTGCCTACCTGAGCAGTTATTCCAGCCGTGCTGGTCTTCATCGGTAGCAACATAGCCAAAAAAGGAGTTCTAAGAATTAACTCCTGTTGAAGATTTCTTATACAAAGAAAAGTTATTTCTAGACAAACTCCCTTATTACAAATGTAAACATTATTGAGTTTGTATTTAATTATTATCTTTGCTCCATTGGCATTAGTGAGGTTTTGAAAAGTTTTCTCAAAGTATTGGGTTGGAACAATTCATTCTTGAATGCAATTCATATCAGCTCCACTATCAACCAAAGCAATAATATTGTTGATAGTATATTCTTTATGAATTACCAAATTGACTTTAATATGCCATTTTTGGTAAACCACCTTATTAATGGAATTCAAATAGGCCAAATCATCAACCTTGCTTGATTCGCCTCTATTCTCTAAGACAACTAATCTTATCTTTATATCATAAAATTCCTGAGCAGCCTTGCTCTGGAAGGTTTTCAACGATCTAATTTCTGCTTTTAGAGTGTTAATTTCACTCTTTAATTCAGGAATAGTAACAGGTTTAAAATTGTCTACCTGTTCTAATCTATCAAGAACAATTTTCAAATTGTAATTTTCATTAGGAAGCTGGGGTTTTTCTTCCTCTTCTTCCTTCATAGAAGATATGCAGGTTTCTATTATCCTCATCTTGAGTTGAGGATCATCAATTTGATCAATAACTTCTAGAAGGCCCTGTTATTTCTCAGTGAGAACATTAACACTGAGTCCATTCATTTCCACAATTGCCTTCCAATAATCATCAGAAGTTGAACACTCGATATCATTGCAATTGCAATCATTAGTAATTTCTTCCCCTTCTGAAGTAGAAGAGGTATCCTCATTTTCAGGGAGATCATTTACTTGATCCTCTGAATCAGGATCACTAGAGTCAATTAAAAGTTTGTAAATGGTCTGTTTTAACCCTTTATCTAATTAAAGTTCTTCTAATTTCTTTTTAGTCTTACATTTATTTGCATAATGTCCTATTTTGCCACATTTAAAACATTTGGCAGTGGTCTTCTTATCACCCTTTTTATTTTTCTGCTTTCTAGCAGCATTCTTTGAGCTTGATGGCTCATCCCTATCCTTATACTTATTTTTCCCATATTTCTTTTTAGAATATTTTCGAGTAGTCTTATTACTGCTCTTATTCTTCTGGGGTTTAGAGTACTGGAGTAAATCATAACCAAATTGGTCACAAAACTGTCCTAATTCTTACTTTCCAGTTAGGTTCTGCTTTTTAAATTGATTATGCAACTTTATGTCATTACATAAAGTTAATCCTTCCTGGATAATTATGGCTATAAGCTGTCCATAAGTGTACCTATTGTAATCAATCGTCAGACCATTATTTTGATCTCGCAATTTTTTCCTTATTTTCTCTGCAAAGAAATAAGGTAGACCATCAATAAATTTTGACTTCCAATGCTCACTATTAGCATCAATTCTCTGCATGACTTTGACAAGAAACACATCTTTATACCAACGAAAATGAGTTAACGTTGGACATTTTAAATTTTGAAGTAGCTCTCTACTTCTCTCTCG
Source organism: Rhododendron ovatum (assembly GCA_019656835.1). Classification (NCBI taxonomy): domain Eukaryota; kingdom Viridiplantae; phylum Streptophyta; class Magnoliopsida; order Ericales; family Ericaceae; genus Rhododendron; species Rhododendron ovatum. Next base: position 25,971,596 of record CM033793.1, on the reverse strand, counting down.
TTGGTTATCCCAATGACCAATAAAATGTAAAATTATAGACTGGACAAGAGTATAAATAGCATCTTGTTTTACTACTCCAGCTTCATTAATTTTTACAGCATTCAATATTTCTTGTCGTTGGTTTGTGGTTAAAATATTGTCCCACCAACCTTTAATCATACCGGTGAATCCCACTGTGATCCAACCAGCAACTTCCTTATCTTCATTTTTATTATTAGTACATATTGTACTGTACATCATCATTTGATGCACAATTGCAAAAATTTGATACTCAGTCATACTATCTATGTTCCATTCATAGATAGTCCTACCACTATAAGACATCTGTTTTTGGAAGCCAGATTCTTCATATAACATATCCTGTGGAGTAGGTCTAGGATAATAATACCTATCCGCTCCGCTATAAGGAAAATTCTTGGGATATTGAATTTTATTAATAGTCTCATATTGAGACTGAAGAAAAGAATTCTCTATTTCCACCACCTCTTGTGGGGACATTTCTTTCTCATCAGTAATGACATTTAGGGTTAATCCCCTAAATCTCTTCTGAAGCTCTTTAAGCAACTCAGAATTTTTATTAGGATCAGTTAAATTAAAACCAATTATTGGTAATGGTGGCCGAATGTTGGATGGTGAAATATCATCTTCATTATTTTCGGCCTTGGAACTCTTAAATCTAACATCTTCTCCAATTTGAGCTATTTGCTCTTCAATTCTAACCAACTGGTCGCCAATAGTATTAAGGCAAGCATTAGTGTGATTATTTTGTTTATAAACTTTTGCATTTGGATCTGTGCTTGTGGGTTTAACAAAAGCAGCAGTTTTCAAAGGAGAATCAGACTCAGAATTGCCCTCAATAGACAAAGGTATTGTGGGAGGGTGAACTGCCCGAATTACAGTTCTTGACATAGACCTTCAATTTCTATGATAATCCTAAATAACATTTATGGACCTATCACATTCCAGCCAATACCTTCCATAAAACCATTGAGCAAAAGGTATAATTTTTTGTTGACTTTCAAGCCAATCATAAATTTTTTTTTTGAATTTTTGTAATTGATGGGCATCATATTTCCCGAAATACCCACTCCTAAACTCTTGATATTTTGGGAGTTGAAATTCTGCATTAATTTCCTTTCTAAGTTCAACCCCTATTATCATTATTAAGACTGAATGCCATTTCACTAGCAGTAGGTGATTCTACTGTGTTATTCTGATGGGTATAAACTCCATGAGGTATTTGGTTTTGAGATAATCTTATCCCAACTAAATTCTCATCCTCCATTGGATGATGGGATTCTGGAATTTCCGATGTCGAATGCCGACTAGTGTTTGGCAGACTAACCCTATAAGGAGTTTGATTATTTCGAGAACTCAAACTTCTCCTGAATCCACCAATTTGTGAATTCCTAAAATTTAAGAAAACAGTACCATCATTATCTTGAACTATTTGTTCAATTCTATTAATGATAGGTCTAGGTGGTACCGCATTAGGTATAGTCCAACTATCAGGGAAAGTAATTTCTTTCCATTTAATCAACCTATTAGTTGCAACATTTGATGTCAACATGTTGGATTCAGCTAAAACAGTTTGATCTTCTGGACGCATCATTCGCACCCTAGGATTCATAGTGTTCATTACCTTATAATAAATCCTACATATTACAGCAATAACTTCTGATCCAGGCAAGAAATCATAACCTCTAGTCTGGATTCTACAATTCAAAACTTCCCCTATATTTCTATCAGTAAGGGACAGAGATAAATCAGGAAAAGCATTAAAATAAACAGGACCATGACTTAAGTTGGTCTCAATTGCCCCTATGATGGAGGATCTCCAATTGTTACACCTACCATCACGCAAGGTAACTTGCAAACAAGTGTCCATACCAAGTAAAGTTAAAGGTTTAAGAGCAATTTGTACTAAACCAATATGAACATATCGATAATTTTGCATATGTGCGAGCAGATCAGTACGATTCATAAGATTAATTATCTTATCATTTGATTCCAGGCTTTCTGTTCTTTCAACAGTTTTAATTGCCATACTACTTTTTAATTCAAAAAATATTCCATGCCTGTAAATAACAGAACGACGAACTGGAGGGATAGTCCAGTGATTCAATTGTTCTTGCACATTAGCATATTCTATCAATTCAGAATTTTTAATTCTATCATTATCAAAACGAAATAATCTCCTCATTATGAGATGATTGTGTTAGTGCTCACATAATCCATTTTATCATAATCCAGCCTTTTTTTTTTTTTTTTAAATGGAAGAGAACATCCTTGATAGCACGTCTGTCAACGATTTACCGGAGCAATAGGCCAAAACACCCTTCCCGGGTTCCCATGGCCGGACAAATCCGAACGCGACTTGGATAACATCCCACTGCCTTGAATGCTTCCTTACATTTAAAGTTTTAGATTAAATTGTTTTTATTTTGAAAGGCTTTATCATGATATCATGGGATATGCTCGCACCAACACCAAAAATTAAGCCATAATGGCTCTGATACCAAATATGTACTATAAACGAACAATACAAGGATCGGTAAAGAACTAACCTTTTATTAAGGAGGGAAAGAGACTGCAAATATTACAAGAGGGAGAGGGAGGCAGAGTGCTTGGTTTTTACAGAGAGAGAGGGCAAAACCAAAAACCTGTCTTCACAAAGAAAGACGCGTCCTTTATATAGAGGACTCTACAGGACTCAAAACAGTAAAATGAAATTATTACAATCTTAAGTGAAAACTTTGCTGAGTACTTCACTGGGCCCCATCACACAAAAATTAAGCCACAAAAGTCAAAAATTTTGACTATGAAAAGTAGAGGAGAAATATCCACTGTTCAATATAATTATTGGGATTATATCGAGATTTGGACAAAAGCTTTCTATTATCAAAATCCAAAGAAAAAACATTCTTGGTTTATCAAAGTTTGTCCACAATCGGTTGGACAAAATGAATTTCCAAATTGGTTTATATCTTGGTGGAATAAATTTGGACCACACCCAGATTATCTTCCTCAAGAACTACAAGGGGAAATGGAGTCCTTTATGAAATATCAGTCTCAATTATGGGGACCAAATATTCCACAAGGAAAATTATTCCTTCAAGCTATGGCATCTTGCGGAATCCCATGGATCTGGCGATGGGATATTCAAGTAGCCAAGGACAATTTTGGTTTTCCAATTTTGGAACGATTTTTCCAACACAAATGGTGGAAAGGGCTTCAAATTGAGGAGTAACTGTCAACAATAAAGTTAAAAAATCAAGAATTGGCCAAGCAAGTTCAGCAAAGGGACAAATCCTCAATTAAGAATCCATTCTTGGAAATTTCTGCTCAAATAAGGGCCAAAAATCCATCTTTAACTGATGACGAAATTGTTGTCAAAACAATGAAATATATGAAAGATCAATTTCTGCAATCCGTTAATCAAGTCCCGGATGATGCATCTATGACATCAGCCACAAGTAATGAAGCTGACAATAATCCTTTCACTTGTCTTGCTGGAGAATCACAAGACCCTTATGAAGAAGATCAGCATGAGCCCACATTGGGAGACTTTTGGGATAGCATGGTTGAAATTATGGCAACCCAATCCCGAAAAGAAAAGGAAAAGAGAGATCAATAATGGATGAAGCTTGAATTCAAAGGTACTCAATTATGGAGTGGTTTCAAAGACACTCAATAATAGAGTGCATTTCAATTTTCGGTGTGGAAAGACTCAATAATGGAGTAACCTCAAAGTCACTCAATCAAGGAGTATTTTCAACTTTCGGTGAAGAAATTTTGTGTGATGGGGCCCAGTGAAGTACCCAGCAAAGTTTTCACTTAAGGTTGTAATAATTTCATTTTACTGTTTTGAGTTCTGTAGAGTCCTCTATATAAAGGACGCGTCTTTCTTTGTGAAGGCAGGTTTTTTGGTTTTGCCCTCTCTCTCTGTAAAAATCAAGCACTCTGCCTCCCTCTTGTAATATTTGCAATCTCTTTCCCTCCTTAATAAAAGGTTAGTTCTTTTCCGATCCTTGTATTGTTCTTTTCCTTAATAAAAGGTTAGTTCTTTTCCGATCCTTAATAAAAGGTTAGTTCTTTTCCGATCCTTGTATTTCCGATCCTTAATAAAAGGTTAGTTCTTTTCCGATCCTTGTATTGTTCCGATCCTTGTATATAATAAAATGAATTATACGCACAATATCAATCAATCAATCAATTAATTAATACTATACAAATGTGTTTGTGCCTTCCAACCTTGCAAACCCTCAATCCTAGTTTTCTCGACTTCCGTGTGATAGAGAGAGAGAGAGAGAGAGAGAGAGAGTTACAAGTGGGAGATTGAAAATAAAGAATTATAAGCGAGAGATTTGTAAGGTGTGGGAGTTAGGTTCTATTATATAAAAAAAAAGATAAATAAAAATTACACTTTTAAAATTGTTAATTAATCTTATTTACATCTTGAATTTTCAATTAATAAAAACAGATACACGTCTTCCCTCATAAATCGACCACAGATCACTTCTCCCTTTTTATTTGAGAGTATTGAATACACCGCTACAAGCACAACACTTGTATTCCAATATCACAGTTCCCAATGAGCAATGCTAGTATGCTACGGTCAACGAAAATTTTCTCCAAAAATGTCCCCGTTTGGAGAATTCAATAGTTTAAAATTCACTTCACAATGTTTTGGTCATATCGCAATCATTAGATTTCACTCTCGAGATACTACTATCTTGGATGAAATATTTCTGGACCACAGATTTTACAGTTTCCTAATTCCTACACTTCTCCGTTCTTTTGCCATTAACTTAAACTTAATTTAAATTTTAAAATATTATTTTTATTTGAAATGTTATTGCATTTGTTGGTTTTGCGTCAAATTTTTGTATGTTATTGATTTGTCATCTCGACGAAAGGAATCAGAAAAGTATTATTTTTTTACTTTTACCTAAGTATATTTTGAGAAATAACAACTTTTTAACGCAACTTAAAATTAACTTAAATCTGAAAAATTGTCTTTATTTTTGCATTTGTTGGTTTTGCGTCAAACTTTTGTAGGTTATTGATTCGTCTTAACGAGAAGAATCAGAAAAGTAATTTTTTTTACTTTTACCCAAGTATTTTGAGAAATAACCATTTTTTAGAGCAAAAAGTGAATTTTCTTGCTAAAAAATGGTTATTTATCAAAATATTTGGATAAAAGTAAATTTTTTTTTATTTTTTCGATTCATCTCGTTGAAACGAATCAATAACCTACAAAAATTTACCCCAAAATCAACAAATACAAAAAAAATTAAATAAGAACAAAATTTCTAAATTTAAGTTAAAGCCAAAAGAACAGAGCTAGACACATTACCGTTTAAGCAGCACACATAACCAGGATCCGGTTACGCAACACATGCTAGACTACACTTGTAAAGAAGCAACTACTGCCCTAGTTTATCTTCCACCGCCCGACACCGCAAAACCCTCTTTGCCTCTGGAGCAGCGAGAACTAGAACACATTCCCCACTCTAACCCGCGGAAAACAAACGTCTCGACAAGTTCAAAGTGGGAGAAAAAGTACGAGTCGCAAAACGGCTTGGCCGTAGAAGCAGAGGATTCAGATGGATCGAATCGTCGCGACAAAGGAGCTCGCCTTTCGGGTCGGGTTCTCCGGACACAGCGGCCACTTACGGGTCGAACCCCTCCCGCCGGTCGAGCGCCCCGGTCCCCTCCACCATCTACCTGACTTCATACCAGTCAGTGTTTCATCTCTCACTATGATACAGTCTTTGTACGCAGCACATGCATGTATTGTATCGTTTGGTTACCCGTTATTGTTTTGTTGAATTCTGATTAGGTTTGTGGGTTTAGAGTTTTACCCGTTGATCAATTGAGTTTCTTATTTTCTTTTACTTTGGTTGGGGATAGTTGGGTGTTTAATCAAGCATTAGCCGTTTACTGTCTCACTGGGCCCAATATGGTTGGTTTTTATTATGCCTGGTTAATGTGATTATTTAGGTAAAGCAAATATGGTAGTGCTCGGATAGCTAGAATGATTTCGGGAAGGAATGGAATGATATTTAGTTCCTATCCCAATCGACTGACCATTCACCTAAGTTGGCGATTGATGATTCTGTTAGTAATGCATATTCCATAATTTCCTGTAAACCAAAAGTTGGCATGAGAATTCCAAGGGACGGCCATTCCATTTCAATCTTCATTCCAGTGAACCAAACAACAACAAACCAAACCAAACCGAGTCTTAAGTCCCAATCACTTGGGGTCGACTACATGAATCCTTTTCCTCCATTCCTCCATTGAGCTCTGTCAAGAGCCATTTGTTCACACAAACCTACTATACTCATATCGTTACGTACCACAACATCTAATGTCAATTTAGGTCTACCCCTCCTCGTTGCATTGCTACCCAAAGCTATCATATCTGCTCTCTTAACTACTGCATCTCCTGGTCTACGGTAGACATGCCCAAACCATCTTAGCCTATTTTTCCTTAACTTTTCTTCTATGGGTGCTACACCTACCATCTCACGAACCATTTCATTTCTAATCCTGTCTCTTCTAGTCTTACCACACATCCACCTCAACATTCTCATTTCTACGTCACTCATCTTGTTCATCTGGTTTGTTTCTTAATAGGCCAGCATTCTGTTCCGTAAAGTATCGCTGGTCTAATGGCAGTTGCGATTTGAACCGTTGAAAAATTTGTTGAATCTAATTTCTAACCAAAGTACTTTGGATCTAAACTTATTTTGAAATTAAAATTTTTAAAATTTTATCTTTAGTGGGTAAAAAAAAATAGATTATTTCGGCAAAATCCTTCTTTTAAATCGAATCAAAACCTATTTAGTATTGGCATAAAGGGTATGAAAATTACTAAGAAATGGTGGAATAAAATAATTAAGGTAATTGAGCTATGACTACGAAAAGTGGGTTGAAAAGATCGTTGGAGCCACTAAGGATAAAAAAACGTTTTTGCGCCATTCCATTCATTCCAAATTTCATTCGGTACTCACTTCCTAGTTCAAACATATTACTTTATTAAGAGTTTCAAATAGTTAATTGGACTTTACACACTTCATCAAAGCATACGAAAAAAGTTTTCATCATGGAGATTAGCCAAAAGTCAGACTTCTACGTTTACGAAGCAAAATATGGATGTCCACAAACACTATTAATTTTTCCTTCAATTTTATGGGTACTTTCTTGTCACACAGTACACCAGTAGCGCTCCTCCACTTAAGCCACTCCATTTGAATCCTATGGGTTACATCCTCGGCAATCTCTCCATCTCTACTAATGAGTGATCCTAAATATCTAAAATGATCACTCTTAGATATATCCTGGTCTTGGATCATCACTATTTCTTCGTGCGCACTGCTGGTACCACTAAACTTACATACCATATACTCAGTTTTACTCCTACTTATTCGAAAACCCTTTGACTCTAATGTTTCCCTCCAAATTTCTAGTTTCGTATTAACACCTCTAGCGGTCTCATCTACGAGGACAATGTCATCTGCAAACATCATACACCATGGGATATCCTCCTGAAATTGTCTAGTCAATTCATCCATAACTTAGGCAAAAAAGGTACGGGCTTAGGGCTGACCCTTGATGCAATCCTATAGTGATTGGGAATTCACTCGTTTCCCCTACTGGTGATCGAATGGTAGTGACGGCACCTTCGTACATGTCTCTAATCACCTCGATATACCCTTTGGTCACTCCCTTTCTCTCCAGAACCCACCATATGATGTCTCTAGGCACCCTATCATAAGCTTTTTCTAAGTCTATGAAAACCATATGGAGATCCTTCTTCTTTGCTCTATGTTTTTCTACCATTCTCCTTAATAAGTAGATAGCTTCCATGGTTGATCTTCCAGGCATGAACCCAAACTGTTTTTCTGACATCGTAGTCACCATCATCAAGCGATGCTCAATAACTCTTTCTTATAGATAGGTACTAGAGTGCTCCTTCTCCATTCGTCGGGCATCTTCCTCGTCATAATAATTTTGTTAAACAATTTCATTAACCAAGTCACCCCCAGGTCACCTAGACTTTTCCACACTTCAATAGGAATATCATCTGATCCTAAGGCCTTACCCGGTTTCATCCTTTTCAAAGCTTTGGCCACTTTGAACTTTTGTGTTATCTGTTTAAATTTATATTCTATATTCTCGCCCGGTACATACTCTTCCTCCCCACCAAAGCCTCCTTCATGTTTCTCATTTAACAACTTCTCGAAATACGATTTCCATCTTTCCCTGATCGCTTCGTCTTTTACCAACACCACCGAATCAATATATTTTATACACTTAACTTGAAAAACGTCTTTAGCTCTCCTTTCTCGCAACTTGACAAGTTTATAAATAACCTTTTCTCCATCTTTACTATCGAGTCTAGCGTAGAAATTTTCATAGGTTTTCAACTTAGCATCCCTAACAGCTTTCTTAACTTCCTTGCTAGCTTGTTTATAACCCTGAAAATTTTCCTCATTCCGGTCTTTTTGCCACTTTTTAAAGCACTCCTTCTGGGCTTTTACTTTGGTTTGAACCTCGTCATTCCACCACCATGTCTCCTTAGAAATTGGACCTTTTCCCTTCGACTCCCCGAGAACTTCTCTCAATATTCTTCTAATACCGTCAGCTATGGTATTCCACATATTGTCACTATCTCCTTCCACTCCCCACTGTACTTCTTGAAATATTCTTTCCTTGAATACCTCTAGTTTCTCCCCTCTTAGGCCCTACCATTTAGTTCGTGGGCATCTAGTTTCCTTCCTCCTTCTAATATTCCCCTTGAGACTAATATCTAACACCAAAAGTCTATGCTGTGCCACTAGACACTCTCCGGGAATAACCTTACAATCCTTACAGGGGAAAAAAATGAATGCATTTGAAGAATGTGGCTGGTTGATTATGTTTATGTTTAAACTTGAATCTAGGTTATTTTGTCTAGTAGCGCAATGAATTGGCAGTTGTCCTTAAATTTTAGATTGTTAGGAAAGGGGACCAATGAAGTTGCAAGCTAAACTTTGAAGTTTGCTTTCCCTGATGATGGATCATGGACTCTATGTTTAATAATTCTCACATATTTTTATAGAGTGAGATTTGCATGAGCGTACTATAATTGTCACTCGGTGAATTAATGTACATTCTATGAAATCTAGCAAAAGATTGATGTTCCCGGCTGCCTCATTCCCATCACCCCCTCTTCTTCCAGCTGCCTTTAGTGCGTGCGTTCACGTCTTTTTACTCTTTTCGGTCAAGAGTCTTCAGACTTTTCCTTTCTTGTATATCGTGACTCAAACTTTCCCCTTTCTCATGTAGAATCGGTTGTCTAGAAGCTACTAGTTCAATATTGAGAGGTGTTTGTTCTGTGAAAGTCATGAGAAGTATCTTATCTAATAGAAAAGATGCGAGAATCATACATATGATTCTCAGTAGAGAAGAATATATTTTCCTTTTACCCTGCCATTGTTGAATAGTTACTTACACCACCATTTAGGTACAAAATGCTCCACAAGTTAATGTTTCTAGTGATTATTTGATCATCTCTTCAGCTGCCTGCATTTGCCCGGGAAACACCCGAATCAATAAAAGAGTATATAGAGGAGAAGTATCTCTTTCCAAGATTGGACGCTGATGAGTTTTCTCCTGAAAAGGCTGGTAAGCAGTGGGAATTTGACTGGTTCAGTAAAGCAAAAATTCCCCTCGAGCCATCATTGCCACGGTCTGTTGTAGTTCCCACGTGGGAGTTACCTTTTCGACGCCGAAAGAAGGAGTCGGAGCAAGGAGAATGGGAACCCAGTTCAGTGCAGGTATTTATTGCTTGCATTCCTTTTGTGCTTGTTCTTCTGCATAAATGCTCTGTCTTAGCTGAAGATGCAAAATCAAGCTCACACGTGATTTCATTATGGAAGTTTTGTCCAAAATTGTAATGCTGTAGGTGGAGCTTTCTGAACTTATGGTAGAAGCTGAAGATTCTGGTGGTTTGCCACGCATGGCAGGACCCGCAAAGGATTTCGTAAAGGGAAGCATCAATAAACGCCCTTTTCGTCCTGGCGGTTTGGATAATTCCCAAGCATCAGAAAGGATTCCTGTTGGTGCTTCTAATGGTCAATGGGTATGGGAGGTGATTAATGGCGGTCCTCCTCAAACAATTCCTCCTAGCTTTAAACAAGGACTGGATCTTGGTGATCTCAAGGCAAATTTACTTAATCAGTCTCATCTCAACAAATATTTGTCATCACTTTTCTTTACCTTGGTACACTTTATGATGGTTTTCCTTCTTTGAAATTTTAAAGGCACGTTCATACTCATGGAATGTTTACAAGGATCAAACTGTAATCAAGAGCACATCTGTTGAAAAACAGGTCAGCATTTGCAGTGGAGTTATGTTCTTTTTGTCATATAAAGGCATTTATACATATACCTATTTCTGAATCATTTGCTTATGTATACACCTAGACCTTGTGAGTGCTACTTTTGTGAAGTATCTACACCCACACTAGTGCATTTGCTTATGCAACACTTCTCCGACAAATTTTAATGGTTCCATCGCTTGTTGATTAACTTTTATATGTTTTCAATCTTTGCAGAATGAGTTATATGTTCAGTTTGATGACTTATTTAAGAAAGCATGGGAAGAGGATGTGACAGAGTTTGTGGGTGAGGCTCTGTATGATCTAAGCTCTGATATTCTTGATCACGTATTTAAGATTTTGTTATCATGTGCAAAGAGCTCGAACCTTTTGTTTATGAATAAAATATTGCAAAGAGCTGTAATAAGTTTCGGACAACTTGGCTTTATCTATGAACTATTTATTTGGAACAATGGCTACAGTACTTCCAGGACAGACTGGGTTTGTTGCCTGTCTTACACTAGGCTCAGTTTAGATAGCAGAAATCTTGAGGAGGAATGGGAAGATGATACCATACTTCCATGATTCCTACATTTGGAAGGGACAACAATAGAAATGTGATGCCATGCTTTCAGGATTCCCACGTTTGGAAGAGACAGGAATGAGATTGTGATTCATGATGACGCATCCAACCAGCACATCACCAGATTGAGTGAAAATTTGATCCCTCTCTTACCCCATGAGAATTTTAGATTCCTGGCTCAATCAATGAAAAAAGGAAATATTGACGTTAATAAATTCTAAAATATTTGATTCCAGCATAAGATTACTGGATTAATCCAAACGCCGGAATGAATTTACTTCAGGTAATGTATACCTTCCTATTCGTATTCCCACCGAAGATTCCGGTCATCCAAATATAGCCCAAGTCTTTTTAATATCACTGAAGTACCATTGATACCTAAAAACCGATTCAAACATCAAACAATTCAGACATATTAAACCTAGAAAGTTTATAAACTGAAGATTAACTTTGACCTGAACAATGACAGTACATAACCGAAAGCTCACTCCCGGAGAATGTCATTGTTCGTTGCATTAGTGAACATTTCTTCTTTAGGTACATAAGTTTGTTATGCGGCGACTAATTGTTTGAATAGTGGATTCCATGCATCAAAGTACTAATTAGAAATTTGGGTTTGATTGCTAAAATTGCTCACAATTGTTGGGATTCGTTGTGAAAATAAACCGTTGGAATCAATCGTAGTTATTTCAAACTAGAGAAAAGGATTATTAAACTGTGATTTTTTACAATGTTCAGGTTGTACACTGATGACTGATATCTAGGAAGCATAAGAGTTTGACTTCACATAATATACATTCCTGTCTTGAAACATCGTGCCTATTGTTGCAGAATGCATTAAAAATATGGCACTCACCTCATTTAGCAAGGCTGGTTTATTGGACTCTGTGGAGAACGTCCTTAGAACTCTCTACCCTAGATTAGGGATAAGAAACTTTTCCTTTTAGATATATTCTTTTCTCTCTTATTTTCGCATATTATGTGGATCTTCTTCTTTTTTCCTTCTCATTTTTCTTTAGCTATGTTGACTTGCTAATGGAAATTCATTTTCTTTGTCTTTTTGTTTAGTATTTATTTGGGGATTAAACTATGTTTTTTTGGGTAAAGGTCATGTGTCAGAGTCAGAAGAAGCTGAAGTCGATGACGAAATTGTTAAGTCGGAGTCCGTTGAGTTGGAAGCTGAAGTTAATATGGATACAGTGCCTGGTGGTGTTTTTGTCCCTGAATCATCGATTTTGGATGAGATTTTGTCAGTTGAATCAGTAGGGTCGATTTCGATATTGCATAGAACCGGTGATAGTGGTGGTTTGGAGCATAAAGAGGTCGGTATAACTTCTTGTGTTGTTTGCAGTCCATATCTCTCCATGATATTGGTAAATGATTGCTTTTATGTGCAGGCCTGGGCTGTGAGAGAAGGCGGTGAAGAGATTGCAGAGCATTTTCATGAACTTGTTCCAGACATGGCACTTGAATTTCCCTTTGAACTGGACAAATTCCAGAAGGAGGTACTTATTATCCCATGATTTATGTCACCATAGTTTTGCACAAAGTTTTGGAGCACTGGAAATACTCTCTCAGTTTAGTCTACGGCATGCATTTTGGGGGCTTCATTTGTTAAAATAAGTTATTAGCTGAATTCAACGGAAAAGAATTTCAATGCTGTCCTTTCTTACTAATTGCTTTGCTTTTGTGCAGGACATCATTCACTTCATTGTTATTTATACAGTATTCTTCATTTTTACATTATTCTTTGTTCCTTCTCTGTTCTTTGGGATATCTTTTTTCTTCTTGGAATTTTTAACTGGCTCTGATATTCATTCTCTGTATGTTAGTTCTTTGAATTGATATGTAGTATAAAGTCCTTTAATACTTAGCTTCTGTGCGGGGCATGTTTGATTCCAGGACTAAAGGAGTGGGATAAGAGCATTGGCAAACACAATGGCCACAAGTTTTCCCATTGCTTTCAGACTCAAGCTTGTTGCACTGAGCATTAAAGGGGATTAGAGAAGAATGGATTGTTTAACCACTTTGGGGGTGTTTGGGAGCCAATTGAGTTTAGTTTGTGAATTGTAGATTTTAGAATATGATAAGAATAGATTAGGAATACATGGAAGGGTTTGGATGATATGTGCAGAACAGTTTTGCCACAGAGTAATGTTTGTAGGTATAATCTGAAGTGTTTTTTGACCATGTTTCCATTGCCTAGGATATGTTAATTATTACAAAGGGTAGTAATTTTTTGAAATTGCTACGGGTAAAGTAGTCTTAAAAGGAGAATCCGATATGAGAATGCGAACGCTCCTCCAGAACTGATTCTGGCATTGTGCTTCTATCTGAGAATTTCAAGAATGTGGTCAGCAATTTATCCCAAACACCCAGAACCCCAAAACAGAACATCCCAAATGTGAAAATCCAGCTCCCGAACACCCCCTTAGTCTACCGTATATGGGGCTACCTAATACCATGGGAGGAGGTGGTATTAGATAGTCCCCTCCTCTCGGGATTATCTACCTCATGCAGTAGTCAGAAATAATTATTCTCCCTTTATCTCACTATAACCAGACATACTATTATTGATCAACTTTTACATATGATTTCATTTATTATTCAGTGGATCCCACATGTTCTCTTCTTAAATACATAATTCATGTTTTCCAATCCTCCCCTGAATAATAGTCTTATTATTCTTGTGGTCTGTGTTACATGGACCAGGGATAGGTGTCGGGCACGGTAACATGTCTAAGCATTCGACTCATCTCAATCATGTCTCCAAGTACATCGAAGACATGCCAAACTTTCCTTATTTGTTTATTTTCTTAGATCTAAGTTATTGAAAGACGAAATAAAGCATTTCACACATGCTACGAGAGTTCTATGTCTTGATTCATATACATGTTTTGGTGCATGAATGTCTGATGCATGTACCGGTAGGTATCCTGTACCTGTACCAAAGTGTCGAGATGCAGGCACTTGATATGGATAGGAGTCCATGTGAAATAGGTTGGAACTTGCAATAGTATGCTCTGTTGTTCTAGTCGATGTAATTTCTCATTAAAGTCAAAGTCCTTCGATTCAATGCCATATTTGGGTTTTGTTATTTGTTCTGATGACATGCTGCCAAACTTTTGATTTGCATCTCAACTCAAAGTTGCCTTTTTTGCCTTTATTGTACAGGCTATTTATTATCTTGAAAAAGCGGACTCTGTTTTTGTGGCAGCTCACACATCTGCTGGGAAGACAGTTGTTGCAGAGTATGCATTTGCTTTGGCATCAAAAGTATGAGTTCTCTGTCTAAATTGTATTTGGTCATGTCTTTCTGTCTTCATATGAACCCTCTGAAGCATATTCATTTCTGATTTCCCGAATTAAATGGTCTCCATATGCTGTATTCAATCTTCTTGTTTATTGTTATGGTGCTTTTGTGCTGAGACTTTGAAAGTAATACTTATGTCTGCAGCACTGTACGAGAGCTGTGTATACTGCTCCGATTAAAACCATTAGCAACCAAAAATACAGGGATTTTTGTGGGAAATTTGACGTTGGCCTTCTCACTGGGGATGTAAGCTTGAGGCCAGAGGCTTCTTGTCTCATCATGACCACTGAGATACTGCGGTCAATGCTTTATAGGGGTGCTGATATCATACGTGACATTGAGTGGGTAAGGGGTTTGTTTTCTTTTGGATTATGATTGCCCTTACTGTTGGTTTCCTTCTTTCATTACCATTACAGCTCTTATTTTCCTTGGTGGGATTTCTAAGATATTTTTGGTTACTTTTCCATGCATGGCAGGTAATATTTGATGAAGTGCATTATGTTAATGATGTGGAAAGGGGTGTTGTTTGGGAAGAAGTTATTATCATGCTTCCAAGGCATATCAATATTATCCTTCTTTCAGCCACGGTAAGTGCTTATTGATGTGTCTTTTATTTATATTTATATAGTTATACTATATATAAAAGCACGGAGGAAGCAGCTGGTGGCAGCTTTTGTCCTATCTCCCTGAAACCCACTTCACACATGAAATTCCCAAATTGACCACTAGAAACCTGGATTTCAATGGCCAATGCGAATGATGGGGATGGAAATTGTAACCGACATTCAATCAGCTGTGTGATTTCTTATTTATAACTTCACGTAGATGTGGGATTGTATCCTACCTTCTAATAACTGCTTATGAATACTTGTTGATCTTGCCTTTTCAATGTACGACTAACCTATCCATATCTCTCTTTGTGTTCTGTTGGAAAGTTTATTATTCTAATAAAAAACCACTTTGTTTTGAGTATTAGGGATTCATTTCGCTGGTTGTTTCACATCCTAATTGTATTCACACACAAACACCATGTGTACATATAAGAATCATGTCTTTAAATAGTGGAACCTGTTAACGCATCCAACTCAAGACCAATTGGCAATGAGTGGAGTGGCCACCCAGGCTCATATACTAGTTGGAGAAGATAATTAACTGGTGGGACAAACTCCAACACTCTCCCACACGTGCGACCCCCAACTCGCACGTGGAGAGGTAAACAAAGGATCCATAACACGTGGATCACAACAAATAACGATGCACTTATGGCACAAACAAGGGGGAACAAATTCGCCAAAACCCTAGCTCTGATACCATGTTAACGTATCCAACTCAAGACCAATTGACAATGAGTGGAGAGGCCACCCAGGCTCATATACTAGTTTTGGAGAAGATAATTAACCTGTGGGACAAACTCCAACAGAACCTACTATGCATAAAGGATCAGATAAGAGGTGAAGTGATTCGGTGAACTATTTTGGGGCTTATAAAGCGGCCTGTAAAGTATCAACTGGAGTCAATCAATTGAGTAGTTTTTTGGTTCCTTTTGTCTGTTATTTTGAAGACTTTGACAACATTGTTTCCTAAAGATTTAAGACAATAATATTCTGTCTCTATGGTTTTCTTTTGAAGTTTCGCTGAAACTTCCGTCCACTTGAATGTGACTACTAATGAAACTTCTGTCCACTTGAATGTGACTACTAATGTGAACTTGTGAAGGTAATTATACATTTCTTGCTTTATGTGATTTTTTATTAGGTGATGGGTGATAATAAGTTTTACTGCCCCCTCACGATTTATTTTGTGCTCGCATGTGACTGATATGGTAGGAGTACTTTCGTTGCCATTTTTTCAGTTACCAACACAAGTATTTGCTAGTAACAATCTCACAATCATCTTGGCAGGTGCCAAATACAATGGAATTTGCTGACTGGATTGGTCGAACAAAACAAAAGAAAATTCGTGTAACCGGGTAATGTAGCTTGCTGTGGTAATTAAAGTTCTGTTCTTATTCTCTCTTATGTAGGTTCATCTGATGGATTTATCTTCGCTTTGATCCTAGTGTTGAATTTATTAGTATGTAACATTGATCAGGGATGGAACTGTGCTTTTATTTTGGTTACATTTTCAGAATTAGCTTAATGCCATTTTTTATTGAATAATTAGGGAACCAAAAGAAAACCAGTTCCCTTGGAGCATTATAATTTTTGATAGTTTTCCTACCATTTTTTTTTGTTTTGTTTTAATCAGGACAACTAAGAGACCGGTCCCGCTGGAGCATTGCCTCTTTTATTCTGGAGAACTTTATAAAATTTGTGAAAGTGAAGTCTTCTTGCATCATGGTTTGAAAGCTGCGAAGGATACATACAAGAAAAAAAATTCGACTACAGTTAGTGGTGGTACTGGAACATATCCTGGTGTTTCAGCAGGCCATGAAGGGAGTCGTGCTCCTAAACATGAAAGTTCTTCTCGGGACAAACAGAACAAACATTCTGGATTTAACAAGATAGGGAATTTCCCTGGTATGGGTGGCGGGAACCAAACCAGTGGTAGCAATCGGGGGTCCTGGAGATCAGAAGCATCTTTGTGGTTGTTGCTTATCAATAAACTTTTGAAGAAGTCACTACTACCTGTATGTGGATTTTAGTGTCTTTTCCATATTTAGTGAAACAACTAGAATAAATTGCTTCATCTTTGTTGGTGTACTGCAATTTAGTATGCTTTAAATAGTCAACACATACATAGGGTTCATGTTAGTGGTAAAAATATGCTTTGAATGTGGATGAATCGAGTTGAGTTTTCCAACAGGAATTCTGCTGACATAGGAATTATCATAGAATTGGTTTCACTCCAAGAAAAGATGTCCGCTAAGAAAAGGTCATCCCTTATTCCCATTCCTTCCTCATGTCAGGAGTGGGGGCCTACTTCTGGATAAACTCAATTGGCTTAATGACAATCTAAATCTAGAGTTTAATGGCAGAAGTGCCTCTATCAGAATTGAAGTCCCTTGAAAATTCTTTCTGTTGGTGGTTTTATACTTTTATTGATATAATTTGAGCATCTCACTGTCCCGTGACTTCAGGTGGTTATATTTTGTTTCTCAAAGAATCGGTGCGACAAATCAGCTGATAATTTAACTGGCATTGATCTCACAAGTAGTTCAGAGAAAAGTGAAATTCGGGTATTCTGTGACAAAGCATTTTCAAGGCTTAAGGGATCTGATAGAAACCTACCACAGGTTCGTTGCCCATTTGTTTGATTCATTAGTTTGACCAATCATTGCAGTCAGGCGTATTATTTTGCTACAGGTGGTCAGAGTTCAAAATCTTCTACGTCGAGGGATTGGTGTACATCATGCGGGCTTGCTTCCAATCGTTAAAGAAGTTGTTGAGATGCTTTTCTGCCGTGGTGTGATTAAGGTGAATTGTCTGTGCCAAGTTCACATCAGGTTTTCCAGAATGATGTTAAAGTCTCTGATGGGCCAGCAACTTAAAGTGGGGCTGCAAACAAAATATTTCTTGGATAGCAATGGTCTTCAGCATGTGGTTTGGTGGTTACCGTTTTTTTAGAGGGTGAGATTGGTTGACATTTGTCTTTCTTTCTGCAGGTCTTGTTTTCAACAGAGACGTTTGCAATGGGAGTTAATGCTCCGGCTAGGACGGTTAGTGTTTTTGGTTCTAATTGTTATTATTCTTTATGGTTCTTTGGATATGCCATAGACTAGAGTGTCCCCAACACATTTTCAAGTTGAGAAACTGTTACAAACTGACTGCATCCATATACTGAGCCTGAACAGCTGCCCCTGAAATCTTGGTTCTTGAATCTGCTCTAGTGAGTTGGCCAAGTCCCCCTACTAAATGTGGGTGAATTTGTGGCTTTAAATTAATAGATTCGCTGTGGGTTTAGCTGATTTTCTATTCAATCATTAGCTGGGCCCAGTTGATTGGTACGTACGTCTTAGTTTGGTTTAGTTTTTACAAGTATGTGTTCGTTGAGTCCGTAGATTTTTGAATTGTAGTTTTATCCTTATCTGCTTTAGCTTTTGGGGTTTGATGCTTGTTTTGATCTAACTCTATTCTTTTCTTAAATCTACTTTGGTCAAAATATTTATTGGCTTCTTTCTACGGTTCCTTAATTGGATCAATTTGCCTAGCTCCCCGATTTTTTGTTTGTATACTCTACTTTTTATTTGTTGTTTAACATTTTTGAATCGAGTTGGTTTCAAATTGCTTAATGTTTGGAGAAAACATTGCAGCACTGCATGACGTACCAATCATATTGTTTTTTTTTAATGTGCACATTTCAGGTGGTTTTCGATACGTTAAGGAAGTTTGATGGCAAAGAATTTAGGCAATTACTTCCTGGAGAATACACTCAAATGGCCGGTCGTGCTGGCAGGAGAGGACTTGATAAAATTGGTACAGTTGTCATAATGTGCCGTGATGAAATTCCAGGAGAGAGTGATTTGAAGCATGTTATTGTTGGCAGTGCAACGAGGCTGGAATCTCAATTTCGACTGACCTACATCATGATCATGCATCTTCTCCGTGTTGAAGAATTGAAGGTAAATTTGGGCTCTGGATGTTGTAAAAATGATGTATGTCAAACTTTATTCAACTGTTGGTCTTAGCCATTCCCTGCCGATTTACATAGCATATCCTTGAAAGCATTTTGCATGGCAATATGCTTCAGTTGTAGCGGTGGAGTCTTTGTCATTTTTTATCCAATATTAGCATTTCTTCCTACCTCCCTCCCTCTTCTGTCAATCATATCCAAACGTTTTTCATAAAAGCTCTTTGTGCTTAAATAATAGGTGAGCTATTCCTAACTCACCTAATTTGGACATCTTTCATTATGTAGCATTTCATTGTATATTTTGCTAGTTAGTGTGACCTTATTCATGCTGCAATATTTAAATATTTTAATATTGTCTAGAAAGAACCTTTGTCCACCCGACGTGTTGCCATCCCATGGTTCAACTACTCCTCTTGGTTTGTACATCTATATAGTATCTAGTCTTCTCCTCTGCTTCCTAGCTCATTGAAGCTGGGATAGCCTCCAGTCTCCACGAATTAACACTTTGCCAAGCAAAGCAAAACACTGCCCTACTTCGATTCATATAATTAAATATTGTTCACACACTACCACTCTGCCATAAATAGTTTCTTCCTCCCTTATCAGTTGATCGAGCCATAGCAATCCATAGTTGTCATGCTTTGGGGATATTACTGTATCTCTACAGGTTCAATTTTTCCTGGAAGTGAATTTTGCCTTGATGATTGGCGATCACTACAGGTGGAGGACATGTTGAAAAGAAGTTTTGCTGAATTTCATGCTCAGAAGAAACTCCCAGAGCAACAACAACTTCTAATGCGGAAGCTTGCGCAGCCTACAAAAGCTATTGAGTATGTATGTTAAAGAGACCTCGTTATGCTGGTCAACCTTTTGGTCTGTTGTTAAGCTGTACATTTTAGAATGTAACCTTTCTGTGCTTTGTGAGGCATTTCGCGCTCCAACCAATGCGAGATTGCCTATTAAGTGGTTTTCCTCCAAATGTTGTGTGCGACATGGGGCTTAAAGAAGGAAAAACTCAGGTTCAGTTCCTTGGATGCAAGTGCTCGAGTGGTCTATTCAAACAAGTCATGTGGCAGTTTTGCTTGCTTATGAGTGTTGGCTAACTTGGTTTTACTGCTGGGAGCCATAAATGCTGGCTTGAATACTGCTGTGGCACGGACTTGATGGCCACTTGCATCATCTGCACTGAAGAATTCTACTACAGTCTTCCCACTTAATGCAAAAAGTGCAGTTCTTCAAAAAATGTAGCCTTAATGGTCTTTATTTGGCAGTTTGTTTTCATGGGATTTTCTCACAGTTTGGTTATCCTATGTTTGAATTAAATCTTGCTTGGTGCTACCAAGAATTTTTAAAGTAAAGTCACCGTCTTTAGAGTGTACAGATATTGAGTCGCATTAGTTAGCTTTAAAATTTGGTAAAGATACTGAAGTAGAATGCTGCAGCTTTCGAGTCAAAATGTAGTTTGGTTGTTATATATTTTAGTCCGTTATCATAGGGATAGAGTCATGTAGGTCGAATTTATAGACATCAAAGAGGATGTTGGACCAGTGGTGTCTTGCAGGATAACAACTTCTGTAGCAATCAATGCCTCATAAATCTGTGTAGTTCAAAGATGGAAAACTTCTTTAACTATACATCCCAATAATGTACTTGTTGTTACTACCATTTCACATATTATATTAGCAAAGAGTACTGTATTATACTCAAGTCGATGTGGAGTCCTACTTATCTCATGGAACTGCATTTTGCCTTTCACTGTAATTGCACAGTTCAATAAGTACGGTTTTATGCATGTAGATGTATAAAGGGTGAACCGGCAATTGAGGAATACTATGAGATGTATTCAGAAGCTGAGAAATATAGCAACCAGATATCAGAGGCTATCATGCAGTCCCCCTCATCCCAAAAAATTCTTATTCCTGGAACTGTTGTTGTTGTGAAATCCCAATCGGTGAGTTCTTATTTCTGATTTGTTTATTCTTATGATTTAGCATTTGTATCCTTTTGAAAATAAATTTGAAGTGTGTGTGGTGTTGAGGGAGCAGTTTCTTCTGCATTATTATTACTATTATTTTTTGGTTTCTGGTTAAGAGATCAATGCACCTGAGTTAAAGGCTTCATTTGTCCCAAATAACATTATTAATGCACAATACTTTATATTCAGGGGATTTGCTTGTTTATAATTGACAGGCCCAAGATCACTTGCTTGGAGTTATTGTGAAAGCACCTTCTGCCAATACTAAAAGAGTAGCTTTAGTCTTGACACCAAATTTACCATCAACTTTGCAAGCTTCCTTGACTACTGGTAGTTTGGAAGATAAGAAGACTTTTGAGTTACAGATGCTGGTACCAAAATCAAAACGTGGTATCGACGATGACTATTACTCTTCTGGCTCTTCTCGTAAAGGATCTTATACTATCAACATAAAACTCCCTCATCGTGGTAGTGCCGCTGGTATAAATTATGAGGTTAAAGAAATCGATAATGGAGATATCCTATCTATATGTGATAAAAAAATAAAGATGGATCAAATTGGACTTCTACAAGATAATAATAGTGCTGCTTATTCCAAGACTGTGACAGAGCTGTTGAATTCAAAATCTGACGGGAAGTACCCTCCAGCCCTGGATCCAGTGAAAGGTATGCTCCTTCCAAGCTCAAAAATAAAAGTTATTCCCAAACAGTGGACTACCTCATTTTTATAACCATCAATTCATTTTAGTTAAAAAACGAAGAAATTTGGGTGTGTGATAGAGCTTCATTCCGTGGTTTAATTGTATTATGTCTTGACAACATGGCATAATGCCTCTGTTGGGGGTGTGGTTGCATGCCCATCTTCAAAATCTGTATTTGAGCTGCCTTGGGCGCTTGGATTCTGTAAGGCCATATTAGGTCTTAGGTCATCCATAGTGATTCTATTTGACATCATTCTCTCTTCTTCACAGAACCCAGTTTTTATGGCTCCAATATCAATTATACTTAGGTTAAATAGTTTCATGAATAAGAAAAAAAAGAAAAGAAAAAAGCAGGTTAGAAGTGTCGGATGTTGGGGTATGTCTTGTGGTTAGGGTGTGGAGAGTAGATTAAGTTCTTCATAATTTGTGTACCTGAGTTGTGAGTACTTTGAATGTTCCGGTTAAACTTGACTTTCTCTAAGGTTGAGCTTTCTAATGGAATGGAAGTTGCATGGCAGATCTGAAGATGAAAGACATGGATCTTGTGGAAGCTTATAACAAGTGGCATAGCCTATTGCAGAAGATGACACAGAATAAGTGCCATGGGTGTGTAAAGTTGGAGGAGCACATCAAGCTAGCAAAAGAGATAAAGAGCCATAAAGAAGAAGTCAGTACTTTGAAGTTTCAAATGTCAGATGAAGCACTTCAGCAGATGCCTGACTTTCAGGGTCGAGTACGTGCCCAACATACAGCCTTTTTCTTTTTCTTTTTTGTGAAACATCAATAGTAGCCATAACTCAGCATGTGCCACTTTTGTTTTCCAAATGCCAGTTTTCTGTCTCTATCTCAGTATGTATTACAATCTTCCCTCCTAGACCCTTCCTTAGTGGTCCCTTCTCTTAGATTCACAAGATCACTAAAAACAACAGAAGTCATCCTCTTCTTTCTGGCAGAATGAAAGTTCAGCTTAATGTAATTACCAAATAGCAAAATAAAATAGAAATTGTGAAAGGTAAAATGAAACTGGCTGTAGGAAAAGGGAAAATAAGAGAGAATAATTGGGTGCAAAAACAGTGGTGTGCTGTTAAATTAACCTCCCATAGAAGCATTAGGTTTTCAGGCGTAAATCATCTTATGATCTAAGGAACAAGCTCTCTTCACGTCTTCTGCAGATAGATGTTCTGAAGGAAATTGGCTGTGTAGATGCTGACCTGGTTGTTCAGATCAAAGGGCGAGTTGCTTGTGAGATGAATTCTGGGGAGGAGTTGATATGCACGGAGTGCTTGTTTGAGAATCAACTGGATGAACTGGAACCAGAAGAGGCAGTGGCGATAATGTCTGCCCTTGTGTTTCAGCAGAAGAATACGTCTGAACCTACACTTACTTCCAAGCTTTCCCTGGCTAAACAAAGGTAATTATTTTTTAACTATTTTTCCCTGGTCGTATTTGTTGGTTTGATTTCTCAGTGTTGAAGGGGTTGTAACTGCAACCGTAAAAGGTGAATCTGGATTTACAACACTATAACAACATGGTGCGTGAACTGTACTGCAGTTTTGGTAACCTTGATCTTATTCTTGCCTGTATGGGAGACAACACTATACTTAACCTTTGAAGAAATTCGATTCTGAGTTTCAAATGTCTCTCCTTGCCGGTGACTCTCTTGAGTATCCAGGCTTAGGTTGTCATATTCTTGAATTGGAAAAATTTCCAGTAATGAAAAAGCCATGGGAACCGACTATTTGGTGCATGGATTGACACGTGGGGCCCACTCCGGGTCCCGCACGGATAATCCGAGCCGTTCCATAATTGTAAATAAAATTTTGGGTGGGCCTGAAAAATTCAGCTCAATATGATAAGTGTTGATCCAACCTATTTTTCATTCAAATTACAGATGGTCGGTTCCCATAGGATTCACAGGTTTGAGGTGAGAATGCTTTTTTGAGTTTGTTGTTGGTTATGCTTTGGTAAAGCATAATGTTTTGACACTAGCTAAGTTTCTATAACAGTTAAAGAAAAATGACTCTATAGATATATGTACATGATACTGAATGTACATTAAGTATTGCGTCTTGTACTACATGAATTGGCTCATATTTTGTCTGTTTTAGCGCATTGCTCCACACTAATACCATATCTCCATGCACTTAAAGATTGTATGAAACTGCCGTAAGACTTGGGAAGCTTCAAGCACAACGAGGCGTACAGATTAACCCCGAGGAGTATGCTCGGGACAATCTTAAGTTTGGCCTTGTTGAAGTGGTCTATGAATGGGCAAAGGTTCTTTTCTTTTTTAGAATTATGTTTTGTTTTTACTCTTGTTTAAAAGCACATCATCAGAACCTATCACTTGTACCTCAAATGACTTAGCTACACTACTTTCTCCCATGATAGGGCACTCCATTCGCAGATATCTGTGAACTTACGGATGTTCCCGAAGGGCTGATAGTGAGGACAATTGTAAGACTAGACGAGACATGCCGTGAATTCAAGAACGCTGCTTCAATTATGGGTAATTCTGGTCTATACAAGAAGATGGAATTGGCTTCCAATGCAATAAAGCGCGACATTGTTTTTGCAGCTAGCTTGTACATTACTGGTGTCTGATCGTGTTGTTACAGCCGGAAGGCATTTGTTTAGCTCACCCTCTAAATAATAGGGAGGTGCTTAGGGAAGAAAAATGTTGTACATTAGAAATGTTGTACACAGTCTAATGTTGTACATTAGAAATGTTGTACACAGCTTCTTCTTTTTTTTAGAGATGATGTGATTTTCTTTTTTTAAGAGATGATGTGATTCTAGCTATTGTTAGCACACAGTTTCAAAAAGAAGAAGAAGCTGCTGCTATTGTTAGTACATAAAATTCAGTGGAAATTCTGGAATGCTTGGTGATAACACAGGTAAGAGGCTGTGGATTGAAATCTGTATAGGAAGACTGTTTAATCTTTTCCCAAAAAGTCTACAAACACAACAGTGTCTAAGCCGTTCGATTCACGTGGACCTATGTGCATCTCTGGACGCAGTTGTATCCGGATCCGTGTTTTAAAGTTGTGTTGGTAGTTTTGCTCAATCTGTTCTAGGCCACTCCACAGGATGGATGGGTGGGAAATGCCTTTAAGATGATTTCCAATTGATTAAGAGCATTAGCATTAATAGTGGGATTTTATTTTTTCGGGAAGAAACATAAATGCCCACCAAATAAAAATTACTACTCCCTCCCAAAAAAAATGACAATTTTTGAAATCCGTGTCATTTTTTCATCGCTTATACATCTTTCAATCTAGAATGTTTTTCATGAGTTTGAAAACTTTGTACGATAGAATTAATCGAAAACTATCAAACAAGATTTATATTGCATATTTTTTGAAATCCATATTGAAAGATATAAGGAGTTGAAATTGGTACGGATATTAAAAATTAACATCCAATTTGGGACGGAGGGAGTATTTTATGCTCCCCTTGAATAATTGTTTTGATTTGGTTTTAAGAAAAGTTTCACTGTTTATTTTGTATAAATGTATTTTAAAATTTATTGTTTAGTATGCTTTGGAAATTGTGTTACGTATAATTGTAAGTGCTAGAAGATAAATTCTCTTTCGTATTTATGTGAAAGAGAGTATAGAAATTATGACTTTGTTTTTTCCTCACAAATTGAAGATCAAAACACGAAAGAATCAAGTAAATAGCCTGTCACACAATGAATTGCTCGTTTTTCTTATTTCATTCAACTTGGCCGACCGAAAATAATTTTAGAAAAAAATGACGCAAAAAATGTCAACAGTAACAAGAGGAATATACATAAGGAGACAATTTTCTTTTTTTCATTTATTGCTCCTTAAATCTTGAAGCAAAAGCATGCAATAATCTGAAAGAGCCAAATCGTTAAGAGCGTTTAATGGTCTTTTTTTGGCCATAATTATTACACTTGTCCAAATAATCTTTACAGCCTTATACTATGAATGAAAACTAAACAATCTGCTTTTAACCAAAGTCCCATTGAGGTTTATTCTCCTACACTCGGCTAAAGCAATAGGTCCCTCATTTGGACAGGCACCACCCATCAAAACACCCCACATCACAGGTTTAATACGGTAATTTTTTTTTATAACTCAGCAACCGTCTCGATTAATTCTGTGAGAATCAATCAATCCCATAGTTCATTATGAGAGGATCTATTTAAGTTCACTCGACGAATGCTATTTGCTGAAGACACTTAGTATTTCATAGCTACTCCAATTTTGATTCATTGAAGGCTTTTTCTTTTTTCTTTTTCCCGCTTAATTTTGCTAGGTAATCAAACTTTATTACTCACTCTGTACCAAATAGCTTGACCTTTTTGGATACAAAAATGCTAGAGGTACATATGAAATGTACATATTATGTACATATCAATTTTATGGGGCCCATCTCGGGTCCCACAAAGATGATTCAAACCGCTCATTATTTTTAAAACATTTTTTTATGGAGTCCTGTAAAAAATCAGCACAACCCGATATCGGTAAGGATTTTTTCTTAATTTGTGGAGGCGAAACTACTTAACTGCTTAGTTTCGTCCCTACAAATTCAGAAAAAATTCTTACCGATATCGGGTTGAGCTGATTTTTTACAGGGCTCCATAAAAGATGTTTTAAAAATAATGAACGGTTCGGATCATCTTTGTGGGACCCGAATTGGGCCCCACAAAATCTATATGTACATTATATGTACATATTATATGTACCAATAGCATCACTCTTTTGGATAGCAGTGTATTTTGCATGCAAAAAAATATTTTATTATCACGATTTTTTTTTTCAAAAATTTTCAAGTCCATTTAAATATATCATTGAGAATATAAAAAATGCTGTACAATTTTTTCAAAAAAACACCCACAAAATATATTAATTTTTGCATGCAAAATGCATGATTACCATTTACCTGAATATGTCAAGTAATTTGGGACAGAGGGAGTACATTTTTTATAAGCTCGAACGACTTGACTTATAATTATTACCAACACGATCTAAGTTCAGATTGCGATGGACTTTTAGGTTTTATCTTGGATATTTTCAAAAATATTTGGGCAAAAGTAATTTTTTTTGGGTTTTCTGATTTTTCTAGTCAAGATAATTCAATAAGCTATAAAATTTTGGCACAAAACTAACAAACGCGAAAAAATTTAAATAGAAACGCCAAAAAACCTAAAGAAGCCTAATAGGAACAAGGCCCAACATACTAACATAGTAAAAACATCCTAGAGGGGAGGAAAAAAAAAAAAAGTAATATCACAATTCATCAAACTAAAGTTGAATAATTTACTACCAAGACAGGTCTCTGTATTCTTATTTTCAATGCAACTGCAGTGGAACACAAAGGTGATGAACTCCACACGTTTTGTGTGGGGCACTGAATAATTTCTGCTGCAGCAGTTACATACTTTGGGTTTTGTGAGCCTGTGACTGTTCATTTATTGGTTGAGAATCTTCAGATTCATGCTTTATAGCTCCATGAAATGAAATCGAGCATTCACTTCCGCTTTGCAAAAAAAAAAAAAAAAAACCCATTTTTAATTGCTCTCTCTCTCTTAATGGCCCTCTGTTTCTTTCCCATAAATTGGGTGTCTCTCCTGTTTCTTTTCTTGGCCTTGATTTTCAATCTCACTTCCTTCCTCAATCCCTCGTTCCGAGTCTCTGTTTCTTCAGAAAATCCCTGAAAGTGAAGGGCTTTGGATAGCATGTCATGGGCTGCCCATGGGACAATCGAGAGATGTGGGTTTCATCTTCTCTATAAATTGTTCTCTTTTTGGTGATTTTCTTTTTGATGATAGATATATTGAGGGTGGTTTTGTGATTATATTGTTTCAGGTTTGAAAGGTATGTGTATGATTACTTGATGAAAAATGGTAAGGGTGAAATTGCAGAGATCTTCAGGAGTGAGGCTAATCTCCCCTTCGATCCTATGTCTCCTCCTGGTAATCTTTCCATAGTATTCTTTTCCATCTCCCTCCCTCTGTCTCATACACTGTCACATACACACGGGTGCGATCGTACCAGCATTGATGCACCGGATCCCATCAGAACTCCGCACGCGAAAGTACTACTAGGATGGGTGACTCTGGGAGACTTTCCCATGCTCCTAAAAAGAACACACACACACAAAGGAATTTTCTTCTGTGTTTAATCATATGATTGTACAGAGTTCAAATTTTTTTTTTTTTTTTTTGTCAATCAATAGGAGGGGATAGGGGAAGGGGTGCTGCAATTCGCAGCGATAAGACTCAAACCCGACACTTCGGTTCAAATCCTCAGTACCCAAAAATGTATGTATCCATATTTCGGTGCAATTCCAGGCATTATAATATCACGCGATAATTTTCACATCTCTCAAAAGTTCCACTCGATATAATAG
Organism: Rhododendron ovatum; assembly: GCA_019656835.1. NCBI lineage: Eukaryota > Viridiplantae > Streptophyta > Magnoliopsida > Ericales > Ericaceae > Rhododendron > Rhododendron ovatum. The sequence continues at coordinate 25,943,695 of CM033793.1, read as the reverse complement.
TTACTGAAATTGCATCTAAACAACTGTACACAAATTTCTTGATAAAGAGAATCAGAGGGGGTTTCAGTTTGGACGTGCCATTCGGGTAATAACGTTTTATTCCGGGCAATAGTTGTCTTTTAATTACCAGCGTTAGGAATATGTGGAACCATAGGATATATCTGGTTTCGGGGCTTACGAATACAAAAAAGAAAGTGATTGGAAGTGCAGACAAGAGCTCGGATTTACATAGTTCACCCAATGTAGATGGTAGAAGTTTAACGTCGGTGTTAAAACAAAGAAATAGGAGGAATACCTCAGAGTTGGCCTATCACAATAATATATGCAGCCTAGAGTTACTGGTCTGTCAAAAATATAATTATGTACAACAGCTTGGGATCCACGTAAACTAGGAAGATGTTCTGATTAGATATAAGGAGATTGGTTATTGTTATGATTGAAGCAGGCGTAATTCTCGCAGTGAATTTTGCTTCATGTTGCTTGGTTTACAGAGTTTTGACTTGCACTGATCTTTTCTTTTCTTTTCGTTTCCCTTAATTCTTCCAGCGATTGATGTTCCTGACGGTTTTCTCCACGAATGGTGGTTGATATTTCATGAAATATTTAAAGGATGGCAACAAAATAATTCAAACAATAACCAAGGTTCCTCCAACATGGTGATTTTTTAAAATCAGTTGCTCCGTTCAAACTGTCTATGCCCCTTGTTTTACCAATCACATTAATCTTGTTATCGTGCTCTTTTTGTAGGCCAAAGAAATGGTCAATGTGAAGATTCAACAAGGCGATCCTTCCCAATCCAGAGAGCAGGAGATGAATGAAGAAATGATTAGGGAGCTGACTGGTAGTAGTGATTTCGGTATGATGCCTCAAAAATTTGGTTAAGGCAGTTTGAAAATGAATAACCTCATAATGTTGAGTTGTTATTAGGATTACTAACCCAATAGTGTTGTTGGAGGATGGTTGGCAACACCAGTGCGCTTTCTGTTTGGAGTTGTGTCTCTATGTTGGTCTCAGTAATATGACAGTTCTTCGTGTTTTTGATGGGATGAATTAGCCGTTTATCAACAAAAAAAGTTTTGTGGGGAATGCTCAAACCATAAGTAGTTGCTAGTGCAAAATTCTTAGGGTCAAGTGATCCACTCAGCTAATTGAGAACAATAAGCAATTTCTACTGCAAAATTCTAATGTTCGAGTTATCCACTCATACTAAGCTAATTGAATGCCCACAGCAGCACTTGTACTATTGAAAAGGTTCGTCAGGAGAGATGTTCCCGCAGATGTCCCCCTTTCCAATAGTGCTCTAATTCCTATTGTTATCCCTCCATTCCCTTTTCTATTCTGTTCTATCTACATTCCAGGAAATTCATATGCTCCACGGATGGAGCAAAAAGTGCAGTCTTGGTCAGAGCAAGCCGTGTATTGGTTGGTGATCCTTCTGCAATTCAGGCACTTAAAGTGAGTAACGAAGAATAATAGCACCGTAAAGTATAAGGAAGTTGTTGGTGTCCAACAAGGAGAGAGAAACAATATAACCATTTTGATAGCTAAGGATGAAAGACCCTTTTCCGTTTGTAGATGGTATATGTCAGTATAGTGGATTGTTCGGGTGATTTTCAATTTTTGGTCTGCTAGAACACATGTTAGACATATTCTTGAAACTTTGTATGCTTCAAATTCACACACAGGCTACAACTGTTTCTTAGCAGAAGAGGTTTTCCACATCTCAATTTTCGAAGTGGTGAATTTACGAAATAATAATGAGCTCACTACAATGACAATTATGTGAAGAACTTTGAAAGGGAGATAACCACGGTAATTGGGCAGAACCTTCTTCATCTGGGGAAATTCTGATGCTACCTGATTGGCCTCAGTCAAAGTAAATGATAATAAGTTTTTGCATTTTTTCATTCGAGAATAATTAAGGAAATATAAACCTCTATCTAATCTTAGTTTAAGTTCAGATAGAACTTATGCTTTGATAACTCAGGTAATCTACCCTCTCGTTATGTTTTGGTCATTATTTGATGCCAAGATAGTTCAACATGTAATGACATGTTCCTTGTCTTCCTTGCACATTCTCTCTCTCTCTCTCTCTCTCTCTCTCTCTCTCTCTCTCTCTATTGCATTTGTATTTGTATTTGAGTCCTTATCTTAGTGTTTGTCTCTGCAGCGTTGACCATAGTGGACAACCCAATACCACTGGTAGGATAATATTTAGCAGTAAGCTAAACTTTTTGATTTGGGTATTACTTTTTGTTGGACTTGACTTGACCTAGTGATATTCTGATTTGTTCCAGGATAGTGGGCAAACTTCTCAAGGTTTGACATTTCAACCTCAACAAACATCATTGGCAGACTCAAAGAGATACTGTCAGCCGGTTGACCTTTCAGATATAATCGCTCTACGAGTGAGTTCCTCAAGTTGTGAAACACTGGAAACGAAAAAGGTTGCACCTGCTGAGGTAGTAACCTTCATAGTGATGAATTCCCAAACCTCTTTGCACATATATTTGTGGGATCATTTTTTATGGACACTGGACACGAACCCTTGGCAGAAAGCTGTTTTGATACATCTAGTTTTCTAATAAAAAGGAAGTGAAATGTGTTCCTATGTTGTATAATATGGTCAGAGTGGAAGAAAAAGCAAGAATTCTACTGGCTCTGGATACGGAAGTAATAGTGTGCCAGTAGCTGCTGATTGTCCTTCAGAAACTTCTTCACCAATTTGCAAGTCTTTCGATAAATTATCTCATTCACCTGATAGTGGCAATAAAGATGAGGGAAAGACTTCTTCAAGCGATTCACAAACAAATCATGCAACTGCTGACACTAAAACTTCGAAGGTTAAAGGTTCCAGACACTTTTGATGCAACGCTAGGTTTCATACTTCAATAAGTATTAGGAATAATTCTTGCTGCAAACAAGGCTGGTCTTGAACTATAGACATTTATGGCACTGCAATAAAGATTGAGCATTACACTTTGTGTTTCTTGCACCACCTCCCATTTAAAAGTTCTACCGAATTTTTTAATTTTCCTGTTAGTTACTTTTCCATAATTTCTCGTTTTCTCTTCTTATCATGGGAAGTACAAAATATTTTGAATATGATATCTCAAATACCCGAACTCATGCCAATGTTCTCGTGTCGTTGACAATATTGTTGCTTTCTGGGCTTGTCCATTAATGTGATATATATATCTCACATAGTTTCAATTTGATTTTTATGCTTTGTGGGCAATGAGTGTCCATAAAATGCTCGATCTTACTATAAGTTATCAAACATCTAGGAAAGCGATTTCCACTCGGGGGGGGGGGGGGGGGGGGGGGGGGGGGGGTTGGTTTAATAATTGGAATATATTGTCTTTATAGTTGTAGATGGAGTATATTGCTAGAAACATCTTTAACCGTTGAAAAAAAGAATGTGTGCCTTGATTAATTGGATACTAATGGGCAATATACATTTGCATAACGATTTAGATATTCATTCCTTTAGTGAATTGATGGTAACAATTTCAAGAAAAAAAAGGTAAAAGAGGCATCTTAGTGAATTGATTTGATCAGAATGCGCTCAATAACTCGAAAGGAGTCCACGATCATACATGTTAAAAAAAATTTGTTGTGAGATTTTGAAGCTGATATTTCATGATCGCCAAGATGTTATTTTTTAGGTGGTGGCACATTATGTAGGTTTCGACCTTCAACTTACAACATTGAAGGTTTGATCTGTTGTTTTTAACAATAGACACTCCACTGGCATTGATGTCTCTTAGTAAAGTGCTAAATTGGTGACTTGCATTTGTTACAACTTCTCGTTTGACATTAATGTATTATGTTTTCCTCTTCTGGAAATCTACTTTTAGGCTTCTAAAAACTTCTTATTCTCTGTTGAAGCTGTTGTGAAATGTTCAAGTCCAGCTAGTCATGGAATCCTATAGAGTGTTAGATTTGCTTTGATAACATCACATGATGGTTCGCCCTTGACAATTTTGAAGGGTTTCACTAGCCAGTGAAGATCATAGTATGAATTGAATAAAGTCTCTTTGCTAAATTTCCTTGTGCCTGCACGAGCCATCATTCTCTGATAACCAATAATCTTCAGCTTGTGTCGCACAGCGTGGGAGTGGGGTGTGGGAATCCTTTTCTAAGTCGGGTTCTGTAATCATGTTAAAAGAACTTTTGGACAAGAGCTGAGAGTTGCATTTAATGGAAAACATGCCCGCTTGTATGGGAATCGTTGAAAACCATAAAGATAACAGGTGAATCTCATCAGGAAAAATACTTGGTTAAGGGAAACTTTTGAACGGTATCAGAACCGAGCCTTTATATAATTGAAGCTGCACTTGGTTATAGGCTTGAACTAGGATGATCAGCAGATGAGTTGGGGTTAGGGGTGAGATGCCACCCTAATACAGTTCTATCTTGTTTTCCTTCAAAGTGTATCAATATGGCTTTACACAACATCCAGTGCAAATCTTTTTATGACACAATTGAGGCAAACTTTGAATCACCTATAAGGTTCCACCCGTGCTTAGCAGCTCAGCAGAAGCGTGCTTTTGCACCCAATATGACGAACACAAATAGAAACATAAAACACAAAACTAATGCAAACTACATTGCATTACAGAATGTGATCACACCAGAATCAGTAGTCAGTGCCTAATCTTTTTTTTCTTGTGTCTCGTGCTGTCTTAAATGGGGTAAAAACACTGTGTTCTCTCATATTGATTTGTTTACCCATGCCAGAAGGAACCTCATTATGCTTGGAATTCGTCCTTTTTTGTTGCTGGAGTCATCAAAGGATTAATTATGCTTGGATTCGTCCTTTTTGGTTGCTGGAGGAGTCATAGACAGAACATTCAACCATTGAAGGGTTGCCCATTTCTGCTATGAAAAGTTGGTATTGATCTCCAAGAATGAAACCAAGTGGTGAGCAAAATGCAATGGTGAATCCCTTGTGTCTACCCCGACCTCTTACCCAGCAAATGTGCAGGACTATTTTCTGCTGCTGACCGAGATCATAGATTTAATGTTTTGAGCTATGTTTATGTTGCCATTCATGCTGTGAGAGGTACTTCAAACCTTGTCCTGCATTTGGTTGTGAGTCTCGTGACAAACCTGAATTTCATGGTCAGGGACTTCTAGAGACACGTGATTTGGCTTTCCCTGGCATTCTCCGCACAATTTTGTATCTTTTGCTTATTTTCTTCATTTATGTTGGGTTATTCATAATCTCTCGCCACAGGTAGTTAGCAGACTATGCATCAGTTTGTGAGTAAGTACTTCATCCGGTACCAGATTGGAGTTGTCTCTTATATCTGGCTTTAGTGAGGCAAATTCTGTTATGGCGACTCCATACCGACAGGATGCATCTAAAGTTTGTGTTATATCCCGATGCCAAAGGTAAAATACAACAGCATTGCAAACTCATGAATAACTTTACATTTCATCAAGTTTGCATCAAGCACATAGTTGTGTCATTTATGCATTCGTGTGTCACAAATTTGGGCAGCTTGTGCCAGATTTAGTGTTGTAATGTTCTGCATGTATTTTCTCAATTTAAGGTTTTGTAACTGGTGCAGGTAGTATTACGTGAGTGATTTGAGGCATAGACTCAATCAGGACCAAGTGATGTGAACAACTAAAGCTGACTTTTTTTAACCTTGCGGATCAAATTCATCCTAACTCACCTCTGAATTACTTTTTTTTCAGCTAACAGGCGAATAAATCATAACAGGCATGCCGCATCAGAAACAGGTGATTTTCACAGTTCGATGCCAACTTGTTGGTAGCTGAACAAGTAATCATCTTCACATTCCGTCAAAGGCACAAGCAACAAACTTTATTTCAGCCCCCATCGTTATGTAGTTTTACCACGTACCAATAGCATGGTCGAGTTGGAATCTTCCTGATAAATTCGTAGCTCACATTCCTTCAGACGAAATGATCAACTGTTGCAGTGACTGATCAAATGTTGTGTTCTTCAACCGGGTAATACCTTAGCTGGATGTTGGTTTGCAGAGATTTACTGTCTTATATGTCGGTTCATATTGACCATAAGTTTGGCAAAAGCAAAAAAAAAAAGAAAAGATTTAGTCTACAGTTCATTTTGTAGTCACTTTTAACCTCTACGACGTCTACGTACAAGTGAGAATGTAGATCCAATTGATGAACTTAACATACTAAATCAGATTACTTGGAGCTCCCTAATCCTTTCTAATGACAAATTGTTACATTTCCTTAAGTTGGTCTGAGAACTGTGATGAGAACAAAAGGTGCCATCGATGGGCAGATGGATATTGTTCAAAAGATTGTCTCTGCTGCATTGTTTTAAGGTTTCTTTTCCATGGTACTTGACACTATTGAGTTTAACATAGGCCTACCAGGTTTTTAGGTAGAGAATTAGAGATAAAACTTTTTGCTCTATCTCCGAGTACCCATTCACTCAAAATACTGATCTGCTTTCATTTCCACTTTTCCTAAGCGAACCCAGATTTTTTCGTGCATATGAGTTATTTTCTTGTATCTGTACAATTAGCCAGAGGGTATCAATATGGAAGCAGATAATGCCACGATTCATAACTTTTCTGCCACGACTAATAGAACTACAAAATGCCTTATTTGCCCCTTTGCGTGCCGTCTGTCAGTTCCACTTTAATCCCTGACCTCATGTGATGAAAACTCCATCCCCTTTCTCTCTCTATACCTATCTACGGACCGCCGGATGATTCTAGTCAACTAGATCATCGAATTACAATCACCACCGTGACTCCTCGTCCTTGCCCCTGTTCCCATGATTATCGTTGGTCCGTTGCTCTAAAATTTGATTGTTGTTGACCATAGCTGTAACTGCGAAATCGAATTTCCCTGAACAGGTAAGAAATTTTCCGGTGGAGGAGTTTGTGGTTGGTCTGGATCTGTAAAAATAGAACACTCATATTCTCATAGAAAAAAGCAGGCAGAGTGAGAGAAATTGAAGAAAAAAAGAAAGATTTGAGAAAAGAGGTGGGTATTCTGGAATTAGTAGATAAGGAGTGGCCACGTGGGAGAAGAACATTTCTCTTCTGAAATGGGACAATGTAAATCTGAGGAAGGAAAAGAAAGGGGAAAACAGAGGAGAGAGAGAGAGAGAGAGAGAGAGAGAGAGAGAGAGAGGTGTCATCGGGTCAAAATGAGGGGAAGGGATAAATGAGGCATTCACTAGATTGTGTCGTGGCAGGGACATTTGGGATCGTGGCATTATCATTTACCTATCAATATATGTAAAAAAAAATTACTTTTCTTATTTTCGTCGCATGCCCAGTACAGTACATCTTGAGGGGAGAACAAGAAAACAGCACATCAGAACACAGCCTACAACTCCATGGAAACACATCCCACATCAAGTCCAGATGAAACACAGAGAAACTGAACAACACAGCTGCTGGTTTTAAGATAACATCATTCACTTCGTATCCCTCAATTCTAATTGTCGCTCCTCTTCGGCTTATCAGAGGCAAATGCAACCTGTGAAAAACAAAAGCATGGATGTATTGAGTGAGACCTGTGTGGAACTCCTCCTTGAAAAGACTAAGGTAATTAAATTCCTTATAAGGTGATCATTCTGGTTTTACCATGTCATTAGCCGCCGGAATCCAGTCGTTAGTTGCCGGATTTCCGTGACAAGGGCCGTGACAGTCGGTAGCAGCATCCGGAGCTAGGTTGAAGCTCATGCCATTTTCATTCTCCACTTTGATGAACCCTGTCCCGGTCTAGAATAAAGCACAAAAGTTAACCAAATCACAAATGTATATGGGTTTTTTAAAGCTTCTATTTTCCTTGGTTGAATTTCAAAGTAACTACTGAAGTGTTGTTAAGGGAAGTTTCTGGGGTGGGAAATTACAGTGTGGTGGTGCTTGTCAACGCAATTGAGATCTTTGTAGTATTCTGTTTCCACAAACTCTTCCCTCACCTCACTTCCATTGTAGACCAGTTTCTGCGAGAGAAACACATTAGGCAAAAACCGAAAATGCAGGAATAAACTAGACATGAGTTGCGGGCATGAATATGGCAAAATCAAACCTTGAAAACAGGTGTATGGTTTTTTTTAATCGGCACACCTTGAAAACAAGTTCTACAAAACTCACTAGTGTACCCTTTACGGAGGCATTGGGGGTCCATTTGGTAATCCCTGTAGTAGCTGATCATAGGCTTAATTCTTGTACGAATTTTTTCTTATTTTGCGTCTTGTACACACAATAAACAAACAAGCAAATAAGTGTACCAAACATGCTTGCTTGCTTCCAAGTTTGCCTTCTGAATTCGAGACTAGCCCACACAGTTTAAAGTGGTCACTGGTACTAAACTGTAAACTTGAAAATCTTGCATTCAACTATCGTGGGAAACTCTCTTCTCACGTGCGCAGGTCTAGAGGAGACCTTGCATTCTCATTTTGGGTTCTCCTTCTAGGACTACTCTATCTCGAGCAATCAAAAAATCACTACCCTTCGTAATTATTAAAAATCCTAGGCAACATGATTAAAAAAAAAAAAAACACTTCAGACTATACCTGCAAACAAACATTGTTACTCTGGGAAATCTATTTGGCACGTATCATCCAAACACTTCCACATATTCATAATCTAATGTTAATCATATTCTCACGTGCGTAGGTCTATTGATTAGGGGTTTTTTTTTCCAAGCGGGTATACATAAGTGGGGGTTAGGGGTAGGGGCAGTTCGTAAGTTAGTCCATCTGGGTCCAAAGGCTGTTCACAGCCTTGAACAACAAACGCTTGGCGAACCCTGGGACATCCCACAAGGGAAGGACCAAGAAATACCATTAGGCTACAAGTCCTTTGATCTATTGATTACGTTTGCACACCCCTAATTGTTGCTAAGGTAAATATAGTGGCTCAAGATCTACACTGGAATCTAAAACATGTAGCCTTGACAAGGTCAAAAAGGTAAAAAAATTGACGATTCCAAAAGTCATGAGAGAGAAAGTATCCTATTCTAATTGTGATGTTTCTGTCTCATTGGAATTGGAAAAAGGCACAGAAGAGAGACCTGAGAATCATGTTCAAGTTGCTGAAACACAACTTGTTCAGGGATAACACCATTAGGGGAGGGCACGCCATCGACATAACTGGCCGAGTACTCGCTCCTCTGAGGCTTGGAGTGGCGTTTGGGCGCCAAGCCATCAAAGTAGTCTCTGGTTTCTTCCTCAACCTTCTCCTCTTCTTCCTTGGAGAGATGAGCGTCACTCCTGCTTGGCCTCCCACAGCACGCCATCTCTCTCTCTCTCTCTCTCTCTCTCTCTCTCTCTCTCTCTCTCCTACCTTCTCTCTCTCTCCTACCTTCCACTATGATTTACACAAGATCGGAATGGAAACAATTAGGGGTATAGAGTGGGAGTGTATATTTTTCGTTGAACCATTCTTCCCAGGTGGAGAAAATATCTCAAAGAACCTTATCCACTCCATTGAAGAATGTTAGTTGGTGTGTCATGCTCTCAAGGACTTTTTGACTCTGAAATCTCACTTTCATGACAACTATGAGTATGCCCGACTTGGGCAAGGGTCCTGTCAGAATTAGTCGGGCAAGGGTCCTGTCCGAATATAAATGCATTTCGATATTATATCAAAAAGTATATTCGATCAATGTGATTTTTGATTTGATCAATATTCTCAATAAATTTTAAAAAGTAAACGATTTTGATTATTGTTGTAGGTCCGAAAAAGATCTTAAAATTGGACCGCACTAGTTGGAACCCACGCTAGACAGGAACCTTTGTCCGACTTGGTGACCACCACTTTTAAAATTGTAAAAGGGATTAATTAAATAATCATCCTATAGAAGATGAAGGTAAAAACCATTTTTGTCCTCCAAACTTTTGCGCAAGATCATAACCCTTAGATGGTGCCTCAAAGCCTTTGGGGTGGGTCAAATCAAAGCATAATAACAAGTAAGAGGCTCATTTTTTGAAGCTCGAAGACTTGATTTTCAATGCTAGCAAAAACTTCTTGGAAGGCTGGATATTTGTTCGGGCATTAACTTCATATCCCAAAATTAATCGAGGCCCACGTAAATTAGTCGAACACTCAATTGGGAAAAAATGTAGTGCCCTTTTCCCAATTTATTTCGGTGTGCAAATCAAAGTTCAAAGACAAACTCATTCACTCATATATAGAGTTATTGACCACTATGGGCCTTCTCAACATCTATCAATTCACCATCTCCGCATAAAGGCCCAACTCAGCCGCCCAAGTAGCCTACTTATTAATCTTCATAATCCAAATCAAGAAAGCGTGGTTTTTCCTTCCATTATTTATGCAATAAAAATGTTGTAAACAAACAAAGGATATAAAGCAACCGGATATCTATATCCAGAACAAAGCTATATCCCACTCTCTAATCCGCTTACCAAACAGGCTGTAAATATAAATATGTTAGTTTTTCTTAATCGCATGAAACCTTTTTCTTCCATTGGTGAAATAGAACACATGAAAAGAGGAACTCTGCAAGCTAGACGAAGCAGTGGGTGTTTGTTTCAAGTTCTTACGTTGAGTTCACTTTCTCTTTATCCTTTAAGAGATCATTTTATTGGCTGGATATGAACATGGAATTGGACTAAATATCCAAGGAAATCACATACTCGTTGTTTGGTTAAAATTTTTACAGCCCGAGTGAATAACCAAAATTTTTACAGCCCGAGTGAAAATATTCATCTAATACAAACATAAACCTCACAAAGGGTGAGACATATAACATCGTGCCGAAGGTGTGGTGTTATTGATCTAGTAGTATATTTGGTTTAATAATATTCTTGCCTCTATTAAGAGGGGAAAAAAAACATGAAAATACAAACAATCCTCGAACCTTTTAGGCCCAAAAAAAAAAATCTACTCTTAACAAACATTGATATTTATGACATGATGCTCCAAACCAACTCAAAATGGACGCTGATATCCATCTCCCCAACATACATAGTGCATCCGAAGGTAAAAAAAACGTGGCACATGTGAGAATATGTAATTCAATTTCTGACTCTAATATTAGGGTTAGGTTAGGTTATGTTTTGGGTTTGAGTTTGGGCCCATATTTTGTATGGTCTCTTATATGATTTTTGGATTTTGGGTGTCGGCCCATTTTGATGTATCCAACCTATGGTTGGTATCCCCTCCCCCTCCCCTTTCCCCAACATTTTCTTTTTAATAAAATATTTTCTTTTGCCGATAAAAAACACACACACACAGAGCTCTCTGCTAGTGGACGATGAGATTGGACCTCCAAAAATTAGTTGAGGTACGTGTAAGCTGAATCCAAATGCCCAAACCCAGGGTTCCTGTTGACTACAAGAGACATCTGAGAGATTTCATCTTGGTGGATAGCCAGATATGTTCGGCTGAAATAAAATCTAAGCCATCCGTTACTGAACATGGATGGCTCGGATGGGACAATAGGAACCTCAATTCCGAATGCCCTAAGTTATAAAAGAAATGAATCAAACGCACATAGGATACGCGTATTAATTGGGTACAGTCTAATCATGCATGCCTCCAGATATTTTGAGTTAGTTAGAGGTAGTAGGGATAGATGATAACGTGTTTCATCAATTGTAGGATGGTACTGTGTAGTGGTGTGTGCAGCACCGTAATGCGCACTTCCGAGCCGTCGGATCGTGCATTTGACGGCTTGGATCTCATCTCGATAATGAACGGCTCTCGATTGTTGGTTGCCGAGATGAGATCCGAGCCGTCGGATGCACAATGCGACATCTTAGATGTGCTGCACACCTCACTGCACAATACCTATCCGAAGTCCGTGTTTCATAGGTTTTCAGCGCAATACATGCACCACGCCTGAAACACCTAACAGACCCACATGAGGAACTTGAACTGTTTCTTCATGTCCCTTATAACTATCAGGATACCCTGTCTTTATGCCCTACTACATGTATTTGGACCATGATTGAATTTTTGGTGGGATTATGTCGACTAATAAAGGGAAACGATATGGAATTGGAATACCTAAATTTATTCTTGACTTTATTTTTTTTAAAACCTTTCTATTTGGCTTTTTCTCGTATGTACGTTCAGCCAGTGGGAGCACGGAATCACACGTGATTTTTGTTTTTACACTTGCAAATAATATTTTTAGGAGAGCACCTTCAAACAAGAAAATATTACTATTAAACGCTACTGCATAAGTTCCTCTACAAATTCATGACCCAAATACAATTGAAAAGGCAACTCACGAGCTACATCAAGTAACATAGTACGCAAATTAAGTACTATTAGATATGTAAGTAGTTTTTAGCCGCTTCGGGAGGAGTAATAATTCCATTGCACAAGCCCAAAGTCGAACTCTTTCTCTTTGAGAAAATCTTTCCTTTTCAATTTTACGATAGTGCAAAAAGGCAATTTAGTGCCCGAGAGGCTCTTACTGTTGTTAGAGTGCTTTTATGAATTTGGATACACAATGTCAGAGTCTATTATATCATGAATCAAACACATATAGCCCTGCAATGGACAGTGGAATTGGTCTTCTAGAAATTAATCGAGATGCTCGTAAGCTTATTTGGACACTCTAATTTTGCCACCATAGGGATACTCTTATTAATTGGTTACAGTGTAATCTTGCCGGCCACCAGATCTTTTGAGTTGGATAAAGGTGGAGCAATAATTCTAACACTACATCCATTTACACACCAATTCACATACCCACACTCACAGTAAAGGTGGGACCCGCATACACTGGGTGTGTAGTGTGTGTGGGCTCCCATTCACACACCCACACTCACAATAAAGGTGGGGCCCACACACACTGGGTGCAGTGTGTGTGGGCCCCACTTTTATTGTGAGTGTGAGTATGTGAATGAATGTGTAAATGGGTGTGGTGGTAGAAGGACTCAAAGGTCGTGTAGGGTTAGAATGTAAGATGATAGTGTGCTGCATAGGTTTTTAGCTTAATACATGCACTATGTCTGAACAATAAAACTATAGGTACACCAAATGCACATTGTATTGTGTAAGATCCATCTCTGAATTCTACACAAATGATCGGAACTGCTCAATTTATTTAAAATATATTTTTAAAGATCCTTGTAAAAGAAGAACTTAGTTGGATATCGCTAACGTCTTGATCAATTTTTCGCTCAATTTCCAGTCAGAAAATTGAGCAAAGATCTGACTAAAGCTGATTCTTTACAAGGATTCTTTCAAAAAAATTGAGCGGCTCCGATCATTTGCATAAGACCCCAACGCAATATGCATTTGGTGTAAACCAAATGGTGTACCCCTCCATGTCCGGAAACACTCCCCCTTGAGAAACTTGAACTGTTCTTCATGTCCTTGTCGATCAGGATACCCTATCCTAGCTAGCTATAATTCACATGAAAACTTGATTGTTTCTAAATGTCTTTTTTCCCTATAAATAATTGATTGATCTACATAATTATGCTACTATCCCTGCTAGATTCCCTGGACCAAAAGCTAAGGCATGAAATTTAACCCACAAAGCTAGCTACTACTCCCTTTTCTTCCTTTTTCTTTTCTTTTGTTTTTTTAATGCCGTACCACATGTGTTTGGACCATGGATGAATTTGTGAAGGTATCATCAACGATTAAAAGAAAATGAGAGGGAAATTGGAACACCTAAATTTAGTCTAGGTTGTGGCTTTATTTTCTACCTTTCTTTAGGTACTTCAAAATTCATGATCCAAATACAACTGAAAAGATAGCTCAGTGCACGAGCCACATAAAGCAGCTTAGTATGAGAAGTATTAGATGTAAGTAGTTTTTTGCCGCTTCAGCGTGATGTAATATTTACATTACACAAAGTCAAACCCTTTCTATCACCCGGGATGGTAGCCAAGATGGCAATGGATTACTCACATTGGGTTTGGCTCTTATATTGTCACGGGTTTGAGACGTGTTTGTCGCTTTTGAATCCCAAGATCCGCATGTTGTCTCCTTTGACCTTGGGTGGCGCGGTGTGCACATATAGGTTTTTGGTTTCCTTTGCGAGGGCCCCTCTGGTCTGAAATATTTTATATAGTGACGCCTAGAGGAGAGTTGTTACGCTTGGTTGCTTCCTCCTTCACCTTTTCAATTGAGGGAAAAAAAGAAGTCAAACCCTTTGTCTTTGGGAAATCTTCCTCTACATTTTACAACCCAAACACAATTTCAAAAGGTAATTACTTCATATTTAACAGTGCCTGAGGCTCTTATTACAATTGTTACTGTTAGAATTGTGACTCATAGTTAAGTATGAAGAGATACTAAAGAGTTCTAGAAAGAAAGCTAGATGCCGGAGTGGAGCGTAGCGTAGGGGATGATTTCCATGCAGCATTATGTGAGTGGGGAGGTTATTTTGGTACTTGTATTGTTGGGGAGCCTAATTTTAGTGGACGATTTCCATGCATGATTATGTTCTAAACGAACACCTTCCCTTTGTCTCGTTCGAGTGTTGATTTGGCCTCTGCTCCGACTGTTGGTGTTTCAACAAGTCGAGAAAATTTTCAGTGCCGAGTGGGTACCACATGGTGTCTGCTCGACACATTCGAACCGTCCGATGCAATTTTGGATGGTTCGGATTGAGAGAGAGAAAAATGAGAGAAAAAGAGAAGGAATGAGAGGAGAGAAAAAGTTTCAATTTGAGCCATCCAAAAGTGCATCGGATGGCTCGGGAGTGCCGAGTGGGCACCACGTGAGATATACCCGCTCGGCACTGAAAAATTCTATATAATATTGTATTTCAGTACCACTTTTTGAGTGTGAACGTAGCATAGTAGTACTTACAAATTAAATCAAGTTGAGAACAGAGATCCCCCAACTCCTCGATCTGCTTTTTCAGAGACTTCTAAAAATCTCTTGTTTGTAACCAATGTTCCCTACTGTGTTATTTCGGCCCTTCCGGCAGGACAATTCCAGGTAAAATTCCAGTCCAAAACCACTAGTACTACTATTAATTTTCCTCTCTTTTCTTCTCTGCTAAACCGTCTAGAAAGGAAGATAATTTGTCTTTTTTATCTTTCTCACAGCAAATTTGATGAGATTTTACTACCAGGGGATAGTGTTGTGCACCCACCAGCTGTGTGGCATCCGAGCTATCCGTTCGGCAATTCAACGGTTCAAATCTCATCTCCACTGCATAGCATTCGAGCCGTTCATTGCTGAGATGAGATTTGGACCGTTAAGTCGCCGAACGGGTGGTTCGGATGCTGCACAGCATGGCACTATGCAGCGGGTCCACAACACCATCCGCCGGTTCGAGATTTTATGTGAAATAGAATAACTAAATGAAACTCTCATTTGCGTTACTTCCTTCTCATCTTTTTCTAGCTATTAGAATAAGGGAAAGAATTTTCTTTTTTTTCTTTTTCTCGCCCCCTCTCACCATCCGGAGGGGAGGGGCGGTGATTGAATGACAATTTCGAATGAACTTTTTTGTTCGAGATAAAACAAAGAAAAATAAACACGGGTGCATTTTGTACGAACATTTGAAAAGACTTTATTTATTTATTTATTTTGCATGCATAACACTATCGTGTGCAGTTTGGCAAAAATTACACCTACAACGATGGTTTTTATTTTATAAAAAAAAATGCAGAAGAACGACACCTCGGTGAGATTTATTGCATAAAAATTTGTTCGAGCACAATCAAAACACAGACTATGTAGATGAAAACCCCGATACAACTTACACGGTCCATGGCCCCTACAAAGAGAAAAATAAAAATAAAAACATCTATTTGGAAAACACAATTGCTATAAATCAGTTCAAGAATCTGACGCCCTTCCGTTTTATTTTTGCTCTAATTTTTCTGATTAATTAAATTTAGCAGGAAGAAGAGAAGTCAAATCCACGTGGAAACAGAATGGACCGACCTGCACCAAATCCGATCCTCCATTCCGTTCAAAAGGGATCCAGTGGTGTTTGAACAACCGACAGCCAACTTCTCTTTGCCATCCCACGCCACCACCAGGTGAGCCCAATCCACCCAATTTGCCCCAGTGTATTTTTATGGCAAGGGTATTTCGGACCAATTTGTTCGCATATCGGACTAATAATCCCTATAACTCCTCCCACGGCATTTTCATGCGTTTGCGAGTGGTGTATAGACGGACCAAATTCGAGATCAATTTTTAAGCGTTTGCTAATGAAAGCTCAATCAAACATCTTACAATGCACTCGAAACTCATTTTGATAAGACATCAAACGTCTTTGTCTTGATAGTTTAAGTAATTATTATTTTGTCCATCCCTAAATAAGTAAAAAAATTGATTTCTTAATCAAAAAATACATCTTTTTGAATGGTTAAGTTTAGGGTAAATTTCACTTACCTCCCCTGAGGTTTCTGACAATGACAGACACCTCCCCTCACATTTCTGAAATTGCACTTACCTCCCCTGTCAGACTTGTCGGCTAACAGACGTTAACAAAGTGCGTAAATGTACAATTTTACCCTTTTATTGACCGCCCCTGAGGTTTCTAACAATTGCAGGTACTTCCCCTAGGTCTTTCTCTGCCTATATTATTTAAATTATAATTTAATTAAGATATTGGAATTAATGCAATAGTTATCTAGTCTAGAATTTTAAAAATGAAAGTTTACTTCATCTTATCTCTAAATTTCTAGTGAAAACAAACTTTAAAATTAGTATAATTTTTTTGCCTATTTTCAAAAATTTAAATTTTTAGTTTTAGATTTTTAGTTTCATTGAAGTTGTGAAAATTTAATTCTAGCAAAATTCTAAAGGTATTTGTATTGGGAGCCCATTACCTTTTTTTCCAATTATAATTTTGTTACTTTATAAATTAAATTGAATTTTATAAGAATATCCTATCATAAATATCATTATCGAAAAAAACATATGGGTAAATCATGTAGCCATAAGACCCTTTTTTGAAAAATAGAAGATTAATTTTGACCAAAAAAAATTGACATTTGTACTGCTAATTTAAACCGACCTCAATTAGCAACTATATTCTATATACCATAGAATTTTTTAGTACCATGAAACTTTTAAACTTTTAATCACAAATTTATTTTACAAGATCCTAAAGTTCGAAAAAAATTCGGTTGGAGAAAAAATATGGTTTGGCTAAGAAACAGTGCAAGAAATTTAGCCAAAATATGCCTTTTTACTCCAATCAATTTTTTTCCAGTTTGGATGACATGTAACCTTAATTTAAAACCATGTCTTTTAGAAATTTTTGTTATTCTTTACAAAAATAATAAAAATTGAAGCTTTATGTAATTTCTTTGTAGTGCTTACGTAGCATTTGTCTTCATATAAATTCAAAATCTTTTTCAATCACCGTAGAAAAAAATACTTACACATGCATATTTAAAACCAAATGTATATATGTAATTGAAAAAATCGAAAAAGAAATCGGTTGGAGAAAAAAGATATTTGACTAAAACTTTTAACATAATAATTTTGGTATAAAGATGCATGGTGTAGGGTTGGGGAAAAAAGTTTACCTTAATTTAAAGCCATATTCTTTTTAGAAATTTTTGTAATTCTAAGAAAAAAAAGACTTTTGAAGTATCATGATAAGGGATAGGGTCGGCGAAATTTTTTTACCTTAATTGAAAGCCATATTTCTTTTAGAAATTTTTGTTATTCTATGCACACACAAAAAAAAAAAAAGAAAGAGACATTTGAAGTTACATGATAAATGAAAGAAATTGTAATTGCTTTGTATTTATGCATACATTTGCATTTGACTTCAAAAAAGTCAAAAGTTGTTTCAAGTTTCCTAAAAAAAAAATTAAGGAAAAAATTGTAACTTAATCTCTATATTTATGCCTAATATGTATTTGACTTCAAAAAATCAAAAGTGTTTTCAAAGTTTTGTAAAATAAATGCTTATACACGCAAATTTAAAATCAATGTATATATGTGTTTAATTTTAAAGATACACGTGCATATAAGATATGTATAATAATTTAATCTCTTTTAAATAGTTTTAATTAGGAACATTAATGTCTTTTAAATTGAGTCTAGAAGGGAATTCATTTCACAAAATCATTCTAAAGGGTAAAATTGGTAATGAAATGGATTTAGTAGCTGATGTAAGCATTTTCCGTTACCTAGTAACAGTCTTCTAACGGCAATGGGGGAATCTGCAGCCGACAACTGAAGCAGAGGGGAGGTAAGTGCAATTTTTAAAACGTGAGGGGAGGTGTCTGTCATTGTCAGAAACCTCAGGGGAGGTAAGTGAAATTTACCCTTAAGTTTACGGTCCAAACACTTATTTAGAAAGTATGAAACTTGACTAGCAAATTGTACATGCAAATATAGAGACAGATATTTATTTTAACATTTCCTTATAATTGACACTTTTTTAGTATTTAAGATAAGTATGTTAAACTGATCATGTGACTACAATTTAATTTATGTTTTGAAAATGACATGGTCCACATGGACGAGGGAAAAAGGTCCTTCGGCCTAACTTTAGGCGATTTTTTTGCGCAACTTTTTTTTTTTTTTAATTATTGTTTTCTTTTATAATTCTTACTCCGTATTAGATTTGGTTAAATTTCAATAATGTCGTTCGTTTTGATGAGAAAAATCGACTTACAGCCTAGATTGATAGTCAAACTTAGGTAATTGATTTTTGCATTGCATTTTTTTTGGTAACCACACCTCAATATCTTTTATTGTTCGAAACACTAGAAATGGTAAATATTAGAATGTGATTATTAAAAAGTAAAATCCCAGACCACATATTGTCTCAATCCGGGACGTTCATTTCGGTAATGTACAATTCAAATTTTATCTCAGCTAAATAGATATTAGCCATTCACCGGTGCATTATCGAGATAAAATCTAAATCGTCCTTTATCAAAATTGGACGGCTCAGGAGATAACATCCATATTTGGACAACAGGGGCCTGGGTTCCCTGAAATCATTTGCCCAAACCATATCCATTCTTTCTTGAGCTGTGCTAGCTGCATACACAATGGAGTACATACTCTAGTCACAGATTATTTTGGGACCCGTTTCGGGTTTCACAAGTATAATTGAAGTCGTTCATTTTATTTAAAATAAGTTCTACTAGGTACCGGTAAATGCCTTTACAAACCATCCAATTTTGTTCCAAAATTTGGCCTCAAATTCTGGGACAAAGTTGGATATTTCGTAAAGGCTCGTACCGGTATCCGATAGAATTTATTTTTTGCAGGGCAAATAAAAAAATATTTTAAACAAAATAAACGGCTCCGATCATGTTTGTGTGATTCAAAATGTGTCATAAAATGATCTGTGCATAGAGAATGTACTCAATATCTGTGTAGTTAGCATTACTGTTCTCGATTTCAATACGCACACTGAGATTAATGCGAGTAGGGTTACCCTCAGGAGTCAGGCCGGCCTCAACCTCGGTGGCACCATTATTATCCTACGCCACTCCTCTCCTTCTCTCTCTCTCTCTCTCTCTCTCTCTCTCTCTACAGTCGCTGTCTTCTCTGACCGTTTTTCCAGAGCACTGAAGAGAGAGAATATTATTATTATCATATTAGTCGTGGGAAAAGAAAATTGAAATCTACCCTCTTTTTTTAATATCTATATTCTTTTTTTTGAATTTTAGTGTTGAAAGTATATGTAATTTTTTTGCTAAAAGACAAAAAAAAATGTAGATGTAAAAAAAGGGAGTGTAGATTTCAATTTCCGTGGGAAAAACAAAAACAAATATAGGGTCGCGCATTGACTCAATTTTTCATTCTATTCAATTCCGTTCACTGCTTACCACGAACACACTTGCTGGTGCAGAAACAGAGGAGGGATCAAGGCCAAGAAAATGTCGACCAGGGTCTCCAACTTCACCGATCTGATCCAACGCGTCACCGCCAACTGCTTGCTCCACCCCCTCTCCGCCGGCCGCCAACAGCCCGATGAAATCTCCGACAATGACTCCTCCGCACACGATAAATGCAAGACCGAATCCGACGAGGAAGATCGAGAAGACGACGGAGATGATAAGGTTGGGCTTAGGGTTTGGGAAAACGGGGAAAAACCGACGCCTGATGCTAGTAAGGTGATGGAGATATTGAAAATTTTCAAAGCTCTCCCGATGCATTTCACTATTTCCTACTGTACTGATTTCATATTTTTATGACGGGGAATTAGTAAAGCCATCATTTCCTATTGTACTGATCATTTCATTTGGGAGAGTGGAGCACTGAGCTCTCTCGATGCATTTTCGTTCCTATTGTACTGATTTCCTCCTTTTTAATCTTTATGATTTGAAAAAAAGGTGATGGAGATGGTAATGCTGATGGGGGAGGTGTTCGAGGCGGTATCGGCGGCGAAGAGAGCGTACGTGATCATGCAGGGGGCGCACAGTCCTTGGGATCCGGACAAGATGAGGGCGGCGGACGCGGCGGTGGTGGCGGAGCTGCGGCGGTTGGGGGTTTTGAGGGAGAGGTTTAGGAGGAGTAGTGTGGGGAGGGAATTGGTGCGTGGTGGTGGGAGGAGGAGGTTGGGGAACGGGGGAGTGACGGTGAGGGAGGTGGTGGCGCCGTACGAGGCGGCGGTAGAGGAACTGAAGGGGGAGGTGAAGGCGAAGGAGAGGGAGATCGAGAGTTTGAGGGAGAAGCTGAAGACGGCCACTAGCGTCAGCGGTGGTTCTGGTGGGGGGAAGAAGGGCAGGTCGAGTCAGTCGAGGAGGAAAGTCAGTTGCAGTAGTCAAGCTCATGGTCATGGTACCCTCTCCCTCCCTCTCTCTCTCTCTCTAGCTGATCTACTCGCTTTAGATGCACCTGTGTAGGCTGTGTTTTGACTGGGGTCATTTTCGTAACTGGACCAGAAAAGACAAAAAAAAAAATGCTTTATTTACTCTATGCACCAGTGAAATCTTGCCACGTAGAGAGAGCATCCTCAAAATGAAGAGTAAATTGCACTTGTTACCCTTGTTTCAAGATTTCACTCTAGTCCCTATACTCCCATTTTCCTTCTACTTTAACGCCAGACTTAAAAAGTTGGCTTTCAATTGAGTGCTTTTATCCAATTGTTTTACCTGTAATTTTAAAAGCATACTTTTGTGTTCAGGAGTCCTTTTGATACAGAATTTATATTCAACTTGACTCAAGCCAAATTTTGATCAACCCATACCCGGTTTGTTTATCAAATGGGTCTGAAACTAAAGTTTGAACTTGTTTGTCCACTTAACAGGTTGAATTCGGATGAGTTTTTACCAAGCAAAGTTTTGATTTGTTTGGATCCCTTTTTGCTGGTCTCGTTCCGCTAAGGAAAATAAATATTTATTTTTAAATAAAATATTTATTTTTTAAATTAAAATGATGTATTTATAAGAGATTGATCTGTTTTGTAAAATAAAAAAATAAGAACTTAAAAAATATGAAACTTAACGAAAAAGAACATTACTCCTATTAGTGGAGTATTTGTTTGAAAGCATGTTTAATAATCGTGGCTTCTAATGTGACAAAAATGTGTAGTGTTTAACTTTTGGACAAACTACAACATTTGGCTAAACGGAAAGTCTAAGAGTACATATGTTCATGTACATACATCACGTTCATACGTCTTTTGGGCCCGTTTCGGGTCCCAAATAAATGATCAAAGCCACTTATTTTGTTTAAAATATTTTGCCAACGGTCCTTTCAAAAAATAAGCACAATCTAGTATCGATAAGAACGTTTACTAAACTTCCAACTTTGCTTTAGAATTTAAGCTTGAATTCTTGGACAATGTTGGACATTTCATGCACACTCTAATTGATACTGGATTAAGCTTATTTTTTGTAGGGTCCATAAACAAAATGAACTACTCCGATCATATTTTGAGGACCCGAAACAGGCCTAAAAAGGATATATACTCGTTGGTACAGATATAAAATCTATACCGATAGCACCTCTCATAACTAAATTACCATCAACATCAATTTTGCGTGCTCGAGGGGAACATCCCAAAATCACGATCTTATAAGGGCCCATTTGAAAATAACATTTGTCGAATTCATACAATAGAGGGTACTAAAAGGGTAATCTCGGTCAAACTAATCAGAAACACTAGAACCAAGAAGGGTCTTCTCGTCATTTAGCATCTGACCAGCGTTTTCTTGTTAAAACAGCTTCGCCGGCGCCGGAGCTATTCGAGACCACCATGGCTTCAGTAACCGAATCCGCCAAGTCCTTCACATCGCTCCTCCTCTCCCTCATGCGCTCCGCCCACTGGGACATCGCCGCCGCCGTCCGCTCCATCGAATCCGCCGCTACCCCCTTCGCCGACCCAACCGACACCACCACCCCTTCCCTCCTCGGCCCCCACCACGCCAAGTACGCCCTCGAGTCTTACGTCAGCCGCAAGGTCTTCCAGGGCTTCGACCACGAGACCTTCTACATGGACGGCTCCCTCTCCTCCCTCCTCCGCCCCGACCAGTTCCGCCGCGACTGCTTCACCCAGTACCAGGACATGAAGTCCATGGACCCCGTCGAGCTCCTGGGGGTCCTGCCCACGTGCCACTTCGGCAAGTTCTGCTCCAAGAAGTACCTCTCGATCGTCCACCCGAAGATGGAGGAGTCCTTGTTCGGGGACCTGGAGCAGCGGCGGCAGGTGGTGGCCGGGGCACACCCGAGGAGCCAGTTCTACGGGGAGTTCGCGCGGCTGGCGAAGGCGGTCTGGCTGCTGCATCTGCTGGCGTTCGCAATGGAGCCGCCGCCAAGCCATTTCGAGGCGAGCGTCGGGGCGGAGTTTCATGCGGAGTATATGGAGAGTGTGGTGAGGTTTGGGAAAGGAGGAGGAGGGGGCGTGGGGCAGGTGGTCGGGTTCGGGTTGAGTCCCGGGTTTAAGCTGGGGAATGGGTCGGTCATCAAGGCCAGGGTTTATTTGGTGCCCCGGAAGTGAGGCTGGGTCGGTGGTTGTTAGCGGGTCACGTGGATGTATTGATAATTGTACTAGTACGACTAGATAGGCTCGAGTCGTGTGACTAGGAATTATTCTCTTTTCGAAAAAAAATGAAGAAAAAAAGAGAGGCAAAATGGATCACTTTTGAATGATTGTTTGCCTTTTCCCCCCCTTTGGAATGGTCCTTTTTTGTTAGGTCTTGTTTGTTTCCGCTAAGAAGAGAAACCTTGTTTTCTGCTTGAGATATTTTTCAATTTATAATGTTTTTATATCAAATGACAAATATGATTTTATTTGATAAATTTTAATTAATTTTACTGAACAGAGTTATCGAAATCATAAGAAAACATTATAATTTGTGAAATATAGAAAAATTATTTTTGTGACACAACTGTCCAAAAGAATCAGCAATTTGAGATAGAGATAGTAAAGCAAATTATGAATGACTGTTGCATGATGCTATGCATGAGATCTTGACTGATGGATGGACAAGAAATATAGAAATGAAAGAAAAACTACAAATTTATACATGTTCATGACTGGTCAAAAGCACAATGTTAAATTTATACACGTTCATGAATGTTCATTACTGGTCAAAAGCATAATGTTAAATTTATACATGTTCATGACTGGTCAAAAGCATATGAACGTTATGTCGTATCTTTGTTCTTATTTTCCTAATCCAACCGGAAAATTGAAATGAAAAAATAACTCCATATGCGTTGAACTTAACCAGCGCAGGATGCAAAATGATGCAAATAAATGCTTGCAAAAACTATAGGAGAAGACAGAATATAAAGAAGGGCTCTGTATAATTCATCTTATTATTCATTCGTCTAATTAAGTACCACTTAAAAGGCTTAAGATGATCTCAAGTAGTTTAAGTACCACATAAAAGGCTTAATATGATCTTAGTAGCTTTTTGTACTTGCTATTTTGTTACTACAATCCTCAGTACCCAGTACAACAGTTCAAACTCTCAAAGCTCCCAAAACTTTTTACACAATTCCGGCCGGTAACACAAAAGAAGCAACAAAACAAAATCACAAACCGTAAATTTGCAACTGCTCTTACCCAATTCAAACCGTTGCAATGTCTGCAAATACTATAGCTTTACCGGTTTGATCAAAGAATCACTGTGGGAATAGCTCCCCCAGTAGCTGAATGTAAGGGAGACACAAAGCGGCTTCATATGAAAGGAACTAACAGAAGGGAAGATGAGAGGCAAAAATAACTAAAGTGTTTGATCAGGACATCCTCCAGTCATCACCAGCATACACCGCTTGATCGCCAAGCTCTTCTTCAATTCTAAGCAACTGCAACAAGCTTTGGCTATTAGTTTCATGTCTTCCATCCAAATTTTCATTTTAAAAAAACAAAAGGAGTCACTGCCGGCTGGTAACACCAAAAATCAATAAGCAGGGTTTCAATTATGTTCCTTTTACCTTTCTCAGGGTTAAGACCAATATATTGATTTGTTAGCTGCTTAACTAGAAAGCATCGATCCAACGCAAGTATCAATTTAACCAAGTGGTAGCTGCTTAACTAGAACCATTTCCTAACAGCTATAACAAGACATCTTTGTTTTTGTTTTTTTTTTTTCCTTCAAATAAATCTCCTTTTAGCAGAACTACAGCCTCCCCAAGGTCTACTATCAAACTGAATCAATCTGGAAAACTCCATGGAAAACAGAAGGTAGAAGAAATTTGCAGGGGAAGGGGAAAAAATCTACAAGCAGTTAAATTCAGGCCAAAATCTGATTTATATCAACCAGGAAAATTGCATAGAATAAAAGTTCTAATGCATGAAAGAGGAGTAAACCTGGTTGTACTTTGCCAGCCGCTCCCCTCGGCAAGGTGCTCCCGCATTGATCTGACCCGTTGAAAGGCCGACAGACAAGTCTGCAATGAAAGAATCTTCGGTTTCCCCACATCTATGAGAGATCACCACTCCCCAGTGTTCATCCTTTGCCAGCTTCACTACTTCAATGGCCTCGGTCACTGTCCCTATTTGATTCACCTGAGTTCCACAAAAGTACAATCAAAATTTGCCAAAGAGAGTGATATTCAGAGTTTCAAGTCCAGGGGGAGAAGTTTGCACTATCAACTTTAGCTACTGCTCCCTCCGTCCCACAATGTTGGTCCCTTTTAGGAGTTCAAATTTTCCATGGGAATATGAACTGAATGCAATAGAATTCAAATCAAAAGGTATTGACATCCAATATTGCCTCTCCCCCCCCACCCATGGTATCCATAGTTAAGCTATAGTTTTACTCCCTCCTCCTGAATATGTTTGTCTACTTTCACTATTTTGGACCTCTAAAAAAATCATCTATATTTATCAATTTATAAAGATTTTCACATGCAATATAGATCTTGATTGGTAGATCTCAATAAGTTCTATTAGACAATTTTCATAATCAAAAAACGTTACAGATTGTACTATATAGATGATTTGTAAGCAACATGTATGTCAAAATCGGACAAACAAATTGGGACGGCGGGAGTATATAACTATAACTTCATCTGACTTTTCAAATATGACATCAATTCTGGGACATCCAAAATGAAAATATGTAAAAAGGGACCGAGGGGTATTGGAATGTTGATCACAGACTCAGCTATAATGTTTAGCTTTGACATTTCAAATATGGCATCCATTTTTTAGTTACTCTTGATGATACTACTCACTCATACCTGTTATTCTGGAAAACAACTGACTGAAGTATTCACGGGGAGTTATAAGCAAAGAATAACAAGTGAAAGACAGAAAGAGATACAACTGATCCAATAATCCTTTTGTCGTCTTCTTTCATAGAGACTGGTCCATCCAGATTTCCACGAAATGATCAAATTCTGGACATAAATGAGTCACCTTTAAGTAAAATTTCTCAACCCATCCTTCTATTACGATCTGATGAGCGAATTCAATGATGTGTTTCATGTATGCCTTATATTTCAAGGCCATAAGGATGTTTTATCTCAACAATTATAGTTTTGGAGAGGAGGAAACCGGAACCCGAGTAAAATAGGGTCAAGATTGCCATATGTCTTCCTTAACCATACTTTTTGTCCAGTTGGCTTGCTCCAAAAAATGTGACAGATTTGAAATAAAAAAACAGTAACTGATTGGTCAAAGCAAGGGTTTGCCCATGAGAATATGAGAATTGCTCTACAACGTTAGCCACAGAAATTCCACTATGGTTCAGCAGGATACCTTGAGAAGAAGAGCATTGCAAGCGGACTCCTGAATTGCTTTCTCAATACGTTTTGGATTAGACATCAATAAATCACCCCCAACAACCTGGAATAGAAAACTCTCTAAAGTAAATGTGGAAGAATATAACAGAAATGGGAACAGAAAACACAAACGATAAAATAGAATTAAAAATATATATATGGGCATCCAGGGACAAATAGACTGTGAATATGGACGTGTTAATATGCTATGCTGAAGTCCGGATAGATGAAGGCAACTTGATTAAATGAATGTAACCAACCAATCCTCAAATTCATACTTCAGTGAGATTGTTATGTGCAATTTGAACAACTAAAAGGCTGTAAACAACGTAACTACAAGAGATCATTCTGGCTTTTCTTTTTTATAATCCATTGGTAACCTTTTAAGTGCATCTGTAGAACTAACACTTAAAAAGGAAAACTACAATAAAAAGTAGTCCCCATAGCCACCAAATGGGGGGGCATGGAACAAGCCAAAAAATGCTTCTAGTAGCTTCATATAAAACAACCATACATCAAAACTTGCTAAGTAGGGATATGGACAAACCTGGCAAATTCCAAGACCAGAAAAATATTTGACACGTTCCCAGTCCTCCTTGTCAAATGGGTCCTCAATAGATACAACCGGGTAGTCTACAACTCCCAAAAGGTTCGAAAAAGGAAAAGAAAGAAAGCATCAACATCACAGCTTTTGTCATATGATAACGCATATACGATAATGTTAGGATAAGCCATAAGCGATATCAACGCAGAAGCTGATGTACCTGTACAAAGTTCTTTGTACAACTCAATCATATCTTCTCCTGACTTGAAGTTTTGCCCCGACTTGTTTGGTGATTTATAATCTAAATCATACTTCGTACCTAAATCAGGAAAAGATCAGAAGAAAATAGTTGGTCTGTATCTTAGGCTAGGAAAACACAAGCTGGCAAATAAACAAGACCAAAAAAGACCCTTAATATGGAAACACAATTATTTGCAGATAGAGCGAAGAAGACAGTTTCTCTTGCTTATTTCCATTGTTTAACTTTCTTCCATACAAATACCAAAAAACTTATACAGTTATACTAGTAATTTACAACTTTACCACAACTGGAGGACAATCCTAGAAAGGACTCAACGCAACAATACCTATGCAGAAATCGGTAGCAGAGACATCAATCCCTATCTTTATTTTCTCATTATACCCTGTTCTGCTGATGGCCTCCTTTACAAAATCCAACCCTTCTCTAAAGCTGCAAATGCAGAGGACCAAGATCACTAACTGAACACAGAATAAAGAGATGTCAATGTGAAGAAAAAACTTGCCCGGAAATGTTTGGAGCAAAGCCACCATCTTCACCAACATTGCACCCATGTGCACCATATTTCTCAGTAATAACAGCCTGCCCTTTTCTCCAACAAAATGACAATAACAAATGAGGCAAAAGAATGGGCCGTGGCAAGAGACATAAGCATCTAATTACAGGTAAAAAAATTCCAAAAATGACAAGTAAGAGCATTAAAAACATGTATGCATCAGAAACGATGAGCTGAAGCTGGACAGTATGTTGTAGACAATTTGCAACTATTTAACATGTTAAAGAGCAAGAATTGACCATTTGGATTTAACGAATGCCAGTCTATAACCATAAATAAAGTCTAACATCATCATTGTGGCGCAACAGAAGTATACGTACAAGATAGGCTGACAGAACATGAAGGTTAGACAAATGACGAGTTAAATAAATTAGTGGCAATATATAACTATCCATAGTTGCCAACGGTCATAGATGAGAAGGTAGCTAACACTGCAAAGTTGCTTCTATATGTGCATGCCCACGTTGCGCCCAATGTATGCACTAAAGCAACCTTACCAATTATGAGCAAATGGTAGGTGCATGCGTCCATGTACGTGAAAATTTCAAAAGAGCACAAAATTCAACATGCAACTAACTTTCCAGCGAAAAAAAGAATTTTCGTGAATGCGCGCCCTAGACCAATAAACATTAGAGGCCGGAAATTTCTTCTAACAAGTTATAGACTTCTAGGCAATTCCTGTCACTATCCCGTGAAACTAATGTACTGTTTGAGAAAATACAGTACCATAAATTCTGAAATTGCAGACACAGAAAATGCACAACGGAGAATCATTTTCTCACTTTCAATATCTGAGTAATGCTTCGAACCAAAGCAATAACAACCAAGCACTAACCTCGAAATATGAGAACCACTAAGCTAATATAAAGTTGCAAATATGTGTTATTTCCACGTGAAGGTAGTTACCTTCAAGTGGTGGTATGTTTCAGATCCCATTTGCATTGCCTCCTCAAATCTTCTTGCTCCAACAGGAAGAATAGTAATATCCTGAAAGTATTTCAACAACCAATCCAATTTGAGAACGCGATGTCAGAAACCATGTGACCAAGTTTATTAGACGAAAGGCCACTACGGATACAAATGGAGCATTGACATAACCATGGGTACAGAGAGAAGATCAAAATGCAGCACAATATAAAAATTAACTAACATAAGAGAATGGTTAACTTACACTTGATGTGGAACCAAAATCTTCTCTCACGGCACAACACAATGAAAAACAAATGAAAAGGCAGAAAAGCAGAAACGTCGGGCTGAGAATAAACCAAACATTGGTCCTTCACTATATCAGTGAGGTTGAACTAAATTCATCACAAACATGTTGGTCACCCATTTACGGGTAAATACTAGGACCTGGTTTGGATTAACATTGATCCTTGAGCCTGCTTTGATCAACATAGAAGACCAAAGTCTGAACTTGCAAAAATTCAGGCATTAACAGTGGAAGGCCAATTGGCCTGACGACTCTTACTGCAACTTAAATGTCTGCACATGGAATTTGACAGATATTAACACGGTTTGAATAATACACAGCAGCATCTGGGAAACTGGTATCCATTGAAAAGATTTACAACAAAGGGGAAAGCAATAGCAAATGGTCGTGGGACATCATCAATATCCTCTTATCAAGCCATTTACTGAAGTAGTAACCCATTCAGTCTTGATCCTCTCTCCCAAATAAAGTATCTCCCCTTGCAGAAGCTTGAAGGAGAGGTATCCGACCTAAACGTTTCAGAAAAGTATTCCAGGTACTCTTGCACTCCCCCCTATTTTCACTCGTTCCTGTCCCCAATCTCCTGTTGGGCTTAGATCTTCCACCGATTTCAACATCCAGTGGCAGAGACAGAATGTGGCTAGATGGGGGCAGCCTGGGACGATGCTAAACTTACATATTCGGGTTACTCTCAGTTTGGAAGACGATTTTATTAGGCTTTTCAAGCTCATTACTTGTGAAATTGCAGCATACTATAATTTTATTATTACAGATTCCAAGTGCAAGACAGCGGGCCAGAGCTTTGCAGAAAAGAGAGGAAGTAAAGAAAAGAGGAAATTTTCAGGGTTTGGAGACGGGGGGCGGCTGCCCCCTCTGGGCCTTCAATGGCTGGTTCACTGCATCAGTCAATCATGGCACAGCAGAAATCCCACTGCTCAAGATCAGAAGATCCATAAAAGAATGTACATCAGTCTCAACAAATCCCACTTGTAGCCATTCTGCTCCAACCAGTAGATCAATTGACCTCTTGAATGGGATCCTAACCCTCAGTCAAATGCGAACACCTCTAGGTCCTAGATTCTCAAGAGTAATTCTTACTGAATAACTGCCTCAAGCAACATAAGATTCATAGCTCATTATGCAAAAGGCTATCAGGTCCACCAGTCAACATAGACCAAACATCATGTTTACTTATTACTAGTAAGTTAGTAATATAAACAGACGTCCAGCTAGGTTAATTCCAACCTGAATAGCCAGAGTGTTTCCAGCATGTTTTCCACCACTTATCAGACAAAACGCAGGGACAGGAAGAATCATGCTGGTTCTACCAGAGAGATCGGCAATATGCTTGTAAAGTGGAACCTGAGGACAAAATTTTGATACCAGATAGGAAAGAAAAAAGGACATAGTATCCAAAATCAGCTTCAATAAGGAAAGCTCAAGTAATTAAATTGTCAATGTGAGCAAATATCCATGCCTCCTTTTCAGCAGCCCCAGCTTTGCAAGCAGCAATTGACACGGCTAAAATTGCATTTGCACCAAGTTCACCCTGCAAATTAGAAGAAAGATAATTCTAACCGCTGAAAAAGATCAAAAAAATTATGGCATTTCAACTTTTAAGGAATACAAAATGCTTTGATCTGTTTAAGGTTTTGGACGATAACTTGGTGACAAATGATAATGGCGGCACCAAGCTATATCTGGAAAGTGCTCATAACACAATAAATGAAAGCAGGTTCATTAAGGATGATGTGCTTAAAAGTCAGACGTACATATGCCACCAAAGCTAGCCTGAGATGAATGGGAGGGCAAACAAAGGTTTTTTCATGAACAACCCAACTGATAGAAAACAATTCCATTACTTAATAATACCTGACTTAAAAAAAAGCTACTTCTAATACCTGGGATTTAGATTATTATGCATTAAGTTACAGCAACTTTTCTACATTACTTAATAAGCTCGCCTAAGCAAGATTACTTTTTTATGTGTAATAAATGTCCTTGGGTATGCTTACCTTATGGAACTACAATGGACATTAGAATGAGAATAAGAACACATGTCAGATTTGGGGAAACAAATCAACATCTTCCAAACAACCTAGATGGTAGGTAATTCCATTCTCAAGAACCAGACAACTGAAAGCAAACGAATCACAACTAGCCTCAAAGTCAACAGGATGACGCATGTGGTTTTGAAACTTTCAAAGAGCAGTTTGTGTTAATATCGAATGTCACAGGTGTTATGCAACTTTCAGAATTACTGCACATAGCACATTCAAACACATTACAGTAAGAAGACGACACAACTCATTACACATAGTTTTTCACCAATAGGGATTGATATTCCAAATTGTATGCAAAAAAGGCACTGCAGATGGACCATCTAATGACATCAGCCTATTAAAGAGAATTGGTGGGGAAAGATACCTTCTTCTCTGTCTTGTCCAAGTCTATCATTGCCTGATCAATTTGTGACTGAAGGATCGGATCCATACCAATCAAAGCTTCTGATATTTTCTCATTAATATTCTTAACGGCTCTTTGGACACTATTACCGAGATACATTCCCTTGTCTCCATCACGTAATTCAAGCGCTTCATACCTGAAGTCCAAGAATAAGAACTTGTGACATGGTTTTTGGCATACAGAAAGCATAATTATGATATGGAGCTCATTTACAAATACAAACATGCGAAAATAAATAAGGGACAAGACATCATTATTGTCACTAGATTAAACTAAATATGCATGTGTAGAACTCAGGGAAATGGCAAAGCCGCAAGGATACAATTCTGAGGAAATTTCCCTAAGTTCAATGAGATACCCGCAGATAGCGTGTACAAAGGAATGCTAGCACTGGAAAGGAATTTCCCATTACTTTCTCAAAGCAACAATTGCTAACCACAAGACCTGCTTCCGTAGCTGGCACAACTGAAACTAGAAGTCAACTGCGACTTGAAAAGAGTACCTCAACTACTTGCCGCAACCACTTGCCTTCAAAGTGAAACTTCCTTCCATAACAGAAGGAGTTTGTTCCCGAAACCAACTGACAACAGAGACTTGGGCATTCATACCATTAGTGAAGGGTTCCAAAACCAAGTTATGACTTATAAATGTAACATCTTGTTCCCCGCCCCACCCTCGCTAGACTATCCTACTATCTGATCAGCCTAAGAACGGCTACTAAAACAAAAACCAGGAAAAGCCCCCGACACCGTGGTTCGTAGCCACGTGCTCTAATCCTCTGAGCTACAGGCCCCACACCATCTCCACTGGATCTGTTCCCAGGAGTAGACTCAAAAAAGGGAACCTTTCCTCCCCTGAGCCATTTCGAGTGCAAGGTAAGGTCTCAGTTCCTTCTGCCGTGAGGGTTCAACAGTACCTAGCAAATAAATTCACCCTCCCTTTCTTGGGCTTTCTCTTTAATAGAAGACCTCAGGAAAGCTAGTTGCCTTAATATGGGATTCTATCCTTCTCCTATCACAGGTGGTTATTAACCCGATTAGTCGATCAATTTCTCTACCCTTAAGCCCTGATCTTATTAGAAGTCAATTCTTCGCCCCAGGATCATAAGATCGTTAAGAAATATATTATGAGATTATTCCAACTAGAATTACAACAGAAAAAAGCATCTAAATCTCTACACAAATAGGCACCACGAAGACATAAAACATTCTTCTAGCAGTATTACCGCAGTACACAAGGTCATTGAAAGTTTCAAAACCACTCGTAAAGCAACAGTACGAGCAGAAATTCAACTTTTGAGATGACGCCACCTATCCCAGTTAGACAGAGATCACTATATACTTTTTATATTGAGGATTGTCCTGTCTCAACCGTATATTCGGGCAAAAGACGCAAAACTAATGCACTTGTTCAATCGTGTGCCCTATTCGTTTTAACAATGTAGTAATTCCTTGATAACAATTAGAATCATGCACAAGAATCTCATCAATCACCTCTGATTCCGTAAGGGAAACGTTAAAGCTTCAGCTAATTTGAGCCTCCCGTGTGTTCACCCTCAAATTACACAGACGTTAAAGTAAAGAAACAAACTGAACAACCTGGTAACGGAAGGAGTTAACATTTGAGAGAACTTACATTCCAGAAGAAGCGCCACTGGGAGCAGAAGCACGGAACATGCCTTTATTGGTGTAGAGGTCAACTTCAACAGTGGGAATACCTCTGCTGTCGAGGATTTGCCTGGCTTTGACCTTGGTGATCACCGAAGGCACTGCTTTCCTCATGTGATTAGACTGTTACATAAATAGATACATATGTACTATAAGTTAACATCTATACCTGATTGGAGAGAGAGAGAGAGAGAGAGAGAGAGAGAGAGAGAGAGAGAGAGAGAGAGAGAGAGAGGAGGGAGTATTGTTTACGATGAAAAGAACGGGATCGGGAGTCTTGGCCCTAACGGCGGCATTGACGGCGTCCTCGATTTTCCGGGAGAGCACGTGCTTGTCCAGATATTCTTGGACCGACATTTCCGTGGACTACTGCTAACAATTTACTAGCTTCGAATTTGGGCGCTGCGAATTCTGTATTGGCGGAGTCTGCTTTTGGAGACGAAAGCGAAGCAGTGGGTTGAATGAATTCTACTCTCCGTTCCGCTGAATATTACTCCGTACTTAGGGAGGAGCCTTTGGAATCAGGGAAAGGAAATCGGGGACGTGGGGAATACGACGTCGGTTTTAATGGGGCAGAAGGTTTAATACTCTTCCAATTTCTTTTTCTTTTTTAAAGCCCAAAAAACAGAAAGTCTAAGCTTCCGGACCAAAAATCCCGACCGGAATCCCGATGCCCCGCTGGGCACATTC
This sequence comes from Rhododendron ovatum, assembly GCA_019656835.1. Taxonomy (NCBI): domain Eukaryota; kingdom Viridiplantae; phylum Streptophyta; class Magnoliopsida; order Ericales; family Ericaceae; genus Rhododendron; species Rhododendron ovatum. The sequence goes on along the minus strand of CM033793.1, from coordinate 25,910,204 downwards.
TGGCCACCAGATGGTCGATCCGAGCCGTCCAAAAATTCTATAAAAAAAATCCAAGTGGGCTTTCAAGTGAATAAACAGCATCCGATGTGTGTAGATGACCGATCCAAACAATCCATTTTTGTGTTTGGATCGGCCAAAATTGGAGTGTTTGGATCAGCCAAAAATGGAGTGCTTGGATCGACCATTTAGACATGTTGGATGCCATTTATTCTCGCGAAGACCCACTCGGTTTTTTTTATAGAATTTTTGGACGGCTCGGATCGATCGGGAGGAGTTCTAAGTGTTTGGTTTTGTCTGGTGGCCGGGCACACTTAGAATTTAGTCCATTTAGGCACTCGGTTTTGTCTGGTGGCCGGAGTGTGCCCGGCGGGACGTCGGGATTCCGATCGGGAATCCTCCCTTCGGGAACTGTAGCACCACTGCCCAAAAAACATAGCATTAACTCCTACAACTAAGAGCAAGTATTGGTTGAGCAAGTTTACCAATACTTAGTTAAAAAAATTTGTGAACAGTGTACATTTTTCATTTTACCTATTCATATTTCTTTCAACACTACACCAATACTATCTATTTAACCTACTCTCTATTAAAATACACATTTTTTCAACATTTTTCTTTGTCCTATTATTATAATATGAGAGAGAGAGAAGGGGAGAGAGAGAGAGGAAACAATAAAAAAATGAATTGCTTGTGAATAGTTGTAAGCTATTTTTAGCTTACAACTGTAGATAGAGCCAAATGAGCTCTTTGTTTACCTACACTGCTGTCTTGTTACTTTTCTCATTTTCGGGAGCTAAAATAGCTATTTTACACAACCTGGTAAACTTGCTCTAAGAAAGAGGGAGAAACAGAGGCGAAGTTTCCGAGTGCCGGGCGGTACCACACGCGCGGTACCCCATCGGTGATCCCAGTAGTCCAAATGTGTTTTGGACAGTCCGGATTTCAAAGATAGGAGTCGGGTGAGGGGAGGGAGAGGAAATAAAACTGGGTCGTCAACACGTTTGAATGACTGGATCGCCAAAGGATACCGCCATGTGGTTCCTGCTCGGCACCCAATTTTTTCCCGAAAACAGTGATCGTTTAGAAGGAAGGATTTGGGATGTCCACGCAGGGGCTCCATCCTTCCATACAGAAAAAACAGCATCAATGCTCAAAGCAAACTTTGCAAAATCATGTGCTACCAGCCATTTGCCTCTCTCCCCACATGCACACACTTCCAATCTTCAGCCCATTGGAGAAGAATTTTACACTCCTGAGTAAACGAGCCCTACTTCCGAGAGACTGAACATTCAAGGAGCTGTTTGGTTTTCATTCCAAAAGTCTAGGTACACAACACCATTCACAACTCCTCGCATACATGTATGTAGCATTATCGGGTTTCTCTTTTTTAAATTTCACAAAACAATTTAAATGCCTGCTTAGGACGGGCTATTTCTCAAGACAGTAATTGCTTCAAATGCTTTAATGGAATTCTTTTCGCTTTGTGGCAATCATAGTAGAAGGTGTTTAGAATATCAGTGGATAACCAAAACTCAATATGCATTATTTTCATTTTTCATATATTTTTTTATTTATCTTCAACATATATATCGCCATACTCCATGAGAGAAGTGGGAGAGCACTTGGAAGAGAAACCTCCCTCAAAACACTATCCTCCAACCAAATGCTTACACCGTCTGTGTAAGCATCCAAAATCATACAGAATCTGGGATGATCTAGCAATCCTGTCAGCCATTTACATGCGACGAAATAAATTTGAACAGTAACTGTAAATTCTCCGAACAAGGAACTGTTGTTTTAGCAGCATTAGCTTAAAGCTACAGACCCCAAACATGAATTTGATAATATTTCTCACAGGTGAGCCCATGCTAACGCGGTGTATCTAACAAGCGAATAGCTTGAAAGTGTATACACATAAATACCAAGGTGTTCTTACGCAACCACAAATGCACTGGATGAACCTGTAAAATGGCGAATGGCGCCCGTAAGACCCTTAGAGGCACCGAAATGTTTTATTCTGTATACGCCGGAAGCAGCAGTCTCCGGAATTCTCCATTCTATGGTTGCTTGACTTCGCGTACTCAGTTTAGATGGCCTCGACCACTTGAACCGGAGGCAGAAATCGTCGTCATCGTGAATAGGGACCCATGAGTCCTGTCCGTGGAGAATCTCCACCAGAGTAAAAGTGCCTTCCGTCAGGAGGTCATTTCTGGGGCAAGCTGACCAGAAAACAACAGTGACCGTGTCACCTCTCTTGAAGGTGGAGTTCTGAGGCACATCCAAGCTCACATCCCCAAACTTGACACCGCGAGGGGTCCTGTCCACAAGAACCGGAGTTAGCAAGCCTATTTGCTTGTCCAGGAGATCAGGGGGTTGTGGGCCCGGTTCGACAGGTAGACCGTTGATTAGAGCTGTTGCTAGCTTCTGGAACTCCTGAATGTAAGCAGCAAGTGTGTGGGGACCAAATAGCGTGGAGGCACCCTGAGAATTATGAGAGAGATGTTATCAATCCAAAAACAAAAAGTAAAGTACTATCAATTCCAACTCTTAACCGTCTGTTTGGATGGAGGTCTATCATAGATGTGCGAGTCTTGTCATAGGATTTTGGATTTGAAGAGGGATTTATGGAGGGAAATGAAAAATAAAGGGCAAGGAAAAAATTAATGAATTGTCATTTCCCTGTTCCTTGTAAATCCCCACTACAAGCATACTACCTTTGTAGCCATAGAAGTAAAGACATGTACAACATGGACGACTAATGTATTTAGATTAATGACTTAACTCTGGCTGGAATAACTGGACACCTCAAAGGAAACTTTCCAGGCGTATAATCCTCAAGATTGAGAATGTTTTCTATTTACTAACCTCATATCTTTGGACCTCGTACTCCTCAAAGGTAGTCACATATTGTGAATATGTGTTGGTCAACCCAGCTATCACAACATGAACATTGTTATCAAACTCTCCATTTCCTCCACTCGTGAGCACCGTTTTCACAGCATCTCGAAGACGTCTTCCGGCCATTGTTGTGAATTCTGTTGTGCACAAAGGAAAAGAATTTTCATGAGCCCAAAGGAAAAGAATTTTCATGACCCATGAAAAAACATGTCAAGCATCATATGACTTGAGCTCCACTGGAGAACTGATGTCAAAAAGGAAAATGAGAGTTAGGTTTTGCTCAAAATTAGGAGGGCAACACATCACAGCAGACTGCCTACCACAGCTTTGGGCTAGTTGAGGTTGGGCGGGGCACTAGCCACTAGTTTAACCAAGCCACGCACATCAGGGAAGGAGGCAAACAAAACAAAGAATAAAGAGTTGCAGTTACTGATCAAATTGTGCAACCCCAATACTCTCTCATTTTACAACTTTTTGGCTTTAGTTAGTTGTTCATACAAAACAATTTTTTTTTGTCAAAAGCTAAGTTGTTTCCACTAAACTAAAACATCCAACACATTCTCTTCTGCTAACCCAACACATTTTCCTCAACTTTTAGTTTAGTGGAAACAACTTGACTACAAATAGCTACTAGAAGTTGTCCACAACTTCTAGCTTACCAGAAACGCCCTCTTAGTAAAGTAGTTCAGAATCCTAAACAGTTGCTTAGAACAATTCAAAAATATAAATTTTTTGAACAGCAACCTGAAAGAAAACTACATATCAGATGTGTCCTGTTGAAAAGAATTGCCGCAGTACACCTCAAACTCAATCCATGACCTGGTTCAGACTATAGGTATGAGTATGACCATGACCAAAGGGAGTATATCGAGGTACTATTCATAAGTCCATGTTGTGAACAAATAGTTGATTTGGCTTTAAATTACAGTTTTGATTGTTCTTCTCTGTATCAGGCTCATGTAAGGTTCAAGGAAGGTCTGAGCATATTGGACTAAATTTTATCGCTTGAAACAAAAGAATGTGGAATTCAGGCCTAGCGAATGCCAGAACCTGACTTATTAAGCTATTTGTCCATGCGGGCAGGCAGCCCAATTTGAACCTGGGAACCAGACACAAAGTGATTATCACCGTATTGGTTGTAAAAAAATCTATGCATGTTGCGGAACCAACATGTGGCAACAAAGGATTTATAGCTCACTTCATGTAATCAGCTTACAGGAAAATGCAGTAGAGTTTTCTTTCTCATTTCAGCGGAGAAATTAAGACAAGAATATCTTAGATAGCTATCAACCTTCAAGGGAAAAGGAAGGAAAAGCAAAGCAAGCCATACATACCTCCAGGTACGCTGAGAATGACAAGCTGCCCTATTCGGAGTATTTGAAGTGGAAGTATAGAAGGCTGTTACAAAATGAGACAAAAATAGATCCATTAGTAATTAAACACATCCAAATGGCAGCCTATGACGGAAGTCAGAGGTGCAGCAGTCATAATAATTTCTAATACAACTGCACGGGGTTTGCATTGTTTTGGGGAGTGCTTCCTTTAAAATAACATCGGATATGCACGTTTACCCACACATAGAAGGCAGAGTATGAATTTCTATTACCCCTTTGCCAAGAATGGAACAAATTATTCCATACGAATAGCAGCGTTCAGACAGACTTAACACAACAGGAGAAGTTAATTATGTGAAATAATTACAACCTTCATCAGCGGTTCCCCCTTTTTTTTTGAAGTCATCACAATGTCTTTTCTCTTGCACATTTTGAGTTTTTTTGTCAACTTACTCTGTCCAGTGGTGAAGTGCCTTCAAACAGCACGCTTAGTATGCTTAAACTAGTGGCTTACTGATGTATGTCTAGAAAGATATATTATAGATTTATTGTAGTTTGACAGGACATACAATAGCTCCACACTCACCATCTGGAACCTCTAGATTTACGTTCAAATCGCTGAATGCATTAACATTCATATCCCAGGGCTCACTTTCAAAAACCCTCAATTAATAGTGCACTTAGAAATTAAAGTCTAAGTACTGCAAACACAGTTGTCATGTTGAAACCGTACAGTTCCAAAACTAAACTCTATATAGTTTTTCCAAAGTCCTATGATGGTTGAAACTCACCGCCCACTCATATGGCATCCTCATTTCACCAGTATCAAGCAAAATAGGCTTTGGAGATTGGCAATCTTCTTGTTCCTTCCCTGGTGTTTTAAGGAAATTGCGAACCAGCTTCCAAAAAGCATTTCCCTGTAGTAAAATTGGCAAACCACATCTTAGCAGGCAGGCGTTCCATCATGTGAGGACCTAGACTTATAATTCATGGAAATCAAGGTACTGGAATTTGCTGCTACCTTATCATCTCCTTGCTTAAAATCAAAAGCTCCTGGTCCATCGGTGGTACCTGCAGCAAATCCAAATCCCATTGCAGCTGGACAGGTTTTAACTACCTCATTACCTCCTCCCAGTTTAGGAACTGTCACTTCAAGCTTGGAGAGATCCAAATAAGTGTGGCGATAGTCAACTTTCCCTTTCAACTGCTCAGAGGCTTGGGTGAAAAGCTCCACAGCTTTTTTGAATTGCCTATCTCCAATAATACGAGTATTCTCAAATTCATCTGGGTGACTGCAGAGCAAGAGAACTGTTAATTTTATGGAAAGTGCACTTCAGAAAAATCATATAGACACATACCCTGGTCCTCGGCCATAGCACAACTCGTTCTTTCCACCACAAGTGCTGTGGTTGAATTCACAAGGTAAGCCGGTATCTATGCAGAATGCACCGAGCACGTTTGGACTAACATCACCACAGTTTGACTGGCAAAATGCAGATAGAAATGTAGGCTTATCAGCCTGCCCGAAAGCACTTCTAACACGTCTTGCAACACTCATAAACCTGGTGGCTCGTTTACCAGGAGGCGATTGGAAAGAAGCAGCAAGCTCTAGCAACTCGTGGTCTGCATTAAAAATTCTCGAGTATGTCAGCAAAGTAGAGAAGGATATTTTTCTTCCCTTTCTTCTCATTTAACAGGTAATATGTCTGGTAGAATAGAACATAAGGGAATGAGATACAAAATCCAGACCAACGAGATACGAATTCCAGACCAGATCATCATTCTAGGATGCACTTTCTAGCTCTTTTGAGATTGTTACACTTTGGTGTACTTATAATAATAGGTTTTTCGATAAGACAAAGTTGGGTTTAAAAGAAGGAATCACACAGTTGGTAATAAATCACATCCAAATACATCTCCCAGAAACAGTCAGAGCATCGAACATCCATATAGTAGTATAAAAGAACGTAAGAGCTGAGTAGGACTAATTTCTCAATATAAGGCAACTTACACAACTAAATGTGACATACAAACCTAGATTTTGTTACTTTTACCCCTGCTGTGTGGTTTTGAATCAGGCTGAACTCGGCTTGATGAAATACACCACAGGTTGAGGTGTATTCGCTGGTTTTGGATGAAGTATCCATTGGGGTGGCTGTACCGAGGCTGAATTCTGTGTACGCAGTCCAGTTTGGGTTGAAATTAGGGCTGCATCCTCTCAGCCTTCATGTTGCAACATTTTGTAATGATCCCATAGGTTGTCCAAGTGTTCTCCGTGTTGTATGGACTCAACATTTTACCTATTTTAGTTCCATGAAGCCACTTGGCTTAGGTTAGTACCCATTTTGCCTTTTGTTTCCTATCCCTCTTTCTAGATGGGTTTGAAACACTCGTTTATGTCCCATTAGCTCTATGTAGCCACTTGGCTTAGGCCTTCGCAATTTTTTCTTTCTTTGTTTTCTTTCCCTTTTCCTCCTGGGGTATGCCCCTCCCTTGTAGGCTGTACATTCGATTATCCTTTTTTCCTATTTCAAGCTAATTTACCCCCAAAAAGAGAGAGAAAGAAATGCCAGTTTAATGAACATCAAAAGATAATACCAAATGATAACATACTAAAACATTCATTTATGAAACCAATTTTTAAAAACAAAATAATTATTTTACAAATAGTTCACGTAACAGAGTATTCTGAAAGGTCTTGGACACTAAGTCAATCCACTTGCAGCTCAGATTCTACGCCTAAAATAATACCTTGCTTGGTCAACAAGATATGCTTCACGTTTCATAAGGTTCCAGACATAACAATGTTATTCTATCCACGTGAAGGGCCTGACAATAGGAGCAGCATATGTCATTTTTTCATATATAGTCAACAAAGCACAGTTTCCATCATATTTTGAGTTCCAAAATTAATGTAAACAAACCACAGCACCTATGACATTCAAAATTTGATACTAATGTATTGCATGGGCTGGGAAGATCTAGTAACTTACGATTTTTCTGAGCAACAGGAATAATGTTTGATACTCTTCGAGGAATTTCGTCAGCTTCAGAGTTTTCGGAATATGCATTTTGAATGTCATTCTCATTGAACCAGTCTTCCATAAATCGTGCAGCAGCTCCTTTATTGTCCCCACTTATCAACGAGTTTGTACGGCTCATAGAAGTTCCATGAGTTGCAAACCAATTAAAGCTACCAACTGGTCCCCACTCATCATCCATGAACTTTAGGAGCGTCATCTCCTTATCAGTATCAAACTTGTATTTGCTACGTTCTGCCGCGGGATTATTTAAATAGGCACTAGGGCTGCGATTTATACCAGCGTCTAGAAGCTCTCCTGCAAGAGGAAACACCAACTTTGAAGCTCGCACAAGCAGTACAAATGCAGTAAAGTCCCTAGTGTGATGGCACCAGTTTCTATATCTGAAGATCCCTTCATATGGGACGGCCGGATGGCATATTCAGAACAAGAAACCTACAAATATGTCAAGATCATTTTCCCATTAATAAGGTAATTACGAAGGCGAAGCATTGTTCTGAAAATTTTGAACTGCAACTCAACTGGGAGAAAGGAACTTGTGGAAAGTTGGAAACTGCATAGACAACCAATGGCATCCTTCCACAGTCCATACAGCATCCCTATGGGGTCCTAGTGCAAGGGAGATGTTTTAAAGAGATCATTTGTCTGTTCGACCAACAGATCTTTCAACTAAAAGGGGAGACCGAAAAGAGATGAAAACTTTTCACGACATTAAAAAAAAAGTTATTTGGAGCAGACATTTCTGTTTAATGTATCTACCACATTCCTCAAAGGGAAGGAAAGACCAAAACAACCTATATGCTATGACAATTTGAATTTGTGCTCAAGCATTCATAGGATTGTCCTGGAAAGATTTCCACTATTTCATGGGGCTCACATTCCAAAGAATGAAGCCTGAAGCCTTTTGGTGCTTGGAATATCCAGCAAAAGGATATAAAAAACTACTATTAGTATTAAACGGGAAAGTAACTGAGAGAGAGAGAGAGAGAGAGAGAGAGAGAGAGAGAGAGATCTTCAAGTGCTAAAGTTTTCCACAACTCTGCCTGAACTTTATGCTGCTCATCAGGATAACAAAATCTCACAACACACACACATACAAAAAAACAATGAGGTTATTTTTTCTTCTTTCCGGTTTCATCATGCCTATATAACATTACTCTACATGTCCCAATCATGTGCTTTACCTCAGACATGAAGAAACACTTTGGTGACGTAATAACATGCATCTACCTAAGAGCAAAGAGTACTTTTCGTTACCTTTATTCACCAACACTGATCCTGGCCGGAGATTTTCATGAGCTTGTATGATGCTTTGCTCAATGCCGTCAACAAGCACATCAAATGACTGGCGCACAAACCCAAGGGATGTTACAATGTACACAACATATTGCAGATAACCCCCAGGGCCAGCATGGGTGTGAATACCGCTAATAGCAACATTATTCTCAGTATATAGGTTCCCATATCTGCAAAACAAATACAGTACTATTCCATTTAGTAGCTAAAGTCATCCTGAACATTCTTACAAAAATCTTACAGCAGGTTTTACACAAGATGCGGCAAGAGAACACATCTGACTCCATTCAATATAAGGACCTTGATACTGAATTGCCAGAGTAATGAACGGAAAATGGGAGGGTGCACGAAACGTCTGTCCTCCTAAAGCCTATCTTGGAATTGAATATACAATGGGTATGACTTAAATCAGAAACTACATACCTTGCCTTCAACCTCTCGAGCACTTTAAGTGTCACTAGTTGGGACGCCATGCAAGCATCAAGATTAACAAACACCACACGGTTACCCTGCGGTTCTGCCACAATAAATGCCCGGGCTCGCAACCTAAGGTGAACACCAGATGCGATCTGCTCGGTGTTGGCATATCCCATCATATTGACATCAGCCGCAGGACCTGTGATGTCATAGCTTCCCAACCCAACTAAATAATTTGAAGCTGAGAGTATTCCACTGCTATTTTGTAGGAGAAGTAACAGCAAAATCCAAAACCCTATGATAGCACATGGTTTCTGAGCAACGAGCTTCTGAGCAGGAAATCCCTCCATCACTGCTCCACCAGTTGGTTCTTATTTTCCTTCATCAAAGAGATAAACCGTGTTAATACCCATTCCAAACCAAAAAAATTATGGGAACGAATCTTCATAAGGGGATTATTTCTAACTTTACAACACCTGGGATTATCTCTTTTGTAGCCAACCTCAATTGATTGGGACACAAGGCTCGGTTCGGTTCGATTTGGTTTTGTTTGGTTTACCAAAAGCAAACAGGTAATATCAGTTTAAGGCAGATGTCTATCTTCTTTGCTTTGTTGATTGTTGGTTAACTTGGTTGTACTCCAAAGGTTTGGCCCTGGGATAGACTATTTCTTGTGGTTGGTTCTAAAATGTTTAACACACACACACACACACACAAAATACAGGTAATATCAGTCTTCACAACCTAGTACCCAAAAAAGATCAAAACAATATCCAATGCTACAACAGTCAGCAGTTTACAATCCTAAAGATGCCAGAAGAATGAACGAACATAATCCAAGTTGCATAATTCATTACATATATAAAACAGTACATATAATCCTATCAAAGATTCAAAATACTCATGCATACACACACTTATCAGGTACATCCACAGGGATGTGTACATACTTCTCGATCCATAACTTTATTCTTTCACTTGAAAATAAGATTTTATTTCTTTCAAAAAAAAAAAATGAACTAGAAACTTATGTCAACGGAGAACTTTCAATGTGCATAGAGGCCTCCAACCGGAGCAAAAGTCGGCGGAGTCTGTTCAGAAATTTACAAACGAAATACGCACAGGAAATACACAAACCGGACATAGAGAGTACGAAACCCTAAATAAAGCACAGGAAATACCAGAACCGATCATCAGCGGAGATCATTTACCTTAAACCCGTAGTAACGAAAAGCGCATAATAGTCGACCTCACCGCGATCGTTTCGATCGTCTCTGCTAAGTCAATTCATTTCCGGAGCAAGCTGAGAGAGAGCGCCCAAACACGACTCTCAGTGATGGAGGTGGGAGAGAAGAAAAACAGAAGCGTAGGAGCGAAGACTGGTAGCTCGGCCTCGGAACACGGGAGTTTGTACCTATTTATACTGTTATTTTCGATATCCGTTCCGGCGGGTAGGGGTAGGTGCATAGAATTCCTGTGCAGTCATAGTGAAGACGTCAAGACTTTTTCTTTTTTCTTTTTTCTTTTTTCGTTTTTCTTTTTTGGGAGTATCGGCAAGAGGTCTGGTCACATGACTCGGAACCCGAGTCCCTGCTGCGAGCAGAACAGCAGGAAGGACTGTAATCTGCAGCCTCCCAAAACAACGTCGTTTTGGGGGCAACTTGCAATCCACACGTGGACAAGGCAGTGGATGAGGAAAACTAATGGCGTGGAAAATTATTCAGTGCTTTGGCCTCCCAAAAAAAAGTTGTTCCAAATCCTTACAAGCCCATAAAATGCACTTCACCATCGGAAATCACTCCATTTGTCCTTCTCCGCTTGCTGCCGGCGACTGTAATCCATCGCCGGTGCCACCATCCTCACCCAACCGGGCTCTCTCTCTTTCCCATGCCAACATCACTGCTCAACCTAGGGGTGTGCAAAAAACCCGTGACCCGATCCGAAGGGTTTCGAGCGGGGCCGAACATGTGGTTCGGTAGAGTACGGGTTCATTTTTTTGAAAAAAATCAGTTTTCGGTTCTGGGCTCGGGGTGTTGTTTTTCTTACCCGACCAAAACCGACCAATTCATATAGATTACTTCGGTTTTGGTCGGACCCAACCCGACCCGACCAAAAAAATTGGGCACGCAGACGGTTACTTCCACTTGTTCGGGTTCGGGTTCCCAAAAAAAAAAAACTTGTACCTAACATGTCGGGCCCGGATTCGGGGCCAAACCCGACCCTCACCGACCCGTGCACACCCCTAGCTCTACCACAATTTTATGTATTCCCATCCTCTCCTTTCCTTCTCTCTGTTGCAAATCGTCCATTGGAAAAAAAAATTACCTTGACCACCTAGAAATGTATATGCCGTACACTACAAGCTTGCGGTGATAAAATAGAATGTTGGGTTTGTTCACCTTGGGATTCCTAAATCAAATCGAAAATGAAATGGAAAAAACAGAATCAATAGATCAAGAAACCCACTCCCTGGAATTCAGAAATTAAGTCGAAACTGAATAAAAAATACCAAATTAAATGACGACGAGACTTTCGCAACGCAGGTTGAGTGAGGACTGTGGCACCGAAGATGGATTATAGTCGCTGGCGGCAAAGCAGAGAAAGGGATATGGATGATTTTTGCTGGTGAAGTGCTGAGGAGAGAAAGGGCGAATTTGATTTAAGGGTCAAGATTCAATTTGGACAGCCGAAGCACTGAATAATTTTCCACGCCATCACGCTTTAAGTAGCCCCCAAAACGACGGGCTGCGGATTGCGCTTGCTCACTGCAGGTACTCGGGTTTACACGTGACTCAGTGACTCACATAATCGTTAAAAATGGCATTCGCTCGTGCTCTCAATTATCGCTTTATGCTCACATTTAAAAGACGTTTTCACACTCGCGTTCCCGTGCTTGCCTGCACATTATGTGACTTAGGATCAAGATCATCCAAATTGATTTTTTAATTAGTATATACAATCACCTCCATCCCAACTGTTATCTTACCTCCTTTGTTCTTTTTTTTTTTTTTTTCCATCAAAAATTACAACTTTGTTTGGTTGGAAGTTTAGTTTAGTTTAGTTTTGATAGTGAATAGAAAGAGAAATAGGGTAATGATTAAAGAGAGGGGTAATGATTGAAGAGAGATGAGAAAATAATGATTTGAGAAAGAAATAGGATAATAATTGAAAAACTAAATTAAAATGTGAACCGAACACAAACGATTCATTTGAGCTTAGTACTCATTTCTTTCTCTTTTTTGAGGAAATAAACATATGTTGATTACTCATTTGATTTAATTCTGTCGGGGTGATTCACGGGACCCTTAAAAAAAACTTCTAAAAAAACCTCCAAGATCCTGATCGAATTTTGATGATCTGAGTCACTCAATGTAATCAGAACGTGATTTTAAAAGTACCCGCAAGAAATCAGCAAAAAAAAATGACCGGGAAGGGTTTCATCCGAACAATTTTTTAGTGAACGATTTAATAAAAAACTGCTCAAATCAAGCCCTTCTTGATTATTTTTTTTGCCAATTTCTCGCAACCACCATTAAAATCACGTTTTGAACACATTGAGCGGCTCAGATCATCAAAATTTGATCGAAAACTATGAGATTAAGATTTGGAGGGTTTTTTTAAGAATCTTCGGAACCGCCCCTTATTCTGTTGAGGTTAATACATTTCGAGGAAGGGAGAAAAGAGAGAGATAAAAAAAAAAAGGTTGGGTCACGGATGTGAAAGTATATTTTCTATATCTTTTCTTTTGAAACAACTAATTTCAAAAATGTTAATTCTGATTCTTTTCAATTCGAATTTTAAAGATATACTTTTAACAATTTGAAAACGCACATTGTATTTTTAGATTGTCCAACAATCTTATGAAAGTTCCAAAAAATTTCCTAATCTCACTCCTAAAATGTTGGGGCTTTACATATAACCTGTCTTGTAAATCAAAAAACAAGCTCTTAAAAAATAAAAACCTTAACTGAACGGAGCCTAAATAATTTTTTTTCTTCTCATAGGAACATTATTGTTGGTAAGGTGAAAGATAGGTTTGGTCCTATGGTTTCTATTTGAATTTTTTTCTGGTGTTGATGTGAACTCAATTTTTTGTTCCAGCTTTTGATGCACGAAAGGGTGGTTGGTTATCCCCCCTTGTCTGAAAAAGGGAATAATAAATATGTTGCTTGGAGCACAATAATTTCGGTGGCTGAAATCTTATGATGAAAAAGACATGTTAATTTTAAGTTAATCCTTTCAGGTAGCCTTGCGGTGTGTTTTTTTTTCCCCATTTCCAAGCAAAGATCATTCCAATTATAACAATACATAAAACAAAATATAACTAAAATAACAAAACAAAAATAATACAAAGAAAATGTGTAGTGACCCGAATTTTCACGTTAATTTTTTTTAAACAGTTTATTATAATTCTTTTACTAAAAATTATTTTATCATTTATTGAAGTGATTGTACCCAGCTCTTATAGAATCCTAACCTTCGGTTCGTGATCCTAACAATCTATGAAAGATATGGATGAATCTAGGAGAGGTATCCATGAAGATTTGAGAAATCTAGGAGAGATTTGGGAGATTTGATATTGGATTTTGTTAGATTTGGAAAGATATTATAAGATTTGATTAGATATAGTTGGATTTTATTAGATTATATAAGATTTGATTTGGATATTATTAGATTTGATTTAGATATTATTAGATTTTATAAGATATGGTATTGATTATATAGGATATGGTTAAGATTTTGTTAGGATTATATAAGATTTTGTTAGGATTATATAGGATGAGTCCCCTTCTCCTAAGTACCACCTTATTTTAATAAAATAAGGACCTCCCTTTCCCGATCAAATTTTGATGATCCAAGCCGCTCAATGTATTCAGAACGTGATTTTAAAGGTATCCGCGTGAAATCAGCAAAAAAAAAAATCGGGAAGGGCTTCATCCGAGCTGTTTTTGTTATGTTTTTATCAAACGGTTCAAATAAAAACTGCTCAAATCAAGCCCTTCCCAGTCATTTTTTTTGCCGATTTCTTAAGGGTACCCTTAAAATCACGTTCTGAACACATTGAGCGGCTCAGATTATCGAAATTCCATAAGAAAATGGGAGAAATGGGGAGGTCCTTATTTTAACTAAAATAAGGACCTCCTTATTTGAAAATGACTGTATATAGGATATGGGTAAGATTTCTAGATAAGATCTAGATTGTTCTTCCACTAGTATAAATAGGAAGTCCCTCCCCTCCATTCCACACCCCACACACAATAGAGAAAGGAAAGAGAAAATAGATGGGGAGAAGGAGAAGAGGGAAAAAGTTGGCGGGCTATTGATGAATGTGGGAAAATATTTTTAAGGCATTGATTCGTGGACAAAATGGCCGGTCATATTTAAGGTAATCCGGGTGGTATACGATATGCTTCCTATTTCCGGAATTTTTTTCTTCACTCTCACCTTTGTATTCTTTTTGAATATCTCATGATTTTCATTCAATCCTGTGGAATATTATTGAAAAGTGGAATAATTGGTATTGAATATGATGTTGATTGAGTACTATGGAATTGTTTCGTACACGGATCGAGTGAACTCATGCACCAATAGCCTATCCAATAGCCAGAATGGGTCGAGGATGACCCGATGAGGAAGGAGTTGGGGGAGGATCACAGGTCATGTACTGAGGATGACATAGTATAAGGTTCCTTGTGATTGTTGCTTCGACTTGGTCGATTATCGTTTATCGATTCCACTTATGAGCTTTGTTATTCTGTTGTATCGTATACTTCCCGGATAATTTCTTTTTCAGGTGTGGAGCCGGATTAGTAGAAATTGAATCGAAGCTTATAAGGATTAATTTGGAGAGGTCTTGGAAGAGTTAATAATTGTGGAGCATGTAGAAGATTATTTAGAAGGCGACTTAAGATTATTGCGGTGATATAATTTATTTATGGAGAAAATAGGGGCCTAAAAAGCATTTGAAAATAAAATGTATTTTGGAGTTATTTAGAGAAAATAGCGGGGCGTTACAAAATGTGCGTGAAATCAACATTGGAGTTAGACCCATCAATCATACTTGTGAAGGTGAGTGAATTGACGAGAGCATTCCGGTGTTGATTGGCTCAAATTCTCATAAGAAAATCTCTTAAAAATTATAGGAGTGATTTAGCCATGAGGTGTTTTTTTACGATCCAAGCGTCTGAGTCAGCTTACATGCACTTCGATTAATCATGCGAACCATTTCGCCCTAAGGTGTTGGATGGTTATATTTGCTAATTAAAGCTGAAAGGATCCAAAAATGAGCATAGGATGAGATTCTGGTCCCGTTTGCGAGCACTTATAAATTAGTAGCTTTTAGATTAGTAATAGCTTTTTTTTAGATTTTTCACTTAAACAAATTAAAATAAGCTATAAGCGTGTTTGGTATAGTTTTTTATAAGTCGTAAAAACGTATAACATGTTTGCTTGGATAAAGCTGTCAATCCTTACAACTTGAGTTAGAGTAACTTATTCATTTTAGGATTCTTTTGTCCGTTTATGTTTTAACAACTTAAAATAAATAAATAAAAAGAGGTTCCAAAATGTAGCTTAAAACAATCTAGTTTTTTGGTTAAATAAGTGGGAAAAAAACCCGAATAAATAATTACTCATAACATCATTCATTAGCTTTTTTTTTTTACGAAATTGATAATGCCAAAACTCTTTTTGTTTCTGCCAAAACCCATTTTTGTTTCTTCCAAAACTTAAGGTTTTCCTTTCATTGCGTGACTTAATTGTCCTTCACTACACCACTTGCTTTAAAAAATGCCCTTTCAAATCTCACAAGTGCAAAATTGAAAAAAAAGATTTATGATCATGAAAACAGTGACAATGGTGAGGTGGGTTTGCTGAAAAAATCTATGATCGTGAGCAGCTTGCGCTCCACTAAACAATGTTTTCAAGTAAAATTATGATCGTAACAAGCAAAATTATTTATGATCCCGAATGAAAACAACCCTTACTAAGTTATAAGTGCAAAGCAATGTAGGGAAGCAAAGCAACCCATCTAACAATCATGTTTTCAATACATCTCTTAGGGGAAATAGATCTGTTAGGGGAATGCCAAGAGAAACCCCAGCAAAACTCTGTACGCCTCTTTCATTTGAAGCTCTGATGAGTTTAGAGTAGGAGAATTAATAACAATGATAAAATAATCCTAATAGGATTTCATCGCGTAAACCTTGAGTAGGCTGACAAGAGATCTATTGCTGGGATTTCAAAACCCTTATCGAGGTGCAGTTATTTGAATTAAGTCATGAGATTTTATCGCGTAAAACAATTGGTGTAATAGAGGGTAATTAAGTCATACAATCAAAAGTAAACTTTGAGTTTTGGAAGGAAAAAAAGAATTTTGGCTGGAACAAAAAGGATTTTGGCATTATCAGCTCTTTTTTTTTTAAGCAAATTATTCATATTTGACACAATAGGGGTGTAGTGATCAGCAGAACAACCAGACATGTCATTCATGACGATTGATGAAGACAAATTCAGGTAAGAGAAACGGAAGAAAAACAAAAAAGACCCATGTCTTGGTGATAACAGAAAACCCCAAAGGAGATTATGCAATTTTTACAAGGAAAAATGGAAGAGAGATTGAAAAGGAGAAATATTGGCAATAATAGTGCATCTGAGCAAGAGGTCGGGGTGGGTTATTCCTTTATTTGTCTGGAAATGGAAATATCCTCGAAGCCGCAGTGGGAACCACATCCAAGTTACAAATCTCACTTTTCCCTGTTTTCAAGACAAGTAACCGGGCAGATTCCGCCAATGAGCTCTTAATTCAGTTGGAATCACCTACCTCCTTTCTCAATCGAGGCCTGGATTCAAGGCTTACGAGAGGAGGTTGGTGTTCAGGGCTATGGACAGCCTCTAGACCTCCCGTGAACCATGGACTAACTTTGCTAACTCTCCTGATCTCCGCCTGATGTACATACCGTGCGACGAACAAACAAAAATAACACGCAGATTCCCTCACATATTTCATTCAGCTTGTTCCTGTTTCCCACCCCAATGCAATCTACGGATTATTCATAGTTGGAGGGAGTTTAGTGTAATTTATCCTAGTTATGAACTCCACATTTTGTTTCAATTTCGTTGGGTCTTGACTCTGGAGCCTCTTGTTTTCAAAAAAAAAAAAAGGGACCATGGAGCCTCTGGTCTATAAATTCGAAGAGCTCGAAAATTGGCAACCACCTCAAAATAGTTGGGTTATATTCAGCATCAACCCAAAAATGCAAAGAACGTAACTTTTAACCATATATGGTGATAGAATAACATCAAACCCGCGTGGCGTGGTAGTTTAATTGCTCCCTTATCCGCCGCATCGGTTAGTTTGGTTGGTTGGTAGGTTTGCTCCCCACACAATTGATCAGGGTTCAATTCTGGAAATCAGGCTACAAGAAAATAATTTCGTTCGAATTTTTTAGTCCCGGCGCGGATGGCCTACCTTTGATCATACCGGAAAAGACATTAGTTGAGATGCACGTAAACCGACCCGAACACCCCCTCACTGTCCGAAAATAAGTAAATGCTCTCTTATCTCCTGCCGTTGAGGCTCATTGTTTCTCCTCTTATCTTCCAAGGGGAAGCTGCACAGGGTTGAATTCGGGTTCACAATCACACACGGATATCTAACACGGCAATGACATAAACAGGCAAGCAATATTACATATTGTTTCTCCCCTCATCTTTCAAGGGGGAGCTGCAAAGGCTAGTTACTAAATAGGCAACAAAACCGGATACAGTGATGTCAAAGCATCACGAAGTTAGCTGACCACAGTGGTGAAATGAGATGAACAAGTGATTCATGGCATAATATAGTGTCATTCTAGCTCAAAGAAGGGATCTGATTATAGGTTTGTTGGTGATCTCAACCAAAAACTTCGATCCACGTTTTGCTATATCTTTATAGAAGATAGGAGGAGTACTTGTGTTCGTGGACAAGAGTGTTGGAGTAATACAATATTTACATAGTTGGAAAAGAAGCAGAGGAAATATTGCAAACCAACATAGCAGAAATCAACGAGGACACTGCCAATGTAAACCAGTAATTCAAATTCGATCGTACACAAAAGCAACACACTGCATACAAACCTATATATAATATCTACCAGATTGAACATACAAATCACAACATTCAGGGACATCTCTCACTCACAATGATGCAAAAACTCTCCGGTGCCTAACTCTTTGACATCAACCTCAGGGCATATAAATATGACTCTGGAGGAATAAGCCAGTGCAAATTCAATGTCAGATCCATCTTTTCTGCATCATCTCAATCTCAAGATAAGGAAACAACTCTAATGCTCCCTCGAAACACCCCATGAAAGGAGTCATGCAAAGGACCATCCAAGGATGCAGCTTCGCCAACTTCGCATGCACCTGATAATGCGGAAATGGAAGACACAACCGAGCACTTGGTTAAAGATGGGACAGTCCAAAAAAAGGAGCTAAAGAACAGTGAAGAGTAAGCAATTTTTTGCAGAATAAGAAACGCTAGTACTTCAACAGAACTCAAATAGAAGTGTTCCATTCCTTGTTCTGGATAAAACAATCACAACACCAAACTCGCTCGTTCCTTATCCCTGTGATATATCATACTTGTTATGTACTAAAAAAACCTTTAGGACTTTTATGTCTGTAGTATTCAACTCTCCAAATGCAGTGAAACTTCAAATTCCTGTAAATATTTGTTGGCTGCGACATTTACTAATTGCCACAAGTTGCATGCATAATAACCAAGCAACCCATAACATAATCACAATATATAATTTCGGTAATAAAATCAATGGGTTTGACAATCGTGCGTAGCAGGTTGCGATACATCTAGTGTACAACTAAACGAGGTGAATTGGCAACCCAAACCGAAACCTCCCACTAAATTTGTTACATGTGGAAGTGGAAATGGAAATATCCTCGAAGCCACAGTGGGAACCACATTCAGTTATATATCCCCCTTTTCCCTGTTTTCAGGACAAGTAACCATGCAGATTCCGCCAATGAGCTCTTAGCTCAATTAGCATCACCCACCGCCTTCCTCAATGGAGGCTCGGGTTCGAGCCCAGTGAGGGGTGGCTGGGGTTCAGGGCTATGGACAGCCTCTGGATCCTCTGTGAACTAACTTGCTAACTCCTTCTAACCTCCGTTGATGTATACCACGTGGAAAAAAAACACACAGATTCCCTCCCATATTTCATTCTGCTTGTTCCTGTTTCCCACCCCAATGCAATTTACAGATTATTCATAGTTGGAGGGAGTTTAGTGTAATTCATCCTAGTTATGAACTCCACGTTTTGTTTTCATTTCATAGGGTCTGGACTCTGAAGCCTCTGGTCTATATTCGAAGAGCTCAATTTATTGGCAAGCACCTGAAAATAGTTGGGTTATCTTCAGCATCAACCCAAAAATGCAAAGAATATAAATTTTAACCACATATGGTGACAGAATAACAGCAAAACCAATGTGGCGTGGTAGTTAAATTGCTATGTTATCAGCCCCATGGGTTAGTCTGATTGGTGGTAGGTTTACTTCCCACATAATTGATCAGGGTTCAATTCTTGAAGTCAGGCTACAAGAAAGTAATTTCGTGTGAATTCTGTAGTCCCGGCGCGGATAGCCTACCTTTGAGCGGAAAGGCATTATTTGAGGTGCGCGTAAGCCGATCCGAACACCCCTCACCGTTGGAAAAAAAATAAATGCTCTCTTATCACCTGCCGTTGAGGCTCATTGTTTCTCCTTTTATCCTTCTAGGGGAAGCTGCACAGGGTTTTGTATATTTTGGATGATTGGCCTTTTTGCTTCTGAATATAGGTTTCATATTCAGCCCGATCAAAAAAGACGTATTCATATCCAACAGGAATACCAAACAAGGGTCCATGAGGGTCAAACCACCACACAGTTTAGTATGAAAAAGAAGATCCTTTCTGGCTTTAAAGCGCTGCTAGAACACTCTCAAACATTACCAGACTCTGCACTACGCATTTCTAGTATTTATACAATACCGTCCTAATCAACTACAGCTACTCCGATTCAAGTTTAATCCAGTTATAGATGAACCTCATAAGCCTTATTAGGATATAAGTCTCCTGTATATGCAAACAATTGGTAGTTGGCACAAACCAGCATTGTAGCTCCGATCCAACACCGTTGTGTCACTAATAGTCAGTGATACAATGTTGAATTCCGGTTAGCACTTTAACACACTCACACAAGGATATTTATTATGGGAACGACACAAATAGGCACACATTACATTTACCATGATATGAACATACAGTGATCACTGATGCACAAAGACATACACATAGAGTCTGTAGTGTATCCCTATATTTTTAGCATTACCTCTGGACAAGTCTCCCTCTGGATGAAGACATCACTCAGAACTGTTTTTGAGATTAAAGATGCATTCAGAAGATTCAGGGCCTGCAACAACAAAGACGAGGGTCTTTAGGAATAAATTTTGCAAATCAGAGCCCTTAAAGAGCATGTCTTGCCATTTCAAAGGCTAGTCACTAACGCAGGCAACAAAACCGGATATTGATGTCAAAGCTGTAGGAAAATAGTGCGGAAAAACAATAAACGATTTTACTAATTTCTGAAAATTACAATATGAACATGAATCGCAAAATTACAGAATATGAAATGTAGACATAAATTGTAAAAAAGTATTAGCAATTCCAAACCGAGACCCGTTTTGTTCAACGGTGCCCTTAAGACAAATTCGCCGCCTCACCGGTGCGGAGGTTGTGTCGGTGTTCGTCTCTCAGGGTTGACTCGGTTACCACTCGGCCGTCGGAGCACCGCCGTAGACTACCCGTCGAACTAACTTATGTCTGTACTCTCTCTCTCGAAAAGAATAATTGTATTGCAGAAGAATACTTTAGATTGTTTTCGGTGTGTTGAAACCAAAGGTAGAGGTCCCCTTATATAGCTGAAGAAGGAGCCTCTACCATCAATACGACAATGAATATGAATATTCATGAAGAAGCCAATAATCAATAGGGGAATTGATTTCGCAATTCAATTCTGAAATAAAACTGATACAGTTATTATTTCCGAAATTGAATACACAATCATGGGTAATAACTCTGGGTAATCAACTCAGCTTTGACCATTCAACCGTGCACTGCTGTTGGTCCGAAAACCCACTTTGAGAGACAATTTCTCATTCATCTCTCAATGGAATTTGTTCATTTTTCACCGGTTTAAACTCCTTGGCTAGGAGTATCTAAAATCCACTTGGACCCACCTCGCGCGGTGTGGGTCCCACCAAATTCTCTTTGGTTAAAATTTCATTTTTCCAACAAAAACATCATGAAGTTAGCTGACCATAGTGGTGAAATGAGATGAACAAGTGATTCATGGCATATTATAGTGTCTAGCTCAAAGAAGAGATCTGATCATAGTTTCGTTGGTGATCTCAACCAAGAACTTCCTTCCACGTTTGCTATATAGAAGATAGGAGGAATACTTAAGTTCTTTGTGGACAAGAGTGTTACTACACACACACATATATCGGGGCTGTTCTGGAGACACCCAAAAAAACACCAAATGGTTCCCGATCAAATTTTGATGATCCGAGCCGCTCAATGTGATCAGAACGTGATTTTAAGGGTACCAATCAGAAATCAGCAAAAAAAAAAAAGACCGGGAAGGGCTTGATCCGAACAGTTTTTTATTGAACGGTTCAAATAAAAACTGCTCAAATCAAGTCTTTTCCGGTCATTTTTTTTGCTAATTTCTCGCGAACACCCTTAAAATCACATTCTGCACACATTTGAACGGTTCGGATCATAAAAATTTGATCGGGAACTATAAGATTGAGATTTGGGGTGCTTTTTTAAGTGTTTTTTTGGGTGTCCTTGAACCGTACAGGGCGGTCCTGGGGACAGCCAAAAAAGCACTCTATAGTTCCTGATCAAATTTTGATGATCCGAGCCGCTCAATGTGAACAGAACGTAATTTTAAGGGTACTCATGAGAAATCAACAAAAAAATGACCAGGAAGGGCTTGATCTGAACAGTTTCGAACAGTTTTTTATTGAACGGTTTAAATAAAAACTGCTCAAATCAAGCCTTTTCCGGTCATTTTTTTTGCTAATTTCTCGCGAGTACCCTTAAAATCACATTCTGCACACATTGAACAGTTTGGATCATAAAAATTTGATCGGAAACTATGAGATTAAGATTTGGAGTGTTTTTTTAGGTGTCCCTTGAACCGCCCCCATGTGTGTGTGTGTGTGTGTGTGTTGCATAATCACAAGCATATAGGGTTGAGACTTGAGACAAAACTTTCTGTAGAAAACCTATGCTGCGCTTATACCATACTAATGGCGAATCGGCGATGGCTCAATATACCCTTCCAACTTCCAAGTATCTCATTTTTTTATTTTACTGCTAGTTCGAACACAGAGAGCCCTTCAATTTCATAGCACACCAAAATGCGCCCCGAGGAACAGTTTTTTGGCACCAGTACAACCCCCTTGTGTACTTTTGACAAAGCAAAAATCACTTCCATAACCATAAAGCTTACCTCGTCATGGCCAATGGTCACCATGCGCTCCACAACATCATTGATAGGAACATTCATTTGGTTAAGAAGTGCTACACTTGTGACAGGTGAAAGTGGCGCGACAGACAAATCATTTAGTATCATGAATGTTCCAGGCCCCTTCATGTATCCTTTCCCAGCATCGACTTCTCCAGTTGGAGATTTGGGATCCATAACGACATCTGAATGGCAGATTTCTTCTGATTCAGCCGCTACCCATAATTTTTGGCGAAAATTATACACATACAGTGGATAGGAGGCTTCTTCTATCTGAAGGAGCTGGTTACCAACACTGTGAAATGGAGCTAACTTTGGACACAATAGCATTTTCATGCGCTCTTCTGATTTTAGACACCCTCCAGTGCCCAAATCTTCAACAGTCTTGTACAAGTTGTCCATACACCCAAAGCCAGAATTCTTACCAAGAAGCTTTATAATAGACCCGAGAGGATAAGTGAGGATGCTGAACAAAAAGTCCACCACGTCCACTCCAGCTTCAGCATACAAAACTTCTTTCTTAGATTTGCTTACAAAGAGCTTCAAGGTCATACTATTGGTGTTAGCAGCTCTAGCATTTTTGTCTGGTTGAGGAGTTCTCTTCGGCTGGAATTTTATTCTCTCTTTTTCACTGCTGCATTTGGTATACACTTCTGTCAAGGGGGACTTTGAGAGCAATGCGAACTTCAGCAAACAGAGTACCTAACCCAAACAAAAAAACTTGTGAGTGCAATGGGTAAAAATAAATGAAAATTTCAGTAGTGGCATGATCGAATTAAGAAGATACAATGCATGGGGATCACTTAGCTGGCAAGATATCCACAAGACAAAACAGATCTTACTTACCAAAAAAAGGTAGAACAGATCTTTCATTATCACCCATTCAGGGAATTGCTACGTAATTTTTTTTTTTTTGATAACTGCTAAATAATCAATATAACTACATCACTGGCTCCAAGTCTTTATGATTGCCAATTCCTTATCCTTGGTAGTTGGTACATTATTTAAACCAATTCGGGAGAATGAGAAGCGATGTGCAGGCACTTGTTTACGATACCCGTTGTAATTATGATTGAGACTAGAGCCAATGACCGCTGCTCCTTTTAATCAAGATATCTACGGAGTATCTTGTTTCAAACAAGTAGAAAACAATAAAAGCCCTATTAACTTGCCGTTATTGGTATAGTGCTTTATGACAAATTTTCCTGGTTCATGTAAAGTTGTCTTATATGCTTTGATTAAATTTTGCCTTCACTGACATGCAATTACTCGTGTGTAAATCCTTGTCATTTTGTGAGGGTAGCAACGAACTCCGATTGGCTTTACGGTCTAAATATGGAATGGTTCATGAAGTTATCAAAAATTTAATTTCTTATTTTATTGCTCAAGGTTATCTTAAGTTTCCTGTGGTTAGCATACGGTCTAGGAAGTTACGGCATTATAATGAAACACAAGATTCAATTTGCTTTATGTACCGCATTTCCATTCATTGTGATCTGTATTTTCTGGTATTGTACAATGAAATTGTTATCTGGATTCTTGCCTATTGTGCCTATTTTTCCCAAAATTGACTCACCCATAACATTCAATTTCTATGACCGTATCGTTCACATTTTTCCTAAAAGGGATATTAAAGTGACGTTTTTCCAAAAAGGGATATTAAAGCGGCTTTCCAGCTTTCAGTCACTCAGGAACTTAAACGTATGAACTCTAAATCTTCTTTGTGTTGCATGCCAGCTTTTTGCACCTCTTGTGCATCCATTAAGTACAGAAACTATCTAAAGGAGACCCACTTCTAGTAAAGTTGGAGTTAGTAACTCATCTCCCTCCCCTCAGTGGTGACCAAGGTTTGAGTCCCACGAGGGGCGGGGCTTTGGGGATCAAGGCTATGGATAGCCTCTAGACCTCTATGTGCTAACTCTAACATCTCCCACTAACCCCCGCTAATGTATACAATATTGTCAACAAAAAAAAAAGTACAAAAACCATAGAAACTTCTCATCCATATATGAGCAACCGCGATTCTTTTCAAGACCTTTTACCCTGCATTTTAGGTAACAACAAATTCAATTCTAAATATTGAACCGGTTGAAAATAAATTGAGTTCAGTGACTTCAGTCAATAACCACCTTTGGATTCTAAGTGACTCGGAAAAAGTAGTAGCTAAGAATTAAAAAATTTGAGAAGCAGAGTTCTTATTGAATGCTGACTAATTCGTAACTAAATATACACTAACACCTTTACCCCGCCCCTTAACACCACTGCTCCTCCACCAACACCACTGCGTTTGCAGCTACAACCCCACCATTCTAACTAAAAACTTCACCTCTAGAACAGACACAACATGCCTCGACCTCCTCTCCGCCCAAACCGCCATTACCGTTACCACGCCACCAGTGGCGGGCCATTGTGGTGCCAGCCCCACACAGTTTTTTTTTTTTAAGTATAGCTTGCATATTTTTGGTAGATATCTGTAGAAAAAAATAGAAAATTTCAACCAGAATTAAAAAGTAAGAACATTCTTCATTTTGAGCACATTAAATTGTGGTGAATAATACATTGCCATAATGATAATGATACTGGGTAAGTGCGTATCGTTTAGTGATATGATGGCAACAATATTCAAGATTACTTGTTCTAGTTATCATTTCATACCACAAAAACTCAAATGACTGGATTTTACCTGGAAAATAGTTGTACCAAAAACCAAAATTTCCTTCCTAGTTTGCTCCCCTCCTACTTCAATTCCAGAATCCGCCACTACACACCACCACCCATTGACCTCCACCATCAGCTCCCCTAAACCACCAACTTCTTATACCAAACAGTCTAATTTAACATCAGCAGAATCAGACCTACAAAAAACTTATCTAACAACTTATCAAACAGAGCTTTTTATGAATAACTCGTTCATTTTTTTTTTCTTAGCTGTCGCCTTTTTAGTCTTTAGATTTAGGGTTTTGTTAATGTGTGCCCCTAAGGCACATGATAAAGCACTTGATAAGGTTCATTAAATATGGTCAATTAAACCCCACTATTGTAGAAAGTAGTGAAAGTAGTTGGAATATTAGATGAAGAGTAAAATTTGTTTTGGAGACCAAAATACCCCTTCATTTTTACCCCCACTCCATTTCATTCGTGTTCTCTCCTTTTTAATTTTGCCCTTTCATCTTCTTGTCTTTTGGCATTTAGGCTTTGACATTTGTCCTTCGTACGTGGCATTCTTCAACAGGCCACGGGTAGTCCAACTCTTCTTTTTTTCATTTGTCTGTTTTAAATATATATATTTTGTTAGGATCGTCGCACACACGCACACGATTTACGAGTATAAAACAGTAAAGAATCAACATAGAAATATACGTGGTCTCCCAAAATCAGGTACGTCCACGGGAGCGAGAGCGGCTGTTGTTCTTTATTATCACAGTATGAAATAGGGTTTAGAACATTGAGTATTTATACCGACTCTATTCTAACCCTAATCTGGTATTTGGTTTGTATCCCAAAAATATCCTTGTACAAACCGTACCATACCGTACCGCACCACTCGTTCTACTCCGCTCCGGCATTTGGCATTCTTTCTAGAACTCCTTAATATCTCTTCATACTTAACATATATGAGTCATAGTTCTAACATATTTATCCATTCATTTACTAACATATATAATGTTAAGGAAAATGTTACTACCTGGATGCCAAAAGACAAGAAGGTGAAAGAGCAAAATAAAAAAAGGAGGGAAAACAAATGAAATGAAGTGGAGGGAAAAATTAAGAGGTATTTTGGTCTCCTAAATAAATTTTACTTTTCATCCAATATTGCAACTACTTTCTACAATAATGGAGTTTAATTGATGGGAAATGATTTTATTACTCCTTTTTTTGTTAACGTCACTCTCCTGCAAGTGTATTTTTGGTGCAAAAAAGGGAGCGACAAAATCAATAGCTTAATTGATATCATTTAATGAAAATTATCAAGTACTTTATCATGTGCCTTAATGCACACATTAACAAAACCCTTAGATTTATTAAATGACACTAACTGCTCCACGGTGATGTGCATTTGTATGCCAAAAGGGCAACATTACCTCCTGTTCTCCAAATTCAAGAGTCCTCTCCTCAACCTCATTCCCATCATCAATCCCAAGCTTCCGAAAAAGCGAAAGGCAAGCAGCAGTAGACCCGGCCATCACCTGCAAATCATCAGTTATCATAAACCTAAAGGCTCCATCGTTGACAAACACTCCACCACCTTCGCAATTGTCTTTGGCTCCCTTCTCCGCTTGATCTACACCCGCCCTTGTAGACATAGGACGCTTGCATCGACAGGGCCTGTCTTTGATAGTGCTCAACCAACGACAACAAAAGTTGCACCAGTACAACTTCACAGGCTCTAGAGGGTCCACGTTGATCTTCAATTCGCTGCACTGAGTCTCCGTTGCATTTCTAGGGTTTAACAGCATGTCCTTGCAATAATCCGTGCGCAGGTGACGCGATTGGAGCGAGGCAACACTATTGTACATTGTGGTTAGGGATCCGATCGCTGTCGAGTCGGGGCCGAGCAATCGGACCGCCAACCCGATCGGGAGGGTTAAGAACGAGATGAGTGTGTCGACGAACTCGTGATCGGACTCGGCAAAGATGACTCGGTTTCTGGCTTTGTCTACCAGAAGCTTCAGACTGATTACCTGTTGAATTAGTAAAGAAGAATCGTACGTTAATCGCTTTAACTTGATCAGCTGAAAAGATGGGATTACGTACAAATTAATTTGCAGTTTGTTTTCGTACCTTGCGATCAGCGGGAGTGTCGTCTCCGCCGGACATGCTGAGGCAGGTCAGGGAGAGGAATTTCGGAGGAGATGGATCTTGGAGGAGGGAGGGGAAAGGTGCCGAAGGGAAAACTTGGGGGAGACTTGAGTCTTGCTTTTGCTTTGCCAGTCCATTGAGTATTGACGCGGTAATGCGCGGGAAAAGTACTTTTGCAGAAGGTAGTGGAAACGGGAAAGTAGTGGAAGTACTCGTTGCCTCGGTTGTATCGTAGTTGAGTTGAGTTTTTTTCACCAGAAAGTCTACACTTCCCGACCCATTTTCTTGATCAGAAACCCGATGCCCCACCGGGTCCACTCCGGCCACCGGACGGCTGATCCGAACCGTCCAAAAATTCTAAAAAAAAATCCGAGTGAACCAACGCGAGAATCAACGGCATCTGACGTGTTTAAGTGGCCGATCCAAATATTCCATTTTTTGTGTGTATATTTGTGTATCACAAAAAATGGAGTGTTTGGATCGGCCACCTAAACACGTCGGATGCCGTTGATTCTCACGCCGGCCCACTTGGATTTTTTTTTTAGAATTTTTGGACGGCTCGGATCAGCAGTCCGGTGGTCGAAGTGGACCCAACGGGACGTCGGGATTCCGATCGGGATTTCCCGGTCGGGAACTGTAGCTTTACTCTTTTTTCACCATCACTTAGGAGACGGTGAAAATTATCTTCCTTCTTATTAATTGAAATGGTGATGTGAATTTCATCACAAAGTATGAGGATCTCATCACCAAGTAATGTGATACTTACCAAAAAGGTGATGTATTGTATAGATGAAACCTACATCATTTCAACCAATGAAAGAAAAGAAAAAATAACGTTCACCCTCAGGAGTGAACAAAATTGCACTCATCGTAGTATAGTAAAAAAAAATATTATGACCAATGCTATGGTAAGTATGCCTGAGTATCATGTGAGGTGTCATCGTTGTATTGATAGAATGTGTTTCAATTCTTTGGTCAAATTTATTTTGCATTTCTTAATCTCACGTTAATATTTTTGTTAATTATTTGTTCATCTTGCCGAAGTGATCGAAAAAAATAAGAATAGGATCAAATTCAAAATTTTTTGAATGAAGACACAAATAAGCCAAAAGATCATAATTTTGATTCAAAAAAAGTTTCAGTTTCAATCGTCATTTTACGTTTTTTAATATTTATTATCAAGACGAATCAATAATAAACTTGAATCGAAACCAACAAATGCAGGAAAGGAAAAAAAAAAGACAAAATTATTATTACTCGACAAATAGTACATCGAGGAGGCCAAACTCCGAATACAAGAAGGACTTGGTTCAAAGAGATGGCCACAAGAAAGGAAAAAAGAAAAGAAAAGATATCAATGAGAAATTGAAAAAACCACTACAGAAGTGGAGACAACTCAACCCAGCACAAACAAATTGGCCCTAAGCTACTTAGCTTATTTATTTGTTCTTAATCAATTTTTTTCGCATCTATTAGCTTTGCGTTAAATTTTTGTAGAATATTGTTCGTCTCGATGAGAATATTCGAAAAAGTAAAAATTTATGATCAAATAAAGACAAGAAAAGGCCCAAAAAAATCTGTCTTTTTTGCTTATTTTTTTGTCTTTATTAAAAAAATATTGAGTTTGGATAATAATTTGTGCACCATTGTATACTTGATTTCTCTTCCTCTTACCCTTTGCATGACCCACACAACTATCGAAAGAGAATTTAGTTTTGAAGTATACTTTTCTTCTTTTTCTTTTGTTTCCTTTTTCTTTTCAAAAAGTTTATCCTTATCGCATGGTTTACCGCGCATTTGTACTGCACGATTAGTGGGGCCTAGCTCGGATCCCACAAAATTTTTAAAAATATTCATAAATTTAAAAATAATGTTTTATAAGGCCCTATAAAAAATCAGTTCCAACAAATATCAGTAAATATTTTTTTAAGTTCATAGGTGCGAAACTGAAAAGTTGAGCACTTTCGCTTATAGGAATCCAGTAAAAAATACTTACCGATTGTAACGACCCGGATTTTTGACCTAATTTTTTTTTAATACAAATTTATATTGTTAAATTTCTAATTCAATAATTAATTAGTTTGAATAATTAAAATATATTATTATGTGTACAATTGATATTATTTGCGTTATTATTTAAGATATATATTTAAACTTTAGATATACAGAAATTAGGGATTTATATTCATCTCTTATATTTCCTATCTAAATTCTAACTAGAACTCTATTCAAATTAACTCTCCACTTCTCTCTCTCATCCTATACATATATGCGTCCATATACATTCTCACCTTATACATAAACGCGTCCACATACATTCTCATCTTATACAGATACGCGTCCACATACATTAGATTAAAGAAAACCCCACCAAATGTGGCACTTGTCCTCTATCTCTTTTATCATTATCAGTATCACTCTCCTTCCCTATCCTATCACTGCCACACTTATCCTATCACATACTCACTACCTTATTCTCTCCCATTATACATACCCACATAAATTCGAAAATTGAACACCAGTATATTTTTTCACTCCAAATTATATTATTGAGTCTAGGAGAGAGAGAGAGAGAGTCGGATTTCTACATAAAATTCTTCTGTGGATCATATTCAGGTTCCTAATCAATCACTACATCACCAAGTATCCACAAACCACCTTCCAATTAGCCTCGAGTCCTCTGCTGTCGCCGCCGCCGTCGCCGTCTTTTTCATTTTATCGAAATCGTCCGCAAACTAGTACTGCTCTTTCGGTCGGATTTAAGGTAGAATAATTACTTTCCTATTTTCTCCTAAGTATTAAATAATTTCTATATGATGAATTTGAAAAGTTATAATGGGATTTGTCATACCCGCGAATCAAACCACAAGTACTCTATTTCCAGAAAAATTGAAAATCAAAAGCTACTGTAGCATGCACGTTTTTCTTTTAAAGTGAGATATTATGAAATTGCAGTTTGCCCCCTGAATATACTTTAGTTCTCAATTTGAACCTAAACTATGTGGTTGATTTATTTTTAGTAGAATAAGCGCATGCTATAATTAATTAATTAATTTATTCAACGAATCTTAAGGGCATCGGTCCAATCATAAAATATTATGTGTTTACTTACTCGCACAATATTATTTGATATGTACTTTTTATCTCATTGAAATGTATTATGTTATGAATCGAGCTGTTATTGAATGTATCATGTTGTTCGTGTTGAAATGGGCATGGGTTCATGGGTGGTTTCGAGTAGTGAACAAGTAGACGTGGTTAAGTAAAGGATAACATGGTAAAGTTGATTAAGGATGTTTGGTGCTGGTAAAGGACCCTGGTACGGTAAAGTACCTTTAGTTGAGTTGGGGAACGGTAAAGGACCCCGAGTACGGTAAAGTACTCAGAGTGTGTGGAAGACGGTAAAGGACTCCGGGTACAGTATTTGGGATACGGTAAAGGATCCTAAATACGGTACAGTACCCAGTGTGTGTGTAGAAGACGGTAAAGGACTCCGGGTACAGTATTTTGGGAAACGGTAAAGGATCCTTGAATACGGTATAGTACCCATTGTGTAGATTAAGGGTATGGTAAAGTACCCAGTGTGTAGAGTTGGGAGACGATAAAGGATCTTGACAATGAGATAGTGCGACCTCTAATGCTGAGTTGTCATGGTGAGCTGTTCCTTTATTATGGTTGTAAGCGAATCCAGACTAGATACATAATTTAGCAGTATTCGCTTAGAACCCTGATGCAGGACAAATAAAGGGAGAGTTATTCCATGGGACGGTCAAAATTGGTGGATATGGGAGGAAAGGACCTTGTGGAGAGGATTCTTAGATTTCATGTAAGATAATGGATAATAAAGGAAATGACGATGTGTTATTATTCTGTACCTTTTGTGAATTGTTAAATGTTGATTTGCTAAATGTAGAGTAGAGTAAGGGGTTGGTAGGATTGGAATTATTCTACCGAGTGAATTATCACTCACGGATACGTTTGTATCCTGGTAAATCGTTTGCTTCGGCGATCAATTTGCCAGAAGGTGCAGGGTTCAATGGTGGAGCTGTTTGCACAGGAGCAATACCAAGAGCGGAGACCAAGTATGCTTGAGATCTGAATCAAGACTAGAGTTGCTCTGAAGATATTTAAATAAAATGTTGGATTCTTTTTGTTGTACTTATTTTTTTTTATGTACATTTTGTATAACGACAAATAGGGCCCTAATAGTTTATAAAATTTAGTGTATTTTAGGGTTAATACTTCCGAAATCTCTTGAGAAATCGGGGCGTTACACCGATATTCGTTGGAATTGATTTTTTATAAAGTCCCACAAAATATTATATTTAAAATTTATGGATATTTTTTTTATATTTTTGTGAGACTCGAAGTGAATCTCAATAGCCGTGCGGTACAAATGTGCGACAAACCCATGTGGTAAGGTAGCACAACTGCTTTTCTTTTTGAGGTGGTTGACAAGTCCAAGTAAGAGTTTTCAAGCCAAATTTACACAAATCAAATAAACTGCACTTGAAGCCAAATATCTTGTATTTTAGAACTTGAACAACACCAAATGTGCATAGAAATGCCTAAACACTGGAAGCCACATATAAATCAACTCGTAAGTGCATAATTAAGTGAGAACTTGAACAACGCCAAAAATTTCATAAACCATCATGTTCCTGGTACGTTTCATTTTCACATGACATAATTTCAAAAAGACAAGGTATTATGACCCTATATCAAGAATCATTCAATAGCCCACAACTACAAAAATATGTATGGGCATTGATCTATTTTTGTAGCCCATCAACAAAGTCAAATTGTACGAGCAAATTAACATGACTATACAAAATGTAAGAACAAAAACAAGTTTAGGAGATGGGAGAAACAGAGAGTTTAGAAGAACAAAAGGTGAAAAAGAAATGCCAGGGGAAATGGCGCCTCACATTACTTTTTCTGGGTAAATAGTTAGTATTTTGTTATTGAGGGCAAACTTGTAAAACATGTTAGAAGTGCTTTGTGATGTCATTGTCCAATACAGGAAGAATTGTAAAACTGGCCAATGGATCCACATATCTGGTGCTATAGCGCACCCTTTAGCATTTTGCTATATACTTTAGAAGGTTGCTAAAACTACTTGTTAATTAGCTTTCATTACTCGCTTGCATCCTTAGCTCATTCATCTTTTTGGTAAATATTTGAAGAATTTAGACCAAGAGTCGCTCCTCTACAGGAAGACATAACATTATAGCATCTGTGTTAGAGAGCAATTTTGTTCACCCTCAACGAGAATATGCTCATTTCGAGTCTTACTTTTCTAAATATGCTCATTTCGTGTCTCACTTTTCTAATCGAAACCGTTCAATTTTTTCATATTCATTTTCTAGGATACCCTGACCAAATTTAGCTCAATCGAACATCGATAAGTGCTTCATGTAGGAGTTTATTTATTTTCTTTAAAATTCTTGATTAAAAAATTAAACTTTTAGATCAAATGCTCACCAATCTCCTATATATTAAGATTAAATTTTTGCATAGTCTCCTAACAAATAGATTTAGACAACATGAACAGTTCTAATTATGGAAGTGAAACACGGAATGAGCATACCCTTACGAGGGTGAACAAAATTGCTCTCTCTGTGTCCTATATCATCGCAGTGGAGCACAATTGAAGAGAGGTCACAACAGGAGCTACACATAAAAATCCCCAGAATAACTAGCACGCATAACTTTCAACTGGTCAAGGTGAGTTTCCACTAAAAGTTTTTGGCTTCAGGCTAATGACAATAGTCAAGTTGTTTCTGCTAATGGTATTTTAGTTGATGTATGCGAGACGAATGAACTGCCTGAAAATCCATGAAAACATGGGTCCATTTAGTTTAGGGAAAACTCACCCTCAATTCTTCTTCAAGGATGAACTTATTAAAAGTCAGTCTAGCATCTTCTTGTTTTCCTCGTTTCATTCTCAGTTTTCATTCAATGTGGTCCAAAAAAATTATAACATTACCAGACTCTGTACTAGGTACTTCTAGTATTTATACAATACCGTCCTAATCAACTACAGCTACTCTGATTCGGGTTTAATCCAGTTATACAGGAACCTCAACACTTGGTAGATGGTACAAACCAGCGTTGTAACTGTGATCCAACACTGTCGTTTCACTAATAGCTTTGAGTCCGTAATACAATGCTGAATTCCGAATTCACACTCTAACAGTACTCAAACAAGGGTACATAGAAATGACATAAATAGGCACGCAATATATTTACAATGATACAAACATATAGTGATCGCTGATGCACAAAGACGTACACATAGTGTCTGCAGTGTATCCCTATATTTTTATAATTCCCTCTGGATAAGGCTCCCTCTGGTTGAAGACATCACTCAGAACTGTTTTTGAGATTAAAGATGCATTCAGAAGATTCAGGGCCTGCACCAACAAAGATGAGGGTCTTTAGGAATAAATTTTGCAACAGAGCCCTTGAAGAGCATGTCTTGCCATTTCAAAGGCTAGTCACTAACACAGGCAACAAATCCGGATGCAGTGATGTCAAAGCATCATGAAGTTATTCATTAGCTGACCATAGAGGTGAAATGCCATGAACAAGTGATTATGGCATAACATAGTGCATGTCCAGCTCAAAGAAGGGATCAGATCATAGTTCCGTCGGTGATCTCAACCAAAAACTTTCATCCACGTCTTGCTATATCTTTATAGAAGATAGGAGGAATACTTACGTTCTTCGTGGACAAGAGTGTTACTATATGGCAGGAAGATAAATTACATCTATCAGATACCTAGGACCCAAGGCTGGCACTGATATTTTGAAGGCCTAAAGCGAATTTAAAATATCGGGCCCTAGGGTTTTTTAACCAAAAAAATCCAATATAAGTGGCTAAATATAGAGTAAAAAGATTAAACATGATGGTTTAGCTTTGTAATTTAACTGAATAAAAAAAATATTTTATACCATTGAAAAATAATTAATCAAACGTACATAATGAAGTACCGGTCATACATTGCGTTTTCTCTTACTAATCATGTTATTAACTTTAATTGTAACGATAATATCTTTAACAATAACAGAATTATTTATTTTAAACTTTTTTTATCAAAGTTGCTGAGTGAGAATAAATTATTTTGGTTTATTTTATAGTCAAAAGTGTCTTATTTTATGAATTTCATATTAAAAGTTAGAAATAAAATTAAAATAGACGAAAGGAAAAAAAAATTATCAAAACATCGATGGTGTGCAAAACATTTGAACCTCTTGGTCTTGAGTAATACCTACAACCATTAAAGCATAACTAATTTATAATGCAAGAGGCATAAAAGCTGTATATTATCTATTCCTAGATCCAAGAGATAAATGAGGAAAAAGAAATAACTTTGTCAAAAAAAAAGCCTCCTGTGAGCTCAACCAAGGATCTCCCTGTTGTGAGAGAAAGAATGAAAAGTGTATAGGGTGTTAAGTGTTAACTAACCCTAACACAGGTGAGCTTTATTTATATTATGTGGCGACTAGTTACATAACATAAGAAACCAATGTGGGACTAAGTCCAACTCTATTCTAACACTTCCGATCTCAAGTAACCTCACACAGACAACTTGTCATAGAATTGGTCTTGAGCTAAAACACGGAACAAATGTATATATATACTCCAGTAATATATTTGATTCTTTTATGGAAAGTGAGGCCCTCATTTTTTCACCTTCAGCTTTACCCCAGGGCCGGCCCTGTAGGGCCCACAAAGGTAAATTGAGCAGTTGCAACAATACATACATACATACCTATGTTGCATCAGCACAAGCATATAGGGTTGAGACTTGAGACACTACCTTTTGTAGAAAACCAATGCTGAGCTTATAGCATCACTAATGGTGATGGCTCAATATACCCTTCCAAGTAGTATATATAACTTACTGCTAATTCGAACGCAGAGAGCCCTTCATTTCATAGGACACCAAAATGCACCCCGAGGAACAGTTTTTTGGCACCTGTACAACCCACTTAGGTAATTTTAACAAACCGAAAATCATTTTCAAAACCATAAACCTTACCTCATTGGGGCCAATGGTCACCACACGCTCCACAACATCATTGATAGGAACATTCATTTGGTTAAGAAGTGCTACACTTGTGACAGGTGAAAGTGGCGCCACAGACAAATCATTTAGTATCATGAATGTTCCAGGCCCCTTCATGTATCCTTTCCCAGCATCGACTTCTCCGGTTGGAGATTTGGGATCCATAACGACAGCTGTACGGCGGATTTCTTCTGATTCAGCCGCTAGGCCCGCTGCCCATAAATTTCGGCTACGATCAAACACGTACAGTGGATAGGAGGCTTCTTCTATCTGAAGGAGCTGGTTACCAACACTGTGAAATGGAGCTAACTTTGGACACAATAGCGTTTTCCTGCGCTCTTCTGATTTTAGATACCCTCCAGTGCCCAAATCTTCAACAGTCTTGTACAAGTTGTCCATACACCCAAAGCCAGAATTCTTACCAAGAAGCTTTATAATAGACCCGAGAGGATAAGTGAGGATGCTGAACAAAAACTCCACCACGTCCACTCCAGCTTCAGCATACAAAACTTCTTTCTTAGATTTGCTTACAAAGAGCTTCAAGGTCATACTGATGGCGTTAGCAGCACTAGCATTTTTGTCTGGTTGAGGAGTTCTCTTCGGCTGGAATTTTATTCTCTCTTTTTCACTGCTGCATTGGATACGCAGTATTGCTTCCGTCAAGGGGGACTTTGAGAGCAATGCTAACTTCAGCAAACAGAGTACCTAACCCAAACAAAAAACTTGTGAGTGCAAAGGGTAAAAATAAATGAAAATTTCAGTAGTGGCATGATCGAATTAAGAAGATACAATGCATGGGGATCACTTAGCTGGCAAGATATCCACAAGATAAAACAGATCTTACTTACCAAAAAAAAAGGTAGAACAGATCTTTCATTATCCCCCATTCAGGGAATTGCTCAAGGTTATCTTAAATTGAGTTCAGTGACTTCAGTCAATACCACATTTGGATTCTAAATGACTCGGAAAAAGTAGTAGCTAAGAATTAAAAATTTTGAGAAGCAGAGTTCTTATCGAATGCTGACTAAATTCGTAACTAAATATACACCAACACCTTTACCCCACCCCTTAACACCACTGCTCCTCCACCAACACCACCGCCTCCGCAGCTACATCCTCATCATTCTAACTAAAAACATCACCTCTAGAACAGACACAACATGACTCGACCAATTCTCCGCCCATACCGCCATTACCGTCACCACGCCACCAGTGGCGAGCTATTGTGAGGCCGGCCCCACACAGTTTTTTTTAAGTATAGCTTGCATATTTTTGGTAGATATCTGTAGAAAAAAATAGAAAATTTGAACCACAATTAAAAAAAGTAAGAACATTTTTCATTTTGAGCACATTAAATTGTGGTAAATAATACATTGCTATAACAATACCGGGTAAAGCCATCCACAGTGATATAATCAAAAAATGATAATTAAAATTTGATACATCAGCTTTTGATTATTCACTTAAGAGGTTGCTAAGCTTAACAATGTTGAGCTTCACAATTATCACTTCTAGTTCATAACCAAAATAAGGCCCCGTTCTGGAACTGAAAATAAGTACTTATTTTTTAAGAAGGCAATTTCAAGCTCAAAAATAATGTGTTTTCACAAATAATTTTTCTAGCAATATGGATCTTGTTTGATAGATCTTATCGAGATCTTTTATACGGTGCAAAAAAAAATTATTTATATTATTTTTGAGTTTGAAAATATGAAATAAGTACTTATTTTTTAAGAAAGTGTTCTGGAACGGAGCCCAAAGGTCTACTACAATTTCACACACTCTCTCTCTCCCCCAATGTTTTCCGTCATTCACTTTATCTCCATTTACGTTTTATTTGGGCAAAATTATATGGATTACCTCTCTTGATTTTGAGTAAAAATCGGTGATTTTTTCCCTCCTATTATGATTTTTTTTTTTTTTTTGGGGGGTGGGGGGTGGGGGTGGGAAATAGAAATGGGAAAAAATAGTAAAATACATTAATTCGGCAACAATGGGTTGAATTGTAGATGATCGAAAGATATGAGCTTCACTTTTTGAAGGAAATAAAGAAAAATAGTTTGTGGGTGAAGTGAAGAAGATATAGAGTAGGCCAGGGACGGAACCAAGATCTTGTAAACACGGGGGGCCAATCTATGAACACGATTTTAAAATTTGAAGGTTCGGGAATCTAATAGTTTGTTTGATTTAAATTTTGAGGGAGGTTTTTTTGGATAGTAAGTAGAGAGAGATAGAAAAAGAAATGAGATTAATAATTGAAGGAAAAATTTGTGGAAGACCGTGCACAGAGAGAGAAATTGGGTTTTGGGATAAAAAATGAACACATTTTTATGTCTAAATAATATTCAATACAAAATACAATACCTAGATGTTCTCACCAAACAAAAAATAATAATATTTAAAAAAAAAAAACCCGAAACCGCGCGGAGGCCTTGGCCCCCATATGCCCACACCTCCCTCCGCCTCTAGAGTAGGCGAATAAGAGAAGAAGAAAATACCAGTTGGAACACGTGTATATGCAAATTTTGGAACTAGTTAACTTATGTGATGTGGGGTCCACAAATTTTGATTATTGAATAAAGTTGCTAGTTTTGGTTATCCAAAATCTAAAATTTGATTATTTCTAAGGATGTTGCTAAGTTTGATTATACCACTGTGAACCATCGTTTGCACTAACATTGTTAACTTTAAAAACAATTAGGTTTTGATTATACCAATGTGGATGGCCTAAGTGTGTATCGTTTACTGATATGATGGCAACAATATTCAAGGTTACTTCTTCAAGTTATCATTTCATACCATAAAAATTCAAATGACTGAATTTTACCTGGAAAATAGTTGTACCAAAAACCAAAATTTCCTTCCTAGTTTGCTCCGCTCCTACTTCAATTCCAGAATCCGCCACTACACACCACCACCCCTCGACCTCCACCATCGGCTCCCCTACACCACCAACTTCTTATACCAAACAGTCTAATTTAACATCAGCAGATTCAGCACTACAAAAAACTTATCTAACAACTTATCAAACAGCGCTTTTTATGAATAACTCGTTCATTTTTTATTCCTTAGTTGTCGCCTTTTTAGTCTTTAGATTTAGGATTTTGTTAATGTGTGCCCCTAAGATACATGATAAAGCACTTGATAACATTCATTAAATATGGTCAATTAAATCCCACTATTGTAGAAAGTAGTTGGAATATTGGATGAAGAGTAAAATTTGTTTTAGAGACCAAAATACCCCTTAATTTTTACCCCCACTCCATTTCATTCGTGTTCTCTCCTTTTTAATTTTGCCCTTTCATCTTCTTGTCTTTTGGCATTTAGGCTTTGACATTTGTCCTTCGTACGTGGCATTCTTCAGCAGGTCAGGGGTAGTCCAACTCTTCTTTTTTTCATTTGTATGTTTTAAATAATTTGAAAAAAGACAAAAAAAAAGTCACTGGCTACTTTTTAATCCAAACCCATTCTTCATTAGCCATGTTTTTTCTCTTTATGTACTAATTGCTAATGGGCTATGGCGCCACTGTGTATGACTAGTACTTGTAGGAAAAATGTTACCACCTGGATGATAGAAGACAAGAAGGTAAAAGAGCAAAATAAAAAAAGGAGGGAACACAAATGAAATGGCGTGGAGGGAAAAATTAAGGGGTATTTTGGTCTCCTAAATAAATTTTACTCTTCATCTAATATTGCAACTACTCCCTCCATCCCAATTTAATTGTCACTTTTAGGAGGTCGTACCACTTTTTAATTGATTATATTTTGTAATTTATAATGTTTTAGGTGATTTTGAAAACATTGTATTATAGAATAAATCGAGATCTATCAAACAAGATCCATATTGAATATAAAATTTATTACCAATTTGAAGATATAACTAATTTTTTTATCCAGTTAGAATAGAACTGAGACAAATAAATTGGGACGGAAGGAGTACTTTCTACAATAATGGGGTTTAATTGATTTTATTTAATAAAAATTATTAAATGTTTTATCATGTGCCTTGGAGGCACACATTAACAAAACCCTTAGATTTTTTATAGATGACACTAACTGCTCCACGGTGAAGTGCATTTGTATGCCAAAAGTGCAACATTACCTCCGGTTCTCCAAATTCAAGAGTCCTCTCCTCAACCTCATTCCCATCATCAATCCCAAGCTTCCGAAAAGCGAAAGGCAAGCAGCAGTAGACCCGGCCATCACCTGCAAATCATCAGTTATCATAAACCTAAAGGCTCCATCCTTGACAAACACTCCACCACCTTTGCAATCGTCTTTGGCTCCCTTCTCCGCTTGACCTACTTTCACCCTGGCAGACATCGGAAACGTGCATCGACAGGGCCTGTCTTTGATAGTGCTCAACCAATGAAAACAAAAGTTGCAATTGTACAGCTTCACAGGCTCTAGACGGTCCACGTTGATCTTCA
Source organism: Rhododendron ovatum (assembly GCA_019656835.1). Lineage (NCBI taxonomy): Eukaryota > Viridiplantae > Streptophyta > Magnoliopsida > Ericales > Ericaceae > Rhododendron > Rhododendron ovatum. Next base: position 25,870,341 of record CM033793.1, on the reverse strand, counting down.
ATTCGCTGCACTGAGTCTCTGTTGCATTTCTAGGGTTTAACAGCATGTCCTTGAAATAATCCGTGCGCAGGTGACGCGATTCGAGCGAGGCAACGCTATTGTACATTGTGGTTAGGGATCCGATCGCTGTCGAGTCGGGGCCGAGCAATCGGACCGCTGACCCGATCGGGAGGGTTAAGAACGAGAGGAGTGTGTCGACGAACTCGTGGTCGGACTCGGCGAAGATGACTCGGTTTCTGGCTTTGTCTACCAGAAGCTTCAGACTGATTACCTGTTGAATTAGTAAAGAAGAATCGTACGTTAATCGCTTTAACTTGATCAGCTGAAAAGATGGGATTACGTACAAATTAATTTGCAGTTTGTTTTCGTACCTTGCGATCAGCGGGAGTGTCGTCTCCGCCGGACATGCTGCGGCAGGTCAGGGAGAGGAATTCCGGAGGAGATGGATCGTGGAGGAGGGAGAGGAAAGGTGCCGAAGGGAAAACTTGGGGGAGAAGACTTCAGTCTTGCTTTTGCCTTGCGCGGGAAAAGTACTTTTGCAAAAGCCAAAGGTTAGTGGAAACGGGAAAGCAGTGGAAGTACACGTTGCCTTGGTGGCATTGTAGTATGGTAATAAAAGAATTTATAAGCACTGCTATGGAAACCCTGAGTATCATGTAAGGTGTCATGTATTGATAGAATGTGTTTTACTTCTTTGTTCAAATTTACTTGCATTTTTTAATCCCACGTTAAATTTTGTTAATTATTTGGTCATCTCGCCAAAGGGATCGAAAAAAATAAGAATAGGATCGAATTCAAAAAATTTTGAATGAAGACACGAATAAGCCAAAAGATCATCATAATTTTATTTTATTTAAAAAAGTTTCAGTTTCGATCATCATTTTTTACGTTTTTTAATATTTCTTATCGAGATGAACCAATAATTCATAAAAACTTGAGTCGAAACCAACAAATGCAAAAAAGAAGAAGAAAAAAAAAAAAGCCATTTAACCTATTTGCAAAATTGGCCCTAAGCAACTTAGCTTATTTATTTGTTCTTAATCAATTTTTTCCGCATCTATTAGCTTTGTGTCAAATTTTTGTAGATTATTGTTCGTCTCGATGAGAATATTCGAAAAAGTAAAAATTTATGATCGAATAAAGACAAGAATAGGCCCAAAAAAAATAATCTATCTTTTTTGCTTTTTTTTTTCTTTATTCAAAAAATCTTGAGTTTGGATAATAATTTTTTTTTCTATTCTGCTCGTCAAGGCAAATTAATAATACAAAAAAATGACGCAAAACTTACAATTAAATGTGAAAAAATAAAATTGAATTAAAAATAAAAACCAATTAAGAACATGATCCACAAAAAACTTATACTGGAGTATAATGTTTTCTATAACAGTGCATATAATTCGTTCAGCTTCTTCCTGTGATAAACTTGAACTCCGTATTTTAATTTTCCTTTGTCTACGTTGGGTGTGGACTATAAACTTAATATTGTTGCCCTGCCTTGACAGAAAAATTTAACGTTGGAGTACTATATCATCTTAAGAACAATTTGCACGGCCTTTACCATAATTTGTAAATTGTGAGAATGCACGACTAATGCCTTGTTTGAGTGGCGGCTATTCGCAACCTTTTATTTTCTCTATTAGCCCGTTAAAATTTTTCAACTAATTACAACATGACCCCCTCAATGCATAATGACCTACTTGCTCTTATACTTATACATGAAATGATCTACATGCCCTTATGATCAAAACCCCTAAATTGTCTTCTTCTCCTTCCCCCTGAAATTCATCAATTACGTTTGAAAAGAAAAAAAACTAGTCGACTGGTTCTTGTCTTCGTCTTCTCTTTTCTCCAAAACCCATCCCTCTTTCTTCTTTCATCTCCATCCTCTCTCTTCTCCTCTCTCTCAAGCTTGTTCATCATTTCAATCTCAATGGAGGAGCCAAATATTGTATCAATGAAAGGTTCCGGTCATTCCATTGAAAAAAAAAGATAACCCACTTCTAGGCAGAGCCGGCTTATAGCCAAGGCGAGGGAAGCGGGCGCTTCTGGCCCCCGAAAAAAATTAAAAACGAGGGCCCTCAAATTTTTAGGATTCCTATATATATGTATGTATATATGGTCCAAAAAAAATTACACTAGCCTCCTTTACATAAAATAGGCCCAATTGAAATTTAAGAGCCACAAAATAGGCCCAAATTGTGGACTATACCGATTACAGTTACATCGGGGGAAAGAAACTTTTCAAAGTTGAAATTGATCAAAAATTATCTTCGGTCAACCATGTCTCAAGAAAGATTAAATGGATTGGCTATGTTGTCTATCGAGAAGGAATTGGAGAAGAAGCTTGACTATAAAGACTTAATCAATGCGTTTGCAGCAAAATGTGCAAGAAAAATAATTTTCAAATGATAGATTTTGAGGTATGGTAAATTTTTTGTATTGGTTTTTTTTTTTTTTTGTATGACTCTTTGTAGACCACTTTTATATGAAAAATATAGGGTGACCTCATTCAAGAGGTTTGCTTTCGACCTCCAAAACTTATGAGCCGGCCCTGCTTCTAGGTTATGATTTCGAAATTGAAATGAAATCAAATTCTATCGGCAACGATATGATGGCTGAGGAAAAGAAGAATGCTGCAATTAATGGACATTGTATCTTGGAAGCCACGTGAGGAGGTAATTTTTCCCCGTTCACAATTTGACCTCCTGATTTGAAAATTTTTATACCAATTTTTTGGTGTTGCAAGTCCAAATAAGTTAAGTAATTTCAGTAATTAACCACCGTAAAGGTGTAAAAAATTACCCTACTTGACAGTTAATTACCAAAATTTAGACATAATTTCAGCATTCAATTATCGAAATATATATATCTTATTTCTGTTATACTCTAGTTCAGCAGTTAATTACCGATTTTAGTAAGCATTTTCGACATGCGGTTACCGAAATATAGTCTTGTTTTCAACAACTATTTACTGAAATATAGGATTTTCATACACACATGTTTTATTTTTACTAGAATTTGACAGTTAGTTACTGAATTGTTCACACATTTCCAACTTCTAGTTACTGAAATTGATACTTTTTTTCGACAGTTAATTACCGAAGTGTTAGTACTTACTTTTCATTCAGTAATAGTCGGCAGTTAGATACCGAATTGTCAGTATATTTTCAAATATTTTTGACTTTCACTTACCGAAATATAGATTAAAATTCGATAGTTGTTTACCGAAATTTGTAGTTACTGTCGATTGTCAATTACCGAAACAGATCCAGAGAGTTAGAAAACTTGTTTTAATGGACTTTTCAATTTTTGATACTTTCAGGGTGATTCGGCAGTTAGTTACCGAATTTTGCATACATTTTTGACATTTAGTTATTTCGATACTTGTTTTCGACAGTTAGTTATCAAAGTGTTAGCACTTACTTTTTATTTAGTAATAGTCGGCAGTTAGATACCGAATTGTAAGTATATTTTTGACTTTCACTTACCGAAATACAAATTAAATTTCGATGGTTGTTTACCGAAATTTGGAGTTATTGTCGACTGTCAATTATCGAAACAGATCCAGAGAGTTAGAAAACTTGTTTTAATGGATTTTTCAATTTTTTATACTTTCAAGGTGATACTTCACTGAACGGCAGCTACATAGGTCCAGTGGCCCTATATGATTTCACAGGGGATTTTACGATGGAGAATGTGAGTGTTTTCAAACAGGTGAATGATTATTGGTTCTTTTGATTTTATTTTTTTATTGCTATTGAATGGTTAGTTTTTTGTTTAAAACTAACTACGTGGTTAATGCTTAGGTGGTCGCATTGGTGAAATCATGCGGGCATACACAATCAAGAAGTCTATGGCTACAATTGAAGGTTAGATCAATTTTCCTAGTTACAACTAATAAGGCACAGGGGAGTAGATAATGGGCTTTTTTTTTTTTTCTGAACAGGATCCAACATCATCCGTGGAGGCCAATATCCATCATAGGGCATATGCAGAAGGGGTGTTCGCAACGAAGGTTAAGACAGATGTTTGCCTCGTACTAAAAAATATTGTTTGGTTCCAACCTCATAAAACTACATGTTTCAATATCACTTGCGCAAACCTTCAGTGCGTGATCGAGAAATGAACACGGACAATTGCACGATGTTGTATCAATGATTGGTTCAAGCCCCCTAATGGCCGAATGTTGTTTTCCCATTTGCATTTCAGTCTTCAATTTCATTCTATGTAATCATGATTGGTAGTTTAAGTTTATTTAATTCAACTATGTTGTTCAAATTATGTACTGTTATCATGGTAGTTTATTATTTCGAGCAATCGATGGATTTAATCCAATGATCCGATTACAAGATCTTTGATACCTTCTTTTGTATACTCATTTTGTATACTCATAGAAATACAAATTAGCATTTCAAAAATCTCTATTCTGAAAGAGGATTTATTATAGATGAGAAGAGGATAACTGTTTGAAATCTTGCATGAATTAGAGTACAGAAGAGCTGTGAATTTTTTTCCTCTTTAATAGGAGTATGTAATTAACCAATTTAAAATTCTAAAGGCAGCTTAGTAACTCACCAAACCTGGCACCCTTACGGCTCTTCCTACTAACACACCATTTGCTTAGCATAAAAAAAAACACACCATTTTTGCACTCGTTATATTTACATTTACGTTTGCATTTGTAAGTCCATTGTTATGCATATGAAAATAATACAAGTTAATGTTCAATAAAATACAAAAAAAAAACTACTTAGCAACTGTAAAATTGTAAAAAAAAAATAATCTGCCAAAATTTCAACGTTTGCTTGCCGAAATGTTCTGATTACTGAAATTAGTAACAATTTCAGTTTCTGGTTACCAAAAGTACTTACAGATTTCAATTTTCTGTTACCGAACGTTTCATTTCGTTTAAAATATTGTAACCGTATATGAAAATAATACATTACAAGTTAGTGTTCATAAAACAAACAAAGATAAAATACAAACTACTAAAAGCTGGTGTCAAATTGGAAAATTTTCACCTCCTCATCCTCAGGTATGTCCTCAACGATAGCATCTTCCACTTCAGCCTGACCTCGGCCTCCTCGAGTTCAAACTTGAGGCGGTAGACGCATAATCTACATGTATATGAAAATAATACAAGTTAGTGTTCATAAAATACAAAAAAAAAAAAACTACTGACCAAGTGTAAAGTTGAAAAAAAATAATCTACTAGAATTTCAACAGTTGCTTGCCAAAATAATTACAACATTTAGGTTTCTCATTATTAAAACTTGAAACAATTTCGGTTTTTGGTTACCGAAAGTACTTACATATTTCAGTTTTTTGTACACAATTTTGTCGTCAATTTCCGATTACTAAAAGCTACCTCAATTCATCGCAACAAACAAAACTATTGAAAGCAATTTACCTCAGCAGCCTCAGATTCGCCCTCATGGACAACCTCTTCCTCTTTAAGTGGATGTGCTACGGGGAGGCCCCGACCCCGTGCTTCAGGGAGGGCCAGTCCCCGACCCCAACCCCGGCCATGACCCCGGCCTCGAACTCCACGAGGTGGACGCATAACAACCTGCATATAATAACAGTAATGCAAACTTAGAAGTCCAAAAAAGCAAAAAAAAGTTAAGAATGCCAATAATACTCTTGAAATCCATAAGTGTTATGTCCTAAAACTAGTTTCACCACTCATAGGCTTTTCCAGCACCTAATTAACATACAAAGCACAGTTCCAACAATAACAATTTCAACATTCAAAAGCTGAAAAATATGCAACTAATTTTCCTTTTGCTTTTACTACTCCAATAGACTTGAAATCTGTGCTCAGATTTTCTTCCATCAAGAGGAACAAATTGAACTCTGACTTGAAAAGCCCATACATCAGATTTCTTTCACCCCATCTGTCCCATACATTCTCAAAGAATCTATCTTCAAAACTCTAGCTTGGAATTTTTTTTATAATGTCCAGGTCAAGCCTTTTGTGTACTAAAGTTTTGGCACCAAAAAAAATAGTTTTGGTACTATCATTTCCCCAAACTAATGCCAATAGTCAAGTTATTTCCGCCAAATCGTATTTTAGTTGATGTACGCGAGGAGAATGAGCTGCCTGAAAATCTGTGAAAACACGGGTCCATTTAGTTTAGGGAATACTCGATCACCCTCAATTCTTCTTAAAGGATGAACTTATTAAGTCAGTCCAGCATCTTCTTGTTTTCCTCGTTTCATTCTCAGTTTTCATTCAATGTGGTCCATAAAAATTAAAACATTACCAGACTCTGTACAACGTACTTCTAGTATTTATACAACACCGTCCTAATCAACTACAGCTACTCTGATTCGGGTTTAATCCAGTTATAGATGAACCTCAACACTTGGTAGTTGGTACAATCCAGCGTTGTAACTCTGATCCAACACTGTCATTTCACTAATTTCTTTGAGTCAGTAATACAATACTGAATTCCAGTTCACACTTTAACACTCAAACAAGGATATTTAACATGGAAATGACATAAACAGGCACACAATATATTTACAATGATATAATCATACAGTGATCACTGATGCACAAAGACGTACACATAGCGTTTGCAGTGTATGCCTATATTTTTACCGAAAATCCTATCTGCACCGACGGTTTCCGTAGGGAAACCGTACCGACGGCCACGCGCGGCCGTCTCCGGCCACCGGACGGAATATACATATATACACGAAAAAAGGATGCTCGGATCAAGCACCTTACGCACCTCGGATGCCCTTGATTCCCGCGTAAGCCCCCTCAATTTTTTTTTAAAAATTTTTGGACGGTTCGGATCGGCCGTCCGGTGGCCGGAGACGGCCGCGCGTGGCCGTCGGTACGGTTTCCCTACGGAAACCGTCGGTGCACATAGTAGTTCTCTATTTTTACCATTACCTCTGGATAAGGCTCCCTCTGGTTGAAGACATCACTCAGAACTGTTCTTGAGATTAAAGATGCATTCAGAAGATTCAGGGCCTGCAACAACAAAGATGAGGGTCTTTAGGAATAAATTTTGCAAATCAGAGCCCTTAAAGAGCATGTCTTGCCATTTCAAAGGCTAGTCGCTAACACAGGCAACAAATCCGGATGCAGTGATGTCAAAGCATCATGAAGTTATTCATTAGCTGACCATAGAGGTGAAATGCCATGAACAAGTGATTATGGCATAACATAGTGTCCAGCTCAAAGAAGGGATCAGATCATAGTTCCGTCGGTGATCTCAACCAAAAACTTTCATCCACGTCTTGCTATATCTTTATAGAAGATAGGAGGAATACTTACGTTCTTCGTGGACAAGAGTGTTACTATATGGCAGGAAGATAAATTACAACTATCAGATACCTAGGACCCAAGGCTGGCACTGATATTTTGAAGGCCTAAAGCGAATTTAAAATATCGGGCCCTAGGGTTTTTTAACCAAAAAAATCCAATATAAGTGGCTAAATATAGAGTAAAAAGATTAAACATGATGGTTTATCTTTGTAATTTAACTGAATAAAAAAAATATTTTATACCATTGAAAAAAAATGAATCAAACGTACGGAATGAAGTACCGGTCATACATTGCGTTTTCTCTTACTAATCATGTTATTAACTTTAATTGTAACGATATTATCTTTAACAATAACAGAATTATTTATTTTAAACTTTTTTATCAAAGTTTGTTGAGTAAGAATAAATTATTTTGGTTTATTTATAGTCAAAATTGTCTTATTTTGTGAATTTCATATTAAAAGTTAGAAATAAAATTAAAATAAACGAAAGAAAAAAAAAAAAAAAACTTATCAAAACATCGATTGTGTGCAAAGCATTTGAACCTTTTGGTCTTGAGTAATACCTACAACCATTAAAGCATAACTAATTTATAATGCAAGAGGTGTAAGAGCTGTATATTATCTATTCCTAGATCCAAGAGATAAATGAGGAAAAAGAAATAACTTTGTCAAAAAAAAGCCTCCTGTGAGTTCAACCAGGAATCTCCCAATCTCAAGTAACCTCACACAGACAACTTGTGCTAGAATTGGTCTTGAGCTAAAACATGGAGCAAATGTGTATGTGTGTGTGTGTGTATATATATAGACACACACACACACACTCCAGTAATATATTTGATTCTTTTATGAAAAGTGAGGCCCTCGTTTTTGCACCTTCGGCTTTACCCCAAGGTCGGCCCTGTAGGGCCCACAAAGGTAAATTGAGCAGTTGCAACAATACATACATATGTTGCATCATCACAAGCATATAGGGTTGAGACTTGAGACACCACCTTTTGTAGAAAACCTATGCTGGGCTTATAGCATCACTAATGGTGATGGCTCAATATACCCTTCCAAGTAATATATAACTTACTGCTAATTCAAACGCAGAGAGCCCTTCATTTTCATAGGACACCAAAATGCACCCCGAGGAACAGTTTTTTGGCACCTGTACAACCTACTTAGGTACTTTTAACAAAGCGAAAATCATTTTCAAAACCATAAACCTTACCTCATTGGGGCCAATGGTCACCACACGCTCCACAACATCATTGATAGGAACATTCATTTGGTTAAGAAGTGCTACACTTGTGACAAGTGAAAGTGGCGCCACAGACAAATCATTTAGTATCATGAATGTTCCAGGCCCCTTCATGTATCCTTTCCCAGCATCGACTTCTCCGGTTGGAGATTTGGGATCCATAACGACAGCTGAAAGGCGGTTTTCTTCTGATTCAGCCGCTAGGCTCGCTACCCATAATTTTCGGCGAAGATCATACACGTACAGTGGATAGGAGGCTTCTTCTATCTGAAGGAGCTGGTTACCAACACTGTGAAATGGAGATAACTTTGGACATAATAGCATTTTCCTGTGCTCTTCTGATTTTAGATACCCTCCAGTGCCCAAATCTTCAACAGTCTTGTACAAGTTGTCCATACACCCAAAGCCAGAATTCTTACCAAGAAGCTTTATGATAGACCCGAGAGGATAAGTGAGGATGCTGAACAAAAAGTCCACCACGTCCACTCCAGCTTCAGCATACAAAACTTCTTTCTTAGATTTGCTTACAAAGAGCTTCAAGGTCATACTAATGGCGTTAGCAGCTCTAGCATTTTTGTCTGGTTGAGGAGTTCTCTTCGGCTGGAATTTTATTCTCTCTTTTTCACTGCTGCATTGGATATGCAGTATTGCTTCCGTCAAGGGGGACTTTGAGAGCAATGCAAACTTCAGCAAACAGAGTACCTAACCCAACCAATAAAACTTGTGAGTGCAAAGGGTCAAAATAAATGAAATTTCAGTAGTGGCATGATCGAATTAAGAAGATACAATGCATGGGAATCACTTAGCTGGCAAGATATCCACAAGATAGAACAGATCTTACTTACCAAAAAAAGGTAGAACAGATATTTCATTATCCCCCATTCAGGGAATTGCTAAGTAATTTTTTTTTTTTTTTTGATAAGTGCTAAATAATCAATATAACTACATCACTGGCTCCAAGTCTTTATGATTGTCATTCCTTATCCTTGGTAGTTGGTACATTATTTAAACCAATTCGGGAGAATGAGAAGCGGTGTGCAGGCACTTGTTTACAATACCCGTTGAAATTATGGTTGAGAAACCTTGTTTTTGAGTCATTTCAAACTCTGAGACCTTCTGTGAGAGGCAGGGGTTTGAAATTTGAACAACACTAAGGGACTAGGGCCAATGACCGCTGCTCCTTTTAATCAACTAAGATATCTATCTTGCTTGAAACAGGTAAAAATCAATAAAATCCGTATTAACTTGCCGTGATGGGTATAATGCTTTATGACAAATTTTCCTGGTTCATGTAAAAGCCTTATATGCTTTGATTAAATTTTGCCTTTGCTGACATGCAATTACTCTTGTGTAAATCCTTGTCATTTTGTGAGTGTAGCAACGAACTCCGATTGGCTTTACGGTCTAAAAGCGGCTTTCCAGCTTTTTCACTCAGGAACTTAAACGGATGAACTCTAAATCTTCTTTGTGTTGCATGCCAGCTTTTTGCACCTCTTGTGCATCCATTAAGTACAGAAACTATAGGAGAATCACTTCTAGTGAAGTTGGTAACTCATCTCCCTCTCTTCAGTGGTGATCAAGGTTCGAGTCCCACGAGGGACGGGGCTTTGGGGACCTCCATGTGCTAACTTTAACATCTCCCACTAATCCCCCTAATGTATACAATATTGTCACCAAAAAAAAAAAAGTACAGAAACTATAGAAACTTCTCTTCCATAAATGAGCAACCGCGATTCTTTTCAAGACCTTTTACCCCGCATTTTAGGTAACAACAAATTCAATACTAAATATTGAACTGGTTGAAAATAAATTGAGTTCAGTGACTTCAGTCAATAACCACATTTGAATTGTAAGTGACTCGGAAAAAGTAGTAGCTAAGAATTAGAAAATTTGAGAAGCAGAGTTCTTATTGAATGCTGACTAAATTCGTAGCTAAATATACACCAACACCTTTATCCCGCCCCTTAACACCACTGCTCCTCCACCAACACCACCGCGTCCGCAGCTACACCCTCATCATTCTAACTAAAAACATCACCTCTAGAACAGACACAACATGCCTCGACCACCTCTCCGCCCATACCGCCATTACCGTCACCACGCCACCAGTGGCGAGCTATTGTGGGGCCAGCCCCACACAGTTTTTTTTTTTTAAGTATAGCTTGCATATTTTTGGTGGATATCTGTAGAAAAAAATAGAAAATTTCAACCACAATTAAAAAGTAAGAACATTCTTCATTTTGAGCACATTAAATTGCGGTGAATAATATATTGCTATAACGATACTGCGTAAGTGCGTATTGTTTAGTGATATGATGGCAACAATATTCAATATTACTTCTTCGAGTTATCCTTTCATACCATAAAAACTCAAATGACTGGATTTTACCTGGAAAATAGTTGTACCAAAAACCAAAATTTCCATCCTAGTTCGCTTCCCTCCTACTTCAATTTCAGAATCCGCCACTACACACCACCACCCCTCGACCTCCACCATTGGCTCCCCTGCACCACCAACTTCTTATACCAAACAGTCTAATTTAACATCAGCAGATTCAGCACTACAAAAAACTTATCAAACAGAGCTTTTTATGAATAACTCGTTCATTTTTTATTCCTTAGCTGTCGCCTTTTTAGTCTTTAGATTTAGATTTACTGCTCCACGGTGATGTGCATTTGTATGCCAAAAGTGCAACATTACCTCCTGTTCTACAAATTCAAGAGTCCTCTCCTCAACCTCATTCCCATCATCAATCCCAAGCTTCAGAAAAAGTGAAAGGCAAGCAGCAGTAGACCCGGCCATCACCTGCAAATCATCAGTTATCATAAAGCTAAAGGCTCCATCCTTGACAAACACTCCACCACCTTCGCAATCGTCTTTGGCTCCCTTCTTCGCTTGATCTACATTCGCCCTTCTAAACATAGGACGCTTGCATCGACAGGGCCTGTCTTTGATAGTGCTCAACCAACGCCGACAAACGTTGCACCAGTACAACTTCACAGGCTCTAGAGGGTCCACGTTGATCTTCAATTCGCTGCACTGAGTCTCCGTTGCATTTCTAGGGTTTAACAGCATGTCCTTGCAATAATCCGTGCGCAGGTGACGCGATTCGAGCGAGGCAACGCTATTGTACATTGTGGTTAGGGATCCGATCGCTGTCGAGTCGGGGCCGAGCAATCGGACCGCTGACCCGATCGGGAGGGTTAAGAACGAGAGGAGTGTGTCGACGAACTCGTGGTCGGACTCGGCGAAGATGACTCGGTTTCTGGATTTGTCCACCAGAAGCTTCAGACTGATTACCTGTTGAATTAGTAAAGAAGAATCGTACGTTAATCGCTTTAACTTGATCAGCTGAAAAGATGGGATTACGTACAAATTAATTTGCAGTTTGTTTTCGTACCTTACGATCAGCGGGAGTGTCGTCTCCGCCGGACATGCTGCGGCAGGTTAGGGAGATGAATTCCGGAGGAGATGGATCGTGGAGGAGGGAGAGGAAAGGTGCCGACTGTCGAAGAGAAGACTTGGGGTTGGGGGAGACTTGAGTCTTGCTTTTGCTTTACCAATCTATTGATGCGGTAATGCGCGGGAAAAGCACTTTTGCAAAAAGGTAGTGGAAATGGAAAAGTAGTTAATGGTACGTTCTGCTTCCTTTTTAAATTTTTTTTAATTTCAAATTTAAATATAATGAAAATAAAAATATTTTTTAATTTTTTTTACACTGTTTAAAAAATTTTAGTGAGATCTAACAAATAAGATCTATATTAGTAGAAAAATTATTTACTTAATTACATAATTTTTGAACTTGAAATTATCTTTCTTTTCTAAAAATTCTTTTTTTCAAAAACCGAAACGGGCCGAAATATAGGTTACCTTGGTGGTAATGAGTTTAAATTACAGAAAGTCTGTGTATACAGATTAATTATGCACAGATTGTACAGATATTAATGTGAGGGCCACCACGGGTCGTACACAAATGATTCGAATTGTTTATTAAATTCAAAACATTTACATTTTTTCAAAGGCTCCCGTAAAAAATAGCTCAATACTATACCTAGAAGTACTCAATCTAATCACCTAATTTTTCATCGGGTTTGGACCTAAATGAAAAGTTAGATGACTAGATCGATTACTTCTAGATATTGGATTGAGTTGATTTTTTACGGAGGCCCTTGAAAAAATGTTTTGAATTTAATAAACAGCTTGAATTGTTTTTGTGGGACCCGTGATGGGTTTCACATTAAAATCTATGCACAATCTATGCACAATTAGTCGGTGTCCGTTTACACTGGGTTGTGCAAAAAACCACCGCCTCGCCGACATGTCATGTAATTGTGGCGTAGGTTGTTGCGTGGTCTCTCCCTCTTTTTTGGCTTCATTTCTGGTTATTATTATTGTTAAAAAAATTAAACATTCCAATTTTCAATTGAACCAGTTTAAAGATCTTATTTTTCTAATTATTTTATTTTAAAAGGTCATAACTAATTTTTGTCTCTTAAGCTCTCATAATCAAGTTTATGTTCTATAGGGTTTCAAATAAAGAGCAAATACGAGGATCAAAAAAAAAAATAAAGAGCAAATACTTAATTATGATAATTCTAAAGACAAAAATTAATTATGACCTTTTAGAATAATATGATAAAAAAATAAGATTTCCGCATCTGTTTAAGCAGATTGAAAATTGGAGTACTTAATTTTTTTTAGACAGTTTATATGTTAAAAAATTAGGTTAAAAATTAGGTGCTCCAATTTTCAATCCGTTTTAAACAAGTGCAAAAATATTATTTTTCTGATTATTTTATCCTAAAAGATCATGATTGATTTTTGTCTCTAAGACTCTCATAATTAAGTTTATGCTCTACATGATCCCAAATAAAGAGCAAATACTTAATTATGATAGCACTAGAGACAAAAATCAATTATGACTCTTTAAAATGATATGGTTAGAAAAATAAGATTTTCGCACCTGTTTGAACGGATTAAAAATTGGAGCATTTAATTTTTTTAGACCGGTTATATATTAAAAAATAAGATGCTCCAATTATTAAGAGTCGTGTTATAGGTATCGACACCCGGTGTAGGGAAATCGTACCATGGCTGTCGGTACGATTTTTCTACACCGGGCATCGGTACTCATATCATTTTTGAATTATTAATCCGTTTGAACCGGTGTGAAAATTTTATTTATTGATCATTTTATCCTAAAGGGTCATAATTAATTTTTGTCACTAGAACTCTCATAATTAAGTTTCTACTCTTTTTTTGGACCTTGTAAAGCAGAAAACTTAATTATAAGAGCCCTAGAAGCAAAAATTAATTATGACCCTTTGGAATAGACTCAGAAAAATAAGATTTTTGCACCGATTCAAACAGATTGAAAATTAAAAGATTTATTTATTTTTCAATAATAACAAGAAATGAAGCCAAAAAAAGGGAGAGACCACACCACAACCTACCCCACAATTAGATGACGTGTCGGCTAGATGTTGGTTTTCCGCACAACCCAGTGTAAACAGACCAGTGTATAATTTAAACTCGGTGGTAACTGTGCCTGAGATTGCAATCAGAGTATTGAGTATCGAGATATGAGTAACATGTGCAATGTCACAATTGCATTGTTATAATATGTGTTTCACTACATGACGGGTTTTTTTAATCTTCATTCAAATATATTTTGCATTTCTTAGTTTCACGTGAATTTTTTGTTAATTATTAAGTGCAATAATCCACATCTAGGTGAAAAATAATTTTCGCGGCCAAGAGCAAAAACTTGTGGCTAGGTGCAAAAATTTGCAACCAAAAGCAAGAGTTTGCGGTCAGGTGCAGCTAAGAGCAATAGATAGCGGCCAACTATGCTTTGCATCCAAGTATACAAAGTTCATGGCTACGTACACAAAATTTGCAGCCATGTGCAAAAGTTCGCGGCCATCTGCAATAGTTTGCGGTCAGATGCACAAGTTTGCGGCCAAGAGAAAAAGTTCGCGATCAAGTACAATAGTTTGCGGCCAGGTGTGCTTTGCATTCAGGTATTTAAAGTTTGCAGCCACGTGTTCATCTTGGCGAAGGGATCCAAAATATAAAAATACGATTGAATTCAAAAAAAAATTGAATGAAGACACAAATAAGTCAAAAGGTCATAATTTTTTGCTTTTATTCAAAAAAGTTTTAGTTTCGATCATTATTTTTTACCTTTTCGATTCTTTTTACCGAGACAAACATTAATCTACAAAAATTTGACGCATCTTGACAAAAAGAATCCAAAAAGTAAAAAATTATGATTGAATAAAGACAAGAATAAGCCAAATGAGAATCTGTCTTTTTTGCTTATTTTTTAATCTTTATTCAAAAAATCTTGAGTTCGGATAATAATTTTTTCCTTGTTCTATTCTGCTCATCGAGGCAAATCAATATGACAAAAAAAAAATGACGCAAAACTAACAATCAAATGTGAAAAAATAAATTGAATAAAAATATCAAGGCACTTGGCTTATTTTCCCAAATCAACCCTTATTTCGTTTCTAATAATCTATTTCGTTTCTAGCAATAATATAACGGTGGCCATCTTTTTTGGTGGATTCCTACCTAATCAAAGTACATAAGTTTTTTTTTTTTTTTTAGGGAGGGCAAGAGGGTAAACCCACTATCGGTCTCCTATCCTTTTTTCCTGAACCCTGTCTTATCCTATTATGGAGTTGCACATGAACCAAACCGAACTGAATCTAGATTTTCACATTTGTTTGTTAATTTTTAACGAATTTGAACTTGAACTTGAGCTCGAGCCGTGGAGCTCAATGGATATTTGATAAGCCAAGCTCGGTTCGAGCTTGTTTAGGCTTGAGCCGAACTCAAGTCTGTTCACAAACCTTACGCTAGATTTATTCCAAATACGTGGACTAGCATATTCATTTATGTTAAAAATTCCGGATTAATTCAACTATTAAATTTATCGGGAGTATTGGTTTAGACCCATTTGGGTAATGATCACCATTTTGTAATGGATAATTTTGTCGCACCTAATTCATTAGTGCATATTTTGTTTGTGTGGGCCTGGTACTATATGATTAATTTGGATCCATAGGCAAGGCCATTTTATAAGCACAAAAGGGGTATTCCCCCTATATATATGCTATATATATGTGTTTGGCCTACTAAAACACATATGATTGAGATACCAGGAAAGAGGGTAGCTCTTCCTCTCTCTCTCTCTCTCTCTCTCTCTCTCTCCAAAAATGAAAAACGTTGATTGTGGTTCTGCTGTTCATCCTTTCGATCTCACACCAGCAGCTTACTAATTCACAAAAGTTCATGGCTTCTCCATCTCTCACAGGTATGAGCTTAGGTTTTAAAGTTTATTTCACACGCCATGGATTGGAGCAAGAAATTAGGGCTTGTTATTGTGCAAATTCTAACACCTTAACAAGCGAAAAATAACAACCATTTATGCTCTTACAGCAACTGCTAATAATTTTATATTATGTACTGTGTATAAGTAGGTTTATGTACTTACCAAAAAAAGAGAGTATGTTTATGCATTCATGCAAAATTATAAAAACATAGACGAATCTAAGTTTGTAGTAGTAGTAGTAGTAGTAGTAAAAGTTTATAAATATACAAGTTACAAAATTTTTGGTATGCGCATATGTACGTTTATACATGTACAAGTTATATAATAAGTATATAAGAAATCTTGGTCATGATATATGCAGACCTCACATTTGTGAACTTAATCGAGCTGAATAATGTTACGTTCAGGCTTGATCGATCATTTGTCAAACGAGCATTAAAAGTTCAGGCTTTGGTTCGTTTAATGAACAAATCAAACTCAAAGAAGTCTTAACAAGTCAAGCCTTGAACTGTTAACAAGTCATTCGGTTCCTTTGCAGCCCTTGCATCTATTGCGAGCCACCGCCCTCGATCATCGTTCGCCGCGAGCCACCACTAGGGCTGCAAACTAGCGAATCTATCTGAACCCAATCAGGCTCGGCTGGAATTGCTCGATAAATATTGGTCATGCTTGAGTTTGGTTTGTAGTCATTTTGAGCCTGAACAATTGAGCTCCAGTTTGGATTGCCTACATTTTTTGAAACTCGGGCTTGCTTGAGTTCAACTCGTTTAAATCTTCTAAGCTGCAGTTTAACTTGTTACACTCAAACGAAACAAATGCAGCCTCGAGTTCGATAATTTTTATTTGTTTTAGCGTAACATATAAATATAACCTAATATACCAATTTTTTTTAAATAAAAACCAATTAAGAACATGATCCACAAAAAACTTATACTACAATGTTTTCTATAACAGTGCATACAATTCGTTCAGCTTCTACCTGTGATAAACTTGAACTCCATATTTTAATTTTCCTTTGTCTACGTTGGGTCTGGACTATAAATTAATATTATTGCTCTGCCTTGACAGAAAAATATAACGTTGGAGTACCATAACATCTTAAGAACAATTTGCATGGCCTTTACCAAAAATGTGTAGTAGTGAGAATGCGCGACAACCATAAGGGAGAAGTATTTGGGTGGGAGGCCTACATATTTGGTGATTTACGACTGAGCATGTGTTCCACTAACTCAAATAAGTACTTATTGGGAGAATAACATGTCTCATAAAGCAATAAATAATAAGTACTTACAAAATAAGAACCTTAAGCAGAATCGGGCCTGAATCAGGGACTTGTTTCTCCTCTAATCTTTAGAGGGGAAGCCACAGTTCTACCATTTTGGATCATTTAAGGCTTTGCGATTTCCATGTATAGGTAATCACAGTCGTTTTCCGCAAAGCGAAGGAATACCCAACAAGGGTCGTCCATATGAGTCAAACCCACCACACGGTTCAGGTTGTAAACGAAGTTCCTTTTAATCTTTAGAAGGTTGCTAAAACTCCCTGTTAATTACTCCTTTCAGTTCTCCTTGCATCCTTAGTTCATCCATCTTCTGGTAAATGTCTGACGAATTTAGACCAAGAATCATTCCACTACAAGAACACATAACATTATAGCATCTGTGTCGCATATCATCACAGTGGAGCACAGGTGAAGAGAGGCCACATGAATAACTTTCAGCTGGTCAAGGTGAGTTTCCACTAAATTTTTTGTCTTCAGGCTAATGGCAATAGTCAACTTATTTCTGCTAAATGGTATTTTAGTTGATGTGCACGAGGCGAATGAGCTGCCTGAAAATCCGAGAAAACATGGGTCCATTTAGTTTACAGAAAACTCACCCTCAATTCTTCTTCAAGGATGAACTTATTAAGTCAGTCCAGCATCTTCTTGTTTTCCTCGTTTCATTCTTAGTTTTCGTTCAATGTGGTCCATAAAAATTAAAACATTACCAGACTCTGTACTAGGTACTTCTAGTATTTATACAACACCGTCCTAATCAACTACAGCTAATCTGATTCGGGTTTAATCCAGTTATAGATGAACCTCAACACTTGGTAGTAGGTACAAACCAGCATTGTAACTCTGATCCAACACTGTCGTTTCACTAATAGCTTTGAGTCAGTAATACAATACTGAATTCCAGTTCACACTTTAACACTCAAACAAGGATATTTAACATGGAAATGACATAAACAGGCAAGCAATATATTTACAATGATATAAACATACAGTGATCACTGATGCACAATGACATAACACATAGCGTTTGCAGTGTGTGCCTATATTTTTAGCATTACCTCTGGATAAGGCTCCCTCTGGTTGAAGACATCACTCAGAACTGTTTTTGAGATTAAAGATGCATTCAGAAGATTCAGGGCCTGCAACAACAAAGATTAGGGTCTTTAGGAATAACTTTTGCAAATCAGACCCCTTAAAGAGCATGTCTTTCCATTTCAAAGGCTAGTCACTAACACAGGCAACAAAACCGGATGAAGTGATGTCAAAGCATCATGAGTTATTCATTAGCTGACCATAGAGGTGAAATGCCATGAACAAGTGATTCATGGCATAACATAGTGTCCAGCTCAAAGAAGGGATCAGATCACAGTTTCGTCGGTGATCTCAACCAAAAACTTCCATCCACTTTTTGCTATATCTTTATAGAAGATAGGAGGAATACTTATGTTCTTCGTGGACAAGAGTGTTACTATATGGCAGGAACATAAATTATGTCTATCAGATACCTAGGGCCCACAAAGGTGAATTGAGCAGTTGCAACAATATATAGGGTTGCCTCATCACAAGCAGAGACGGTTGAAACTTGATACACCACCTTTTGTAGAAAACCTATGCTGAGCTTATACCATCACTAATGGTGACGGCTCAATATACCCTTCCAAGTAGTATATATAACTTATTGCTACTTCAACGCAGAGAACCATTCATTTTCACAGGACACCAAAATGCACCCCGAGGAACAGTTTTTCGGCACCTGTATAACCAACTTATGTACTTTTAACAAAGCGAAAATCATTTCATAACCATAAACCTTACCTCACTGGGGCCAATGGCCACCACACGCTCCACAACATCATTAATAGGAATATTCATTTGGTAAAGAAGTGCTACACTTGTGACAGGTGAAAATGGCGCCACAGACAAATCATTTAGTATCATGAATGTTCCAGGTCCCTTCATGTATCCTTTCCCAGCATCGACTTCTCCAGTTGGAGATTTGGGATCCATAACGACAGCTGAAAGGCAGCTTTCCTCTATCTGAAGGAGCTGGTTATCAACACAGTGAAAAGGAGCTAACTTTGGACACACTAGCATTTTCGTGCACTCTTCCGACTTCAGATACCCTCCAGTGCCCAGATGTTCAACACTCTTGTACAAGTTGTCCATACAACCAAAGCCAGAATTCTTACCAAGAAGCTTTACAACAGACCCGAGAGGATAAGTGAGGATGCTGAACAAAAAGTCCACCACGTCCGCTCCAGCTTCAGCAAACAAAACATTTTTCTTAGATTTGCTTACAAAAAGCTTCAAGTTCATATTATCGGTGTTTGCAGTTCTAGCGCTTTTGTCTAGTTGAGGAGTTCTCTTTGGCTGGAATTTTGTACTCTCTTTTTTACTGCTGCACTGTATATACCGTATTGCCTCCGTCAAGGGAGACTTTGAGAGCAATGCGAACTTCAGCAAACAGAGTACCTAACCAAGACAATAAAATTTGTGAGTGCAAAGGGAAAAAAGAAATCAATAGTGGCATGATCGAATTAAGGAGATACAATGCATGCGGATCACTAGCTGGCAAGACATCAACAAGATAGAACAGATCTTTTCTTTTTTTGGTAAGTGCTAATTGATCAATATAACAACATCGCTCGCTCCAAGTCTTTATGATTACCATTCCTTATCCTTGGTACTTTTTTTTTAAACCAATTCAGGAGAATGAGAAGCGGTGCAGGCACTGGTTTACGATACACGTTATAATTATCGTTGAGAAACATTGTTTTTGAGCCATTTCAAACTCTGAGTCATTCTGTGAGAGGCAAGGGTTTGAAATTTGAATAACTCTAAGGGAATAGGGCCAGTGACCGCTGCTCCTTTTAATCAACTAAGACAGCTATCCTGTTTCAAACAGTAAAAATCAATAAAAGCTTTATTTCGTTCATCTGACTCTCACTCATTCTACTTGTCAAGGTTAAGCATGTGATGCACTTCCCCTTCCAAGAACCCTCTACGAACTTAAGGGGAAAAGAATAATGAAAAAAAAAATCACTAAACTAAATCGATTTTGAGAACCCCCAAATTCATAGAATAAAAAGAATATACAAAATTGAAGTTTATGTCGTATGAAGTTTCCTACAAGTCATGAATTCTGAAATGCAATGCTTTCACTTGATAAAATGAGTTATTGTGGTTTTCCGTTCACTACACATATTTTGTTATTAGGTTAAGTGTAATCAGTTTATCTATACATTGAAACATTCAAGGTAAAAGTAGTTTCTCTTTGGTGTTTCGAAAATGTTAAGGGAAAAGAAGCAAAGATGAAGACAGTTCAAAATATAACAAAAGAAGCATCGCTCTCAAGTCTCAGTGCTAACTCCAGTTATGTCAGCTACCAGCTGACTTGTCACACTTGGGGAGGACGCTCCCGTTGCTTATCTTGGACCATTGATTAACTCGCAAGTAAGCAATCTGACCTTCCGTTTCCTTCTGTGCAAATGCACTTGATGGGGCAATGGCATCTTTATATTGAGAAGAAACGGAATATTATTCTCCTCAATTCAATCAATACATCATACATGGAGTTCTGGCTCACATTAAATTAATTCAAGCACATGCCTAATACACTCAAGCGTAAAAGGGAAGCTTCCACTAACTAGTCTAACTGACTCTAACAGACTTGTAACTAACTGATTATGTTATGAAATTAGTAATTAGCTACTCTGTGCGAAGGAGCTCCACACTCCTTAGCATATATCTAAAATCTAGAGTCCTCTACAATAGCTCTATGAGGGAAGTTGCTTGGAACTCCAGCTTGAATCTGTTGGCAATTTAGTAAATGAAGTTGGGCATTCCAAAGGTCCCTCGAGGCAACCAGACAGACCCTCTCTGATTCATCATATTTGGACGTAGCACCTCAAAGGTCTACCGGTTTGGGATGGTTAATACCTCTTGATGTAAGAATAATGGCAGAATTCGTATCGTAATTCAATTATGCAGTTTTTCCCTCTAAGTGCCTCTAAAAAAGTAGTTAAGAATTAAGAAAAATATTTAGAAGCAGAGTTCTTATTGAATGCTGACTGAATTTGAAACTAAATATGCACCAAAACCTTCACCCCACCACTGCTCCTCCACTAACACCACCGCCTCTGCAGCTACACCCTCATCCCTCCAACTAAAAACATCGCCTCCAGCACAGCCACAACATGCTTCCACCACCTCTCCGCCCATACGCACCTTTTTTTTAAAATATAACTTGCATATTTTTGGTCGATATCTATAAAAGAATAGAATACTTAGAATAGAATATTTCAACCATAATTAAAAAATAAGAACATTCTTTGTTGAGCACATTAAATTGTGGCGGATAATACAGTGCTATAACGATACTGCTTGTTGTTGAGTGATGATGGCAACAATACTCAAGATTAATTTAATTCTTCAAGTTATCATTTACATGCCATAAAAACTCAAATGACAGGATTGAACCTGGAAAAATAGTTGTACCAAAATTTATTTCCTAGTTCGGCCCCCTCCGACTTCAATTCCAAAATCCGCTTTGCACACCACCACCCCTCGTCCTCCACCATCATCGTTACTGCCAAAACCCCACCACCACCTTTGCCTCCTCTACATCGCCAGCTTCTTACAGAAAGTCTATTTTAACATCAGCACTATAAAAAAAAAAAAACCTTATCAAACAGAGCTTTTTATGAATTAAGCATTCATTTTTTACTTGTCTTCCTTAACCTCCTTTGGCTAGAGCGGCATATGATTGTCGTGGGATAAGGATGCCAACCTCATTGGGATTCTTCTCCGGCGTTGTGATGTGTTTTCGCTCTTGCCCTTTAATCCATTGTAATCCTTGCAATAGGTAAATAAAATCTTCGTTTTCGCCGTTCAAAAAATGCTTTCATTTTTTATTAGTTGTCGACTTTTTAGTCACGCTTTATGCTTTACTACGGCGAGCTTGTTGTCAGATCATACACACTAGCACAAAAGTGCAACATTACCTCCTGTTCTCCAAATTCAAGAGTCCTCTCCTCAACCTCAATCCCATCATCAATCCCAAGCTTCCGAAAAAGCAAAAGGCAAGCAGCAGCAGACCCGGCCATCACCTGCAAATCATCAGTTATCATAAACCTAAAGGCTCCATCCTTGACAAACACCCCACCGCCTTCGCAATCGTATTTGGCTCCCTTCTCCGCTTGATCTACATACACCCTGTCAGACATCGGATACTTGCATCGACAGGGCCTGTCTTTGACAGTGCTGAACCGCCGACCCGAATCAATACACCAGTGCCGGTCGCACGAATACAAGTTCACAGGCTCTAGAGGGTACACGTTGATCTTCAATTTGCTGCACTGAATCTCTGTTGCATTTCTAGGGTTTAACAGCATCTCCTTGCAATAATCCGTGCGCATGCTACGCGATTCGAGCGAGGCAACGCTCTTGTACATAGCGGTTAGGGATCCGATCGATGTCGAGTCGGGGTCGAGCAATCGGACCGCTGACCCGATCGGGAGGGTTAAGAAAGAGAGGAGTGTGTCAACGAACTCGTAGTCGGACTCGGCGAAGATGACGCGGTCTCTGGCTTTGTCCACCAGAACCTTCAGACTGATTACCTGCTCAATAAAGAAGAATCGTGTATCGCTTTAACTTGAGCTGAAAATGAGACTAGAAAATTTGCAGCTTGTTTTTCTTACCTTACTATCACCGGGAGTGTGGTGTTCGCCGTACATGTTGCTGTAGGAGAGAGAGAGAGTGAGAGAGAAATTCGGGAAGAGAGATGGATCGTGGAGGAGAGAGAGGAAAGGTGCGGAAAGGAAGACTTGGAGAAGACTTGAGTCTGGCTTTTGCGCTGCCAATCTATGCGCGGGAAAGATAGTAAGGCCCCGTTCCGGAACGAATTTTAAGTATTTATTTTTTAAGTTGGTAATTTTAAGCTAAAAGATAATGGACTTAATAAAATTTAAAAATATTCATTATAAATCTTGTTTGAAAGATCTTAATGAAATCTTTTATACTGTAAAAAAAAAATTTTAAAAATTATTTTTAATTTATATTATTTTTGAGTTTGAAAATATAAAATAAGTATTTATTTTTTAAGAAGGTGTTCTGGAACGGGCTCTAATTTGCTTAGGAGGCTCCTTGTCCAGTGAGGTTTTTTGTCCAGTCCCGTCAAGACTTGGCCTATTGTGGGCTCTTTTTGGGGTTCAAAATAATAATCGGAATCGTTCACTTTTTATATTTGTCAAAACTATAAGCTAAGTCAAAAATCAAGTTATCGAATATTATTATAAAATGCATTAATCTTGCAAAAAAAAGATGTCCAACACTAGATTACAACCCCTTAACAAATTTTCTGAAACTTAATGTATTTTGAAATGATATCAAAAGAAATTTTTGATGTGGCCAATGTTCTTGATGAGATATAAAAAATGAACGATTTCGATCATAATTTTGTGTCCTAAAGGGCCCACAATTGACAGATACTGAACTGTACTGGACCAAAAGCTCACTAGACTGGAGCCTCCTCCACTTTGCTTAAGGTAGTGGAAACGGGAAAGTAGACTGTTGGCGATTTGGTATCTTTTTTCAGTTAGTCTGTCTACATATACAAATAGTGAACAGATTTTGTACAGATTTTGTTATAGAGTCCATCGTGGGTATCACACAAATGATTTGAATCGTTCATTAAATGTAAAACATTTTTTTAAAGGGTTTCTGTGAAAAATTATCTCAATCCGATGCCTATAGGTGCTTGATCCAATGCCTATAGATGATTAGATTGAGCACCTGTAAGTATCGGATTGAGCTAATTTTTCGTAGATACCCTTTAAAAAATGTTTTACATTTAATAAACGATTCGAATTGTTTGTGTGGGGCCCACCACAAAAAAAAAACTATGCACAGTCTATGCACTATTATATGTGTGGTCAGCACTATTGATCTTTTTTAACCGATAAATTAGGGCTCTGTTTGTTTGGGCGTAAAATATTTTCCTTTTTTCAAGTGTTTGGTTGTGTAAAAAATTAGAAAAATATTTTACATGTAAAACATTTTTCATCAATTGGATGAAAATGACTTACCTTTAAATCTTCCGTAAGTTATTTTCCGAAATGAACCTATTGCCTTTTACTGCAATTCTCAATGTTCAGTTTTACCAATCGTCAGTCCTAATCCACATTCAATTTCAATATTCTTAGATTTCTACACAGTTTAAGCCCCTCCTCTCCCTCTCTACGAGTGTTTTGTTTCTTTTTCCAGTTATACTCCTATAACGGGGACAATTTTTTTTATGAAATCCTACGTGATCAAATTACACAAGTTTATGGACCCCATTCAAAAACCTAGGTATTTGTTCCCTCTCCTCTCTTTTCTAAAGCTTAATCAAGTCGAATATTCTTAAATTCAGATTTGATTATATATCAAACAAGCCTAATATTAAAGCTCGGGTTTGGTTTGGTTTGTTTAGTGGACAAATCAAACTCAAACAAACCTTTATTGAGACGAGCGTAGCCGTTAACAAACGACCTGTTTTGTTTGCAGCCTTTACCTCTATCACAATTCATTAGCCACAACTAGGGGTGCAAACTAGCCAAATCTATATGAATCCAATCAGGCTTAGCTCAAATCGACTCAATAAAATATTGGTCATGCTTGAGCTTGGTTCCTGATCGATTAGAGTCTGAACAATTGAGCTTGAATTTGGCTCGCCTTAAATTTTTGAAGTTCGTGTTTAGCTTGAGTTTGATTCTTTTACAAATTTTGAAGCTAATGTTCAACTCGTCAAAGCTCGTTAAATTCAAACGAACCAAATGCAAACTCGAGTTTGATAATTTTTATTTTAGCGCAATATATAAATACTGCCTAATAAACCAAATAATCTTAAAAATAAAATTCAATCAAGAACATGATCAACCAAAAAAATTACTTTTGTAATCTTTCTATAACAGTGCATATATACGTCGTATTATCCCACCAAAATATTATCTCCTAAGAGCATCTCCAACCCATACTCAATTTCTTCATTTTGGAGGAAAAACATTCTCCAACTCATTCTCTAAAACTCTCCTCCATTTGGGAGGAAGAACTTTGATCATCTAAATATAGAGGATGAAGGAAAAAATAGAGGATATTCTCCAAATATGTGTTGAAGTTGAGAAATAGAGTGTTGGGTTGGAGTTAAGATAAATAATACAATCCTCTAAATCTACTTTTTAAATAAAATAGATTAATTTGATCATCTCAAATAGAGATTTGGAGGGTGTTAGATTGGAGATGCTCTAATAGTCCTCCAAATAATTATTTTTGATATTTTAGTCCCAAATTTGCAAACCTAATCAAATCGAATACTCATAGATTTGGGCTTTACTCGTTTATGGAACGAGCCTAAAAAATGAGGCTTGGGTTTGATTGGTAAGTAAATTAAACTCGAACGAGCCCTGACCGAGCCCAACTGGTTAATTAATTCCATATCTATGCATCTATACCTCTTATAAAATAGGGAGTCTCTGGTGAAAATACTTATTTGTCCTCGATCTTTTTTTCACCTATATTATTTTGTGCATTATTTTGACATAGAATTAGGGGTGGCAAATTGAACCCAGGCCCATTAACAAACCCATACCCATCAACTAAAAAATAGACCCAACTCAACCCATTTATTAGTTGGGTAAGAATGGGTCCAAACCCAGCTAACCCATTATTAGTTGGGTCTTAATTGGGCATCAATTGGGTCTACTTAAATGACCCAATGGGTAATGAAAGTAACCCACCAAATTCCTGCCTCTTTACCAATTGCCAGATTTCCCCCCGTCTCTTTTGCTGCTTCACTTCTGGCAGAATTAGGCCTGCCTCCCCCTCCCCTCTCTCTCGTTTATTCAATTATTCTGTGCTAAATCACACGCGTCCAAAATTATTTTGGACGGTCTGGATTAAAAATCAATTGTGACCGGAAATAATTATTTTGACCGGTCAAAATTGAAAACACATCTCATCCATTGATTGCATGAATGGAGTTTGGATCAAAAAATTAAGTGACTTATTTTTTTGTCCTTATTTAATTTTTTTTGCATTTTTTTTATTTTGTATCAAACTTTTGTGACTTATTGATTTGTTTCAACAAGCGGAATCGGAAAAGTAAAAAAAATTGATTGAAACTTATAATTTTTTGAATAAAGACAAAAATAAATCAATAAGACAAAAAAATTTACTTATTCTTGTCTTTTTGAAAAATTTATGAGTTTCGATCATAATTTTTTTTTTACTTTTCCAATTTTCGATCATAATTTTTAGCATATATGTAATTGGGTTAATATGCGGGTCGGATTTGCTTTTAAATAAATGGGTCGGGTTGGGTATGGGTAATTAGACTCATAGTTGATGGGTCTAAATGGGTCAATGACCCATTAAAGACCCAACCCATTAACAACTTACCCAATTTGACCCAAACCCACCTGTTTGCCACCCCTACATAGGATGATCAGAATTGAAAAAAACTTTGAAGGTTTAGGGGGCACAATAGTAACTCTCCACCGTCCGGATAAACTAATGATGGGGTGTAGGGTGGGATAGCATAAGACCCATTTCCTCCAGATGAGAAATTCGGATGCTAAGAGGCGAACAAAACACTGGATAAAAGCTTCCCCTTTCTTAGCTTATCCCAACCCACCTTTATCCCACTCTCTTCTCTGACTTCCAAAGATACCCGAGTAATGTTGTGGTGACTGTGGCTACTAGAGAAAAGACTTGGGTAAAGTCGTCGTGATTCTAGTGCTCAACCTCGCGAGGACGTGAGAGAATAAAGTTGGAGAGATTGTAATATCCCGTCCCACACGGGTAATTTTGGACATACAATAAATCATGTAAGCTACTATTAGTATCTTGTGGACATAGGTGGATACACATGACGTTAAATTACCTCTCAAACCTTTTTTAAAGCGGGGAGATAGTGAAGTAATTTTACCATACTATAAACCCACATTAGAAACGGCATAACTTCAATTAATAGCTTTTCTGTCCCTAAATCAATGAGTGGTGCTATTTGCACCGAGTCCAACCTACCGATGGTGTACCGACGGCCGCGCGCGGCCGTCTCCGGCCACCGGACGGCCGATCCGAGCCGTCCAAAAAATTTTTAAAAAAAAACCGAGGGGCCAACGCGGGAATTAACGGCATCCGATGTGTGTAGAGTGCTTGATCTAAACACCCTATTTTTCGTGCATATATGTGCCGTTAATTCCCTCGTTGGGCCCCTCGGTTTTTTTTTAAAAATTTTTTTGGACGGCTCGGATCGGCCGTCCGGTGGCCGGAGATGGCCGCGCGCGGCCGTCGGTACGAATTCCCTACATATTTCGTCGGTACCTATAGGATTTTCCTAAATGAATTTCATATACATAACTAATGTAAGGTGCAGGGAAAGATGGGTTTGTGGGAATGGTATTCATAAAAAAGCCTTCTGATACATTTATCACCAAGTTAAATGGCCAACTATTATGTCAATTGAATGGAAAGTGCGTAAGTGGAGTGGAGTGCAGTTGGCCTCCCTTATATACTCTCATGCACATGGGCAGGGTTCGATCCCCGTAAGTCCCATCTCCCTCCTAAAATCCCATAGGATAGTGTAAATTAGAATTAACTAATAGCAATAATAATAATAATAATAATGGAGAGTGCATTTATTATACCACGATTTTCATTATTAAATGCATTAATTGATTATTTATTATACCACGATTTTCATTATTAAATGCATTAATTAATTCGGTTGGTAATGAGATTTTGAAAATCCACAAGTTAGGTTACAACAGCCGTTACAAAATATTGTCCCGATTTAAGCTTTTGTAAAAGATACTGTATAGAAGTATTAAATAGATAACACATCCGTAAGAATCCACAGTAGAATCCATGATAAGCACATGTATTGTGTTTCTCTCAAGTGACAATCTAATGTGATTGCCTGTAAACGGGATTATAGTCAACACAACACTTTAGAAAGAGTAAGGACTAAAGTAAAGATAGTGTAAAGCACGAGTAGAAAGTTCATACATATTGTATTGTGTAAAAATGTAGAGCAATATTTTAATCTTTTAAATAAAATGATTATTTCAAAATTACACTGTAATAGTTCAACTCGGATTAAAATATCCAAAGTTTTTGCGTACCTGTGAAAGTTAGCCAATGACAAACATACGTTTAACCTTATCCAAGCTCATTAGAGGCTAATGTAATTCATGAAGTCTATACAAATATTGTTGATAAAATAAATAAAAAAAACTATACAAATATTTGAGAGAAGTAAGTGTATTCAATTGGTACAAATCGATTGGTCATTTAGAGTTGAACTATCGTGTTAAGCATCGTTCTAATACTTACAAAATAAAAAATAAAAATGACAACTTGAACTCAATAGATTATGAAGATATTTACTACAGTATCAAGTGCTTGTCAAGCGAATTAAATGATTCAACATATGAAGAGATTTTAGTAATCCATGACTTGAATTATTACAAAGTTAAATGATATTCTATATATTTGAAGATGTCACCAGGTGTGATTTTAGAAAGTTATAATTGTGGAAATCTTACAATAATAACCTGACCATAAATTATAGTAGTTGTTTTAGCAATGCATGGTTGTTTTCTTTTCAAAATTATATGGTACAATTTTTTATTTGGTCGTTGATTGTGCTCACAAGCGAGTCCTTACTTCAATTGTATTTCTTATGTAGATTCAATTAAGTTGAACCTATATAGTTAGAAATGCATTTCACCCAACCCATAGTGTATTAATTATAGTTCATTTTACAAAATGATATACAAGCTATTAAGCTTTAAATTGCATAGATAAAATAACAACTGCACAAATATACAAGCTATAAGTTCATAAATTTTGTCATTGAGCGACGAAAGATTGTTCATTCCAGTAGTAGGATGGTGAATTCATGAAAATTTATAAGATAAAATGTTTTTAAATTAAATATCGCTTTCAATAGCAATGGTGGAGTTTGAGGTTTAGGACTCCCTCTTCTGTTGGGATTTTATTCGAGAGTGCCTGCTTAGAAAATGAGGACTTCGACTATTTACTCGTTGACTGCACAAGAGAAACCTAACGATGTTGCTAGAAATGTCCTCGGTAGTCAAGTGGGTGTCTTAGCTAAACTCTAACTTAAAAGCTAGATCTTTTCTCATCATCTGTCGTGTATTCCAATCCTCATTTGTAATAAGCTTTTCTTTTGTATTTACATGAGACCTGTGAACCTTGGTTAAATGTCATCATTGTAATATTTTCCAAAAAATATTCCTAGCATCATTTGACAATTTTTCCTCCTCCCATCGTGAAGATACTTTATTATAACTCACAAGATGCATGTGCCAGATCCTTCTAGGTGAATCCCTCCCTCGGTCCGACTACCAAGATGAGAATAACCATTGTCTACTCGAACGTATAATCGGGATGACTAGATAAACTACTAAGCGTTATGAATTTGCCAAAATTGTACATTCACGTGGTGTACGTCAAAGACCACTTTCCTCATGCAGTGAATCGTCAAAGCAATACGCCTTTTAATGACAAAGTTAATGGAATATAGTTCAAACCCTTGGGCGTGTGATCAAACCCCAGCTCTATAAATAAGATCTTCCGGGATAAATATCTCGTCGGTTCTCCAATACGATTTCGCTGTGCTATGGCAAAGGGCATGCGAAATCACATTGTTGGTTTTATCTTCTATCATGAGGCTTTTGCTCTCGAGATTGGAGGTCTTGGGAGAGTACATTGCTAAAGGCATTAAGAGGAGTCATAAGGGACGCTGGGCTATTAAAGGGAGTCACAAGGAGATGGAAAGACCCCTCCTGTCGTGTTCAAGCCATCTATACGCATTTGGTGCCACCTCGCTAGCGAACTACAAACCCTACAATGTGGTGTTTAGGGCAACGAGATCTCACGTGCCTGTCTCACTTGGACTGGGTCATAAGGGCTCTTTTCAAGCTAGTGGGGTCATCACCAAGAGTCCCTGTCTCGGTTTTTGATCCTCTTGTGCGGCATTATTAACAATAGATGCTAGAAATGCTTCTCATTGCCATGTCTGGGCCGACTTTGTGCGCTCTCGAAGTTTTTAATGGGCATCTGAAGGTTGAAAAGGAGTCGATAGAGACGATTTGCTCGATTCGACCCCAAAACGGGCTACTTTTCATAAATTCTGCAATAGTTTTGACAGTTTTAATGTGTATTTTCCTTTTTCTTAATTAGCTTCACGATTCCCTTAAAAAGCGCTTGTGTTAAGCTTGATGATCGGAATTATAACGCTCTAATTAGAGGCCATCCGAGTCGAGTGAATAAATAAATCTTTGATGTTATTTGACTGATTTGCTGAGAAGTATTGAACTCCATGCAACACATTTGACCTTCTTCTATTGACTTCATCTTCATTTTGTTCATTGCAACACATTTGACCTTCTTTTACTGACTTCATCTTCATTTTGTTTACTGAGATATAAAGCTGATTATGTACTCCTGCCTCCCTCAGTTACATATGATTATGCTACTTTGTTGGTTTATTGTGCACGCCTATTACATCAAATCATACCGTGATTCGTTCATTTTTATATACATGTTAACTTCAAGACCACAATATAAAAGGCGACATTATCATCTTAATATTCTACAATTTTTTATTATTCATGTAAATGTGCGCAAAGCATGAAGAGTACTAAAAGTTGACTTATGTAATTGTTTTGTTGTCGTATCTATTATAGACTTCGTGAAATTACTTGAAAGGACGTTTATATAATTTAAAAGAGTGCTCATGCTGAAGTTTCATTTGAAAATAAGCTTTAGCTTTTGTTTGTATGTCAGGAAATATTTTAAATGCATTTGGATATGGTACACGTGGGATGAGTTATTCATTTTAAGGACAGTTGGAAATGTGACTGCAAAGAAGTCGCAACATTTTGTTTTTAATTTAAGAGTTTTGTTATCGTGGAAGCTTAAAATGTTGGTTAGTATTCACGTCCTTTAACCGTTACAATTCATTGTGAAATAAAACAATTAATGTTAATTGTCGAGATGGGGTAATTATAATGCTATCGTCAAAAGGAGGGTTTTACTCTTATCGATAGGATGTGTAATTAGTGTTAGTTTTAAGTTTAGGCTAACAAAGTGAACATATTTAAGACTGGTCGTGAAACTTTAAAAACAGTTAATGTTAATTGTCGTGAAGCAGTAATTACGTTGCAACCATGGAAAGTAAAAGTTTTGTTATCGGTAGAGTGTGTGATTTTAAATTTTAGTTACGTTAACAACACGACAATTTAAGCGTTCGTTGTAGAAATTACCGGGAGAAGCCCGACCTACGTGGAGTTGCATTGCCGCAAAAGTTTAAACGGTAGTTACATTCAGCTGTCTTCAACTCGTATAATTCATCACAAAATTCAAAAAACTGTTAAAAACGACCACAAAACGGTATCAGATACATTCCAGTCACCAGAAAACGAGTCGGCGTCAACAAGTTTCTCAATTCTAAACAAAACGATAGAAAAATCCATTACATTCATCACGCTATAAAATTCACGCAAATTCTATGCAAATCTTCAAGTCGTTTTTTTCCTTTTAAAAAAATATATGAAAGGTCATTGAGGTTTGATACCATATAAACATCAAGAAGAAACTTTCTGCACTCCAAAAAAAATAAAAACATAAACATCAAGAATTCACATCAAACAGAGCCTTTTGAAATTTGGAGTTAGTTTATTCCAAAATATATATATCATTTACGTAAAATATCCAAATCTTTAACGGCCGGCGTGAACGAGCGTTAGGGTAAGTGAGAAAGCAAACACCCCTGCTTCTCTCCTCCCCTTTATAAGCACCGCCTTATTCGCCTCTGCTTTCTACGCTCACCCCTCTCTCTCTCTCTCTCTCTGTCTTTCTCCCTCTCTCTCTCCATCCTCGCCCTTCCAATCAGTCTACAGGATCTACTCTCGTCTAAAGCCTTCACTCTCCCGACCTTCGAAAATCCTAGTTACCTTGATTTGTCCGCGCCGCGCTCATCTGGCCTAGGGTTTACCATCTCCAACCGATTTGCAGATTACAGGTGCGAGATCCGTCAGTCTTGTCGTCTTCACTCGTTTTTCTGATCATCTGTGGCTGGCATTTGTATACCTTTATGTATGTGGAACCTTTTGTGGCTCTTGATTCTATATCTCGGCGTTTTTTATTTTTTTTGGTTCCGATGTTACCTTGCATGGCTGATTTTGAAAGCTTTAATTTTATTTCCATTGTTTGATTTTGCCTCTGATTTAGTTTGCGATATGTTTTTGTTTGCTATTCGATTTCACATTCGATTATTGTGGATTAGCGTTTTCTATGTATTTCCGTACCAATCTGCTCAAGTATGATGATCCGTAGTAACTGGTCAATTTTTTAGGACTCTTTGCATTCATCTCTTTCATGCTCATATGAAATAAAACAAGAATCTGCACTCAAACTATAACCCTCTCTAATCACGTGTATTGCCTTTGTTTGGTTGTCATTTCTGAGATAAATATTTTTTCTTCTTTGGTCAAATTTTTTTCTAACATCATAACAAATTTTTTTTTAACTTTTTGTGTAGATTTTGAATAGAGGTAATATAAATCTAAAAAGTAAAAAATAAATACAAATCACTAAAACGAAAAATCATGAATGACAAAGCAATCAACTTTTTGGGGATAATATTTCTGAGAGGAGAAAAGAACAAAGTGAATTGTTATTTTTATAAATCACTGGTGATATGTATTATTTTATCAAGAGCGTTGTGGGGTTGAAAAGTGAACAGAAGGGTCATGGTGGAGAAGGAAGAGAGAGAGTCACAGGTGGGTTTTTCCAGTGCTATATAGTCGGGAAAAAGTTAGTTGGGTTTGATTTAAGTCATATAATATATGTATAACCGTACAAGTACATGGAAATATCATAATGTGGAATTTTAATTTGGTGTATACTGTAAAGTGAACGTGGTTTGGTTTTAACATTGCGAAATGAAAAATTTTAAAGTTGAAGGTTAGATACCCTAGGACCTATTAGAGAAGTAGATCATGATATATAGAGAGGGTGACGTTGTTGGTATAGTAGAAGTTATTATTTGATGTGAAAAAGTACAGTTAAGGGTTGCAATTTGTGATACAGATCAAGTTCTTGAGTTTTTTTGTTTATGTGATTGGTGCAATCTTGTTCAAAAAAGTAGAAAACGTAATTGTCGTTCTATGTATATCCATTTTCTATGCAATCTAGGGTTTTCCATATATCAGCAGCAGCCCAAATCGTTAATCAAACAGGTAACCGTCTCTCTCTCTCTGGGGATCCGAAGAAGTGGTTTTCTAGGCTTCTGCCCAGGGCTGGCCCTGTGTTTACAACCTCAATATGTGTGTATATATACACACCTACATATATGTGTGTATATATACACACCTACATGTATATGTGTGTGTATGCATGTATGGATATATTTTATGGATTTCTTTGCATCAGTTGCTGGGAATCTTGGTGTCAAATGGGTATTTCTCATTACTTAGTCATTTTGTTGCATGTTGTATCCACTTGAAAGGACTTGGTAGCCGATTTGTCTGGTTTCTTTGTAGCTGCGAATGAGTTCTGTTACTGTTATTTTGACGGGGATGAACATAACAACTTTTCATGATAGTTTGCAAGTTTTGTTACATCGTGTGCTTGGGTGATTGTCAAACTTATCAAATCTGCTGCTACTTCCAAATTTTGCATGCCATGACGAACGAAAAGAAGTTAATCTGTGGTTACCACCTTGTGTGTATCTAATTTTGAGATTTTTTAGTCTTTTCCCATTACTGCTTACGTAAGCTAGTTTCTTTTCGGCACGAACGCTGAAACTTAATCTAGCAAAGTATTACTACTTACGGGGTTATCTCGTTCAATTTCCGCTTGTTATTTTCATGTGAATGTTCCTTGCTACAATCATTGTCTAGTCTAGTGTGCTCATCTGGGCAAAGTGTAGCTGATATAACTACCCCTTCCTCTTTTTTAAAAAAAATTCCTGCAGATCCATTTTTGTTGATGTTTGGTGGATGTTAAGGGCTTAAGTCTGAGCCAGCATGGGTTTTGATAACGAGTGCATAGTTAATATTCAGTCTCTTGCTGGGGAGTACTTTTGCCCTGTTTGTCGTCTACTTGTCTACCCAAATGAAGCACTTCAGTCACAGTGCACCCATCTATATTGCAAACCTTGTTTGACATATGTTGTGGGCACTACCCGGGCCTGCCCCTATGATGGATACCTGGTGACGGAAGCAGATTCAAAGGTTAACTTTTCCTATCATTCCTTCCACTCGACCGCTTAAGTTTTATCTTTACATTCTGCTGTTATTTACCGTCACCCTCTGTCTCTCCCTCTCCAGCCTCTCATAGAGTCAAACAAATCGCTGGCGGAAACAATTGGCAAAATAGCAGTTCATTGTCTTTTTCACAGGAGTGGATGCCAATGGCAGGGTCCTTTATCTGAGTGCAGTTCCCATTGTTCTGGGTGTGCCTTTGGAAATTCCCCAGTCGTATGCAACAGGTGTGCTATCCAAATTGTGCATCGTCAAGTCCAGGAGCATGCACAGACCTGTCCTGTGAGTTAATTAAGGCCTGTTATTTCGTCTTTACGCAATATGTTCAGAGTTTGCTTTGTTAATTAGTTCTCATTGATTCTTTTAATAACAGGGTGTGCCTCAAACTCAACAGGCAGAGGGTGTTCAGGATACTGCAGCCCCAGCCACATCATCTAATCCTCACCAAACGCAGACTGCTAATCAACCTGGGGGATCAAATTCTCAGGCCCAGGCTTCACAAACCGTGGTTGCCCCTCCAAGTGGACAGATCCCAAGCACGCAGGCTATTGCGAGTTCTCAGGCTATGGCTGTGGCTCCTGCTCCCATACCAACCCCAGAACAGCTGTACCAGCAACAATATCAACAATACTACCAGCAGTATCCTGGGTATGACCCTTATCAGCAGGCTTATCAACATTACTATCCACAGCAGGCCGTTCAGCAATATCAGCAGCACCCCCCACATGTTCCAGTGCAGCACCAATCTCAGGTTTATTCCCAACCTCAAGCTCAAGGCCATCTTCAGCCTCAGGCCCAAGTTCAGCCCCAGACCCACCCTCTTCCACCAACACAACCGCCTCAGGCACAGCCTCAACCGATTCAGCATGTTCAGGCTCCAGTGGCTGTGCAGACTTCTGTCAACCCACAACATCAACACCATGCTGCAGTGCAACATCCAACTCCAATGCAGTCACAGGCTCATCCACCACCCCATGGCCACCCCCAGCTGCAAACCCAACCTCAGCCATATCCAATGCCGCCTCATTCACAACAACCAATGCAGATGCCTCAGTATCAACAGCCTCAATCACAGTTTCAACATCCACAGCCACAAATTCCGCCACAACCCCCACTTCAGACTCTTCCACATCCCCAGCCTCAAGCTCACTTGCAAGCCCAGCCACAAGCACCGCTTCCCCATCCTCATTCCCAACTCCAGCCGCCACCTGTACCTAATCTGCCACTGACTCAATACCCACAGGCACATGCTGTTACTGGTAATCAATCGTATCCACAACCTCAGGCTCACCAGCAAGTGCAGTTGGGTGCCCAGCACCCCCCTCATATGCATGTCCAGAGTGGACCTATTTCTCAGCATCATGTCCAAATGCCTGGTCAATTTCCTCAACAACCTCCTCAATTGCGTCCGCCTCAAGCTCATGCTCCAGTGCCAAATCAGCAACGGCCTGCTTTGTTGCCTCCACAGGGTCAGTTCCCAAATGTCCCTTCGGTACAACAGCCAATTCATCCTCATGTTCAGCAACCTAACCATCCGGGCCAACGCTCCGTTGTGCTGCCAAATCAACAGCCAATGCCTCAACATGTTCAACATCAGCAGGCATTCCCATCGCAAACATCAGCTCCGGTTCAGAGTCAGTTGCATCCGCATGGCAATCTCGTACAGCAGCAGCAGTTTATGCAGGCACAGTTGCGCCCTCAAGGCCCACCTCACTCGATGCAGCAGAATTCTGTTGCCTATATGTCATCGCAGCAGAATGTTGCACCATCACATGGCTTGCCACCTCAACAGTCTCAGAATTATGCTGCACGACCAGCGATACCAAATGGTACACAAGCACAGCTCTTTCCTCAGAATCCAGGATTTGCTGGTGCAGCTCAAGTCAGGCCAATGCACTTTAGTGGAAACCAGAGTATGACAAATCAAAATTATGGGCCGAGGACTAACAACCAAATGCACATGGTTTCTGAACAACACGTCCAATCTGGTCTGATGACCTCAAAACCAACTGGCGCTGAGAGACAAGGTGATCATATGCCTGTTAAAAGTTTAGCTGATCAAAACAATGGATCACCCTCTCACAGAACTGCTCAAAACGAACCAAATGGTTCGGTTCCAGGATCTAGTCTTGGAGCTCTTTCAGTTGAAGTTAATAATCACCAATCAGAGACTGATGTACAGAAACCTATAAGTGGAGATGAAGATAATAAAATCCATTCTGATGTACATGGTAAGGATTCAGGCTCAGATTTGCATGCAGCGGGGAATGGTTCTTCAGAGCCAGCAAACAAGCATTTGGTTAAGACAGAGGGTGGTAAGAGTAGGCTGGAGTCTTCGCCTGGTATCAAATCTGTTGAAATTGGAGCTGCTGAACTCAAAGATGCTACTGATGCATCTCAGCGAGGGGAGCATTCCACAGGTGATGATACTTCATTGCTACCACCAGAAGCTTCAAAAGACCAGACTGCGAAGTTGCAAAAAGATGCAGTTGATGCAGGCATGCTGGAAGCTGGTGGGGCTGCTGGTGGAGATCGTTTGCGGCATGGTTCTCAGGAGAGAAATTTGAGTCAATCCCATGGACCAGTGCCTGGAAAGGGCTTTATGCCTCCTCCGCATCCTTTTCCACCGACAGATCTAGGCAGGCATCAACATATGGCAATGCATTATGGACCTTCCAATCATCAACAGGCAGCAGTTTTGCCGGGCCCCCCATATCGTGCAGAAGTGCCAGGGCAACCCCCAAACTTTTTAAGGCCTCAAGGACCTGGTCATTTACCTATGCCGGGGGGGATCCCAGGTCCAAGCTCAGCAGGGTTTGGGCAGGTACCTGGTCATTTTGGTCCTCCGGATAGACCTTTTGAACCACATTATAACCAGAGTCATGTGCCTCCGCCACATGCTGGTCTCCCCAGGATGTCTCAAGGTGAACCTCCTAGCTCATTCAACATGGGAAGGGCACCACCACATGGTACTGAAGGGCAGCTTAGTCAGCAGCCTCCTATTAATACAATTGGAAGTGATAATTTTTCAAAGCAGAGGCCCCATTATTTGGATGGCGGACAACCTGATTCCCAGTTGATTGGCTCTTCTGATCGTGCTCCATTTGGACAATCTCATGGTATAGACTCAAATGCAGTGAGAATGAAAGAGGGAGCTGGAATTGATTCCTCCGCTCCAGTTGGTTTCCGTGGTGAAAGATTCAAGCGTTCAACAGAGGAGGGTTTGAGTCGATTCCCAACAGAACCAGCTTGGCGCAACGACCGAGGTGAATTTGCAGAAGATCTGAAACAGTTTCCTAGGCACCCCCATTTCGATACCGAGCCCCCATCAAAGTTCGGTAATTACCATTCCTCATCGAGGTTTAATGATAGGGATCCTCTTGTCAAGGCACCTCATGGAGGAAACTACGATGCTGGATTACAGTTAGATCCAGGTGCTGGTGGTCCTAGGTTCTTGCCTCTCTTTCGTCCTGGTGGTCCAAATGATGCTAGACCAGTTGGTCCTGATGGTAATATTGGAAGGGCTGATTCCGCTCACCCTGATTTTCTTGGACCAGTTCCTGGATTTGGTCGGCATCATATGGACCGTCAGCCTCCTAGAAGCCCAGGTAGGGAATATCCTGGCTTTCCACCTCGTGATTTTGGAGGTCTTTCCGGTTTCTCTCGTAACCAGTCAGGCATGGATGATATTGATGGCCCACGTCCGTTTGGTGGGGGACCGAGAACCTTCAACTTTCCTCCAGATCCCGCCGGCAACTCATTTCATGAAAACAGGTTTCCTCTTTTGCCTGGCCACTTGCGAAGAGGCGAATTTGATGGGCCAGATATTCTACCTAGCCATTTAAGGAGGGGCGAGTTTTTGGGCCCTCGGAACTTACCTGGGCATTCGCGTTTTGGTGAGCCTACTGGTTTTGGTGGTTTTACTGGTCATTCACGTATGGGGGAGCTGGATGGTCCTGGAAACTTTCTGCGTCATCAACCTTTTGGAGAACCATTTGGAAGCAATAATTCAGGTCATCCACGTCTTGGTGAGCCTGGATTTAGGAGCAGTTACTCCGCCACTGTAAGTGCTGTCAATTGTTTCTGCCAATCTTGGTTCTCTCTTCACCTCTTCCCCCCCGGTTGTTTTTGTCGTTATGGTATGCATGACTGTCAAAGTCCTAATTGTTTGATTATCTATGTTTGATTATCTATGCAAATGAATGTTTTGTGGCTAATAAGCATGGACAAGAACACGACATAGACACGCTGACGTGGAATTTTGAAAGGAAAATCTTGAGGCACTACATATTGACATGTCGATAGGAAATTATTTATAATAACATGATTTTTTCCTTAAAACTACATTCTAATAAGGGAAATTGTAGTTTATCACATAAATTTTAATAAATCGTTAAAGCAATCTTGATGCTGGAAAAGAAGTGTGAACTGATAGGCATGCTATCCATTTCAGATTTGTTTCACAGACAAATAAGAAGTTTCGAGATTTACGTAAAATTGAAAATTCTGGAGCTTTAATAGGGTATAAAGTAAACACGCATTTTGATGTTGTCGTAGCTAGTTATGTGTATAATGTGTGTTCAAGTTTCTGAAGTGTGGTCTACCATATGAGAACAAATAAGTGGACACTTTAGACTAGTGTCTAGCCATGTTGGGGATGTCCAAGGGACACGTCCCTGTGCCTTAGGGTTGAGTGTATATTTTTGATTGCGTGGATATGTACAGGGTGGCATGGATCCTTTTGAACACTCAAGGAAGCGCAAGTCTTCAACCATGGGGTGGTGCCGCATTTGTAAAGTTGATTGTGAAACTGTGGAAGGGTTAGATCTGCATTCACAAACAAGGGACCACCAAAAGATGGCTATGGATATGGTTCTAACAATAAAGCAACAGAACAAGAAGAGGCAGAAGTGAGTTGTCATCGACTCATCAGTTTGTCGAGTGTATGGTACACATTTTTAGAAACCTAAAGTTCTGCTGTCTTTGTTCTGTAGAACATCCCATGACAAATCTCCTGCTGAGGAGCCAAGCAAGTTGAGAGGTTCTGGTACTGAGGCCCGTGGCAATAAGCCTTGAGTCATCTTTGTTTGCTGCAAGCTGGACTGAAGAATTCTGTATATTGCCTTGGCCAAGTCGTTTCTCGGTATTTTGCATTTAGCAATATAGGTGATTCACCCTTCTCTGTCTCTCTTCATCAGTCAGGGCGTTTTATGCTAGTCTTGTCCTTTCAGGTTGCTGTTCTTTTAGTGGAGATGGTATTTTGGAACTGAAGTTTCAGTCGCAGTTAAGTTTGTTTTGATTTGGTTTGGTTTGACGTACTTATTTAGAACTGGTTTATATTCTGTCCAATGAGTACTTTAGCTAAAAGTGAACTGTGGTATCGACTGTTGGAGCTGTTTTTGGCCGAAATGTGCTGCATTATGTATGCCTTTGTCACATTTGCTTCCTAACTAGCATAGGTGCTTTTTGCTTGGAGCTTTCATGGTGTTTTTTGATGCCTCGAACTTGCTTGTCTTTCCGTCATCTTTTGGTATGGGTGGCCCATTACTGAAGCTTATGTCAATTTCTTCTTTAAAGATGGAATTCACTTGCCTGAATTAACTTGATTCTCTTGTTAACCTTCCCTTCCCGTTCTCATGGACAATTTGCCCTTCCCTTTCTCATGGACAATTTGCCCTTCCGTTTCTCATGGACAAATGTGTTCTGTTCAAAAGTGATTTAGGATATTTGAAGCCCTTGTATTATGCTTAAACTTTCTACAGTAGTTGAGGCTGAGAAATGAAATCTTGTCGGTAACCTATTCAAATGCCATTGATTACTGGTTGAAATGAGACAGTATATGGTCAATGAGTTTTGGGAAGGGAAAGTAGCAAGTGTGCCAAAACTCAAATGAGTTGGCTTGTGATTTTGCCATTAAATGTTCATTTGAAAGGTCTATGTAATCCTGCCCAAAGTTTTCAGAGGCGAAGTCATGCGTGCATCTGGTTGAGGGGAATCGAAACACACCAATGCGTTAAAGTTTAGGCTGTGAACACAATGGGCGTACGCTTTGGCAGCCAAGGTCGTCGGCTTTGGTGCAACTTGTGCGCCTATTAGGCATAAAATGTTGAGATGTTCGCATCAGACGACATAGAAAGAGAAGGGTTTTGCATAAGACGGGACCAATCACTGTTCCATTCCGAGTAACCGAAGTTTGAAACGAATATTACAGTAACAAAGGACCTATACTGTTTTTTCTGTCTGTGGTTGGTGGGTTTGAAAGGAATTGTTCTGCTGATGGCTTTTCAAACTGTGATAAGTGCTGTTCTCTCTCTATTCTCCACCCCCCCCCCCCCCCCGCCCGCTCTCTCTCTCTCTATATACACACACACCCCATTCTCTCTTTCTGAAGATTGCTAAGGTTTTTTCCCCTTAGTTTTTGGTTACTCTGTTTTTTTAGTTTGCTTGTTTATACTTAACTACTCTCTTTCTTCCCACGAACTTTGGATATACTCTGTTCTCTCTGTCAAATATTTGCTCTTTTAGCTCTTTCTCCTGCATTTGTATTATGTAGGCTTGTAGTAATGAATAATTTAAGCATTCAGAATGAGATACTTGCGGCATACGCTTGTTATCCTAGGAGTATGGATATGGGTGCATGCAATACCATGAATGTAAGATGTGGAATGGCACGAACACAATGAGTTGCCAATGTCTGCAAGACACGATGAAACTTTGTAACTACACTATCAAAGGGACTGTCACAAAGTTCAACGCAGCAGTGAAAATGCTATGCATTTCTACGCCAGAAAATGTGACAGAAGGAAGCCCTGATGCCCCTGAATTTTAGCTTAGGCCTCTTTTTTTTTTCCGTCTGTGTAAGACATTGTGTAAAATAGGTTTAGGGTGTAGTACATTTCTGACTCGAACGTGTTACTCAAGGAGGCCTGAGCTGGGTGCATGGGTTTGGATTTACCTGAAGGTTAATTTAATTTACCTTGAGGTCTATGATTTCACATTCAATCATACTTGACTGCTTTTAAGGGGTATTGGTTAAAAGGGAAGTTCTAGTAATCCTAGGAATTGTACAAAAGCAGGGGAGAAGCAACATTCATTACTTAAAAGTTTGATTGGAATCAAATACCGTCTATATGTGAAATTTTCTTATAGAGTGGTTTTTGTTGGTTAGGAGAGAGATTGAGTATCTCGGGGATTATCATGATTCACGACGTTTTTCTGATAACATTCAAGTATTTTTTAGTGGAAATTTAAGGTTGTTCTAAGAAGTGTGTCATCAGCACTGTTAGTTTAATGTTGTGCCTAATTTATGTCCGTTACTTGTGATGAACCTGCTATAAAAACAGTAGGGCAAGTGAACCATTCATGTAGAGTGATGTCATGTATTCTTTGGTAGAACAGAAAATCGGGGAAAAATGGTGTTTAAGCTTCCATGGATTTGATACCAAACACACAACCACGATGGAGGTACAACCACATGAACTTGCGTTTCCATCTTTGGAAAAATCAATGATGTGGGATTGGATTTGTTTGACTTGACCTGTCTTTCTATTCTATTGATGCTATTTAGTTTGGTTATATGTGGTTATGTATAGTTTGCCCAGTGGAGATAATCTTATGGCAAATATTCTATTTTTATCTTTTGTGAAAACAAAATGACCAAGAACTTCATTGACAAGATTATCAACAGTTTGTGGAGTATGCCAGGTACCAGTATCAACTGCCACACAAGATCTGGCGACATTACATAAATTAAGTTCCTTTCTCCATTTAAAATCGAAACATTAGATAACATATTCCCAATTGTCCCCTTTCGATCAAACTACTCCCAACTATGAAGCAAACAAGTATTGCTACGGAAATCAATACGGCTATATGTAAAAAAATTAGTCAAATAGACCACTTGAGTTGCCAATTTAATGCCAGAAGTAAGGTACAAACTATTTCATCTTGACAACAGTAAAGAACCTTCCAACCAAACTCGATAGTGAGCATGGAAAAGTATAGTAAAAAGATGTATATTGTGTGTACCTTTTGTGTATGATAAAAGCTAAGCAAAAAGATGGATATGAGTTTCATGTGCCTAATGCATGCAAATGTATGTTGCAAAGTACCGGTACCCTATGTGGTCAAAATCTTATGATACGGGATACGTATCCTACGATTTTGTATATTTAGAGGCAAAATGGAAACACATCTCTTAACGGGTCCTATGTGTTATTAATCTAAAGGTAGCATACAATGCAATACGTATCTTGCCTTTGGGTACTTCTAGAGATAAATCGTAAAACTGATACGTATCCTTAAATGTATCATATGTTTCAAGTAAATTTTCTTGTGCTACCCACACAATCGATGGTGGGATACACGATACAGTTTCTTATTAGATTATGTTATATATTCTAAACATGAAATTTTGCATCATCAAAGCTTGTATTTGACATGTGCTGCTAATTTTGCATTTCATATTGGTTAGAGGTATTTTCAAACTTATATTTTAGAGGTATGAATCTCAATGTGATTCATAAAATGAAAAAAATAAAACCGATACATACCTGTAAAGGTACAAATTACAAAATGTTTTCTAAAGTACCGATGGTTTCAAAATTGCCAAACTCAATGCCTTTAGCAGTTAGTTCGAGTTCATATAAGCCTAAAGGTTTTTAAGAATTCAGACAAGTCTTCGTGTTTCCCTTTGTGGGACAACTAGATTTGACTGCCCTTGTGCAATCCTGGCCATCCAGAGTGGCAATCAGGAATGATGTCATTAATTGCCTTGGACTCTTTAGAAAAGAACCTTCTCCATAGTGTGGTAAAATGGGGTTTAACATTAAATGATGAACCATCAATCTTTGTTTTCTAGCTTAGTGTGAAATGAAATGATACTTTTGTCTTATTGTATTAATACTTTTGTCTTATAGTATTAACATTTGAATAGCTGGACCCCACTTTTACCCAAACCTTTTATCCTGATGTGATGCATTCTAACTAAATTGAACCATTGGCCTGGGGCGAGTGGTCTAAGATAATGCAATACGCGACTGATTAGACAACTTGCCATTGCTGTAACAAATAAACTGGCTGAGATGGGAACAGCCATTATGCTAATAGCAGATCAACCATGACAAAGATAACGTTGAATCTCTGCCATCCTCTTCGGGGAAGGCATCTTCACTTCAATGTGATAATGAAGTGCAAAACATGGCTATTGGCAATGGTGGAACGGTCTGAAAAATCGTAAGTACTATTGGTGCCTCATTTAGGCTTCGAATGACGTATATGTTCTAAACCTCATCCTGTTGTACACTAATGAGCCAAGGTAAATAAAAACCTACTTAACTATAGAAACCATGAAGAACCAAATATATGTGAATCAGATTTGGGAATTGGGGATTGGGACTGATAGAATAGACATATCTTTGCATTTGAAGTCAAAGGTGTTGCTACACTAGGTTATAATGGTTTTAAAGTGTATTTCGGAGACAAAGTCGCTTCTATAGTTGGATATAAGACAATCATTATTTTGTAGTGCTTTCTTAGTTCCAAATGGTTTGGGTTTGACATAGGACCATGACATCACTTACTTTAAATGTCCAAGTCCAAGTAAAGATAATACCAAACTTTCTTCTAAATCTTGCTTGATGCAGTATATAAAAGAAGAGAGTACAAAACAGACCCTGAAGTTTGAGAACATTTAGAGTGTAGTATTTTTGCTCTATAGTCTAGATAATATTGTCATTCTGTAACAAGTGTCACGAGACAGTCACAAGGCCGATGGTAATAAATGAATAAAGAAGCGAG
This sequence comes from Rhododendron ovatum, assembly GCA_019656835.1. Taxonomy (NCBI): domain Eukaryota; kingdom Viridiplantae; phylum Streptophyta; class Magnoliopsida; order Ericales; family Ericaceae; genus Rhododendron; species Rhododendron ovatum. Next base: position 25,826,055 of record CM033793.1, on the reverse strand, counting down.
GGGAAACGAAAATGATGAGATACATCAAGTGCAGTAACTCAAAATGGGTGTAGATGGTAGAATGGTTAATGGTATCAGTGCTTCCTGTTGAAGAGAATGGATATTCAGTAGATTGATTATGTACCTTCATCCAGTTAATAATGGATAATATGTGAAGTTATGTGACAGGAATCCTAGGAACTGAAAAATACAGAATCTCATACTTCGACAACTTTCAGTTCACCAGTAAAAAAAGAATCATGGTTGAGGTGTATCCTATTTTTCTAGTGAGAATGTTGGCCTTGTTTATTCTTTGTTTGTTGATCTGCATGTCATACGGGTGCTTCTGCCCAGTTACTGGGGGACATCAAGTCCCCTTGAGTGGTGTAGCATTACTGTTGCTTATTTTTAGTTTGTGTGCTTCTATTTGTTACGGAAAACTAGTAACTAAGGGTTTTAAGAGGAAGGAGTCTGACGTAGGATTTGAAAGGTGGACTAGTTTGGCTTGGTTTGCGAAGGAAGAGTTTCTGCATTGTTGTTATTGTGCTTGCTGGTAAATATTGGACTGCAAACAACGGGTTTTGCTGTCCTTCTTAGGTCAAGAAGAGAAGTTTAAGGTTCATTGACCAGTTGAGTATTGCGCAATGAGAATTTGGCCTTTTGTCACTCATAGAGAGAGGAGAAAGGATGGCCTGCTTCTTTTGCTTGATGTTTTGTATTCAGAAGAACAAGTGTACACATGGGAGCATCAGACTGACTTCATGGGAATGATCTAGAGGGCCCCATAACTTGTCTTACGAACAGATGTGAAAGTCAGAATACCATGAGATGCACTGCTGGTAGTTGAGCATTCTGCCCCTAATGTCGGCGGCTTATGTTTGACTTCTCAAGTGGCTTTAGGTTGTTAATGGTTGAAATTATTCGCCTTAATCTAACACCAGCATAGCTTTGCAGAAAAGGCTTCTAATTTTAATGTCCTGTAGACTCCACTAAAACAAAATTTTAAAAGTGCCTTGGAAATTGTAATCAACATATATTAAGTTGTTTCAAGAGCACAAATGGAAGATAAAAGTTGGATAAGAACTGCAGCAACTGCTAACCATGAAAATTATAGGACTTTATGACTAGGGGGTGTCAGCTTCAAATAGATTTGACATATAACAACTTGAAATAAGACTTGTCTCCAAAACCAGGAAACTCTAGGGCTTCATATTGACGTGTAAGAAAACAGATTGCCTTAGGCTTGGTCTTTCTGGGAGAGTTTTTTTCCATCTCTTTTGTTAGTTCATTGAAGAAGCTTAACTTTCTGTTGTTTCGTATTTTAGTTGTTACAGTATTAGAACTCAAGTTAGGAGCAATATTCAATTTGATCCTAATTAAGTTAAAACTGTTGAGGCTAGTCTTTGAACTTGATTTTATCTTTTCGGTTGAATTTTTTGTTTTGTATAATAGATCTTTACAACTCAACGTGTCTTTTATCGGAGAAGCAGAGGACTAAAGGCTAAAAGTTCGGCAGAAAGGTTTACTCGAGAATATTTTATATGGTAAGATAAGTTCAATGTTTCAATTCTTAACAAAAAAAATTCGTTGTAGTTTTGTTATGAGATTTTTTTGGTTACATTTATTGCTAAGTATTCTTGTGTAGAATTTTTTGGGTTAATTTTTGTTGTCCTAGGGATTAGAAGCACGAGTTATCGTTTATTATGTGTCCATTTGTTTGGTTGTACGGCTCGACATTGGCATGTCTGCCTGCCACCTCGTGTATTTGGGACTAATGGGTTCTTTGCCCTTTACTTCATCAACCAAGGCCGAGGTTGAACACCATCAGTCTTTTAACAATTCCATGGGTATTTCCCTAAAATGCATAATTGGTCCAATGATTAGTTCTATTTGATGATTAAATTTGCTTAGGGTGCATTTTGAAGTAGACTAAAAGGTACGTGCTGGGAAGAAGGTATTCTTTTAGAGATCCATATCCATCTCCTTGAAGTTGGAGTAGGCTGGTTTGGTGCTGCACCAGGCCAAGTTAAGGTGAATTTTGCTTGTGGATATGGACCCAGTTATAACGTTGACAACCAAGTAAAGTTTGTGATGCTGCCTTTTAGAGATTCTAAAGTGAAATCCTCATGTGTGGTATGAGCTGATAGATTTGCTGACATCATAAGAGTTAAGTGGATATTGATATAGAAGTGCAGATTGTCAGGTAGTCTTTTCAAAGTTGCTCCTTCTTCTCCAAAACAATTTGAACAAACCCCTTCTACCTCCCTCACGGATGTGTCATTTCCCTTTTTCTTGTCCTTGATTAATGATGGTTGAACTTTGTCTTATTTTTTCCCCTCTACCATGAAAAAATTGACTTCTGTAGAAAACTGCCTAAAAAGTCACTTTAAAGTTTTACCACTGTTAGCTTAACCTCTTTACCAACCTTAGATTTGCTACATGATTTAGTCTAGGTTGTTGACTACTCATTTTGTGGATGAATAAGCATTTGATAAAATTGAAGCTATCTTAATTATTGCACAAGTTTTAGGCGCTTTCTTTTCCATGAAAGAACTCTAAAAAGCTTGCAAAGCATAAAAGTTATTTCAAAATTAGAAAACTTGACAATTTAGCCAAATGTGATAGGATGATTATGGGCCAGAAAAAAGAAAATGAAGTTCTTAAGTTTAGAGTAGTGATGAATTGCGTTTTTCATTTGGACTTTTTTACCTCAACAATATCCGTATGAGTCGTGCAGCAAACATTTGTTGACCCCCTTAGGGCGAAATATGCCCTTAGATTTTCTAGGGTGGCTCTGCAATAAATTTCTTGACCTACTGTAGGAATCACCTAAATAAGTGTCTTGAGTTATTCTTTCTGTCTATTAATAGAAATTATGGAAACAACCCAAGAATTTAGAAATTTACAGTTGTAGGAGTCTTTGTGTTTTCTCAACCTTTCTTTACCATTAATTTGCTGCCTAAGGTGTAATGTTACAAGCCAATGACTTTAATTGCTGAAAACTTTACAGAATCGAAAACTTTGTATATCTTTTCTTTTGTTCAAGGTTTACCATGTTTCCCAAAGCTTATTATCCAAGGACATAGTGGTTACTGCTTAGTCATTTGATTTCTTATGTACGGTGCTCATGGAATTGTGGAATATTGTATGTCAGTTAGACCATCCTCGCGTTGATTCCATTGTCATACTAGAGCCTGCGTGCATGGTTTTTTCCACTTTGGGTCTACCGCTATCCTAACTGGCGCGCCCATATGTATCGAATGTTTGCTGCACAAGAGGGGCCAGAGCTATAGTTATATCAAGGTTCAGATGTTCTCCCAAGCATTGGGGGATGTCATTTGGAATCATGTTGATGGATTATAAGATTTAGTGTTTAAGAGATTCGATGCTTAGACACACCTGGATGGGCCAGACCAGATGATCACTCAGCAGAGTTCGTTGCTGGACACTTTACCGGCCTCAGAGTAGAGCGTAAGTGGCACGTGTCTTGGGATAGTAAATGAACCTGAGCACATAGTTGTGCTCCTTTTCTTGCTTAGCGTGCTCTTGGTGGGTATGGGCATGCATAAGGCCAAATGCCTTAGAACTGGCGGGCCCATAATGGACGATACTGTCCACTTGAGGCGGGTATTAGATATATGTAGAACTGTACTGAACATAAAATTATATTTTAGATATATGTAGAACTGTACTGAACATAAAATTATATTTAGTGAAAGATAAATTATCTCTAATTCTAGAAGATAAAAATAATATGTACAAGATTCAAATTATTCAAGGCCTTGCAATTCTTACTCTTTGGAATCACGTTGATGGATTATAAGATTTAGTGTTTATGAGATTGGATGCTAGGACACACCCTGATGGGCCACACCAGATGATTACTCAGCAGACTCGGTTGCTGTGATACAACTTTCATCTTTTCTCTATACTATTTCGTAACATCTTCGTTGAGGATTGTAATTCTATATCTATTGGATGATTTTCTCCTTTATGGTGTTCTTAATATTCAGTAGGTTTGCATTTGTATAGATTTAGTTTGGATATTGAATAATCTCTCTAGTGGGTAATGGGTGACTACTCAAAATACCATTGCGGAGTAATGAGTGAGGCGAGAGTAGATTACGAAAAGGTTTAGAAATAAATGATGATTTAATTATGAGTGGAAGGGTTGAGTATGAATCTGGTTTGAGTCTTTGTTACCCAACCGATTTGCAAAAGTATAGTTCTATGGCTGCAATAGCACAAGTATCGATTGTATTTCCTTTGCAATGTCACTCTTGAGTGACTTAATTATATCTAGAGGGATATGTTGTGCTTCTACAACTCATCTGCTGCATTTCGTTTGTCTCGTAACGGTATGGAAGCTTCGGGGTAGGCTTTACTTTCTTGGATGGCAAATCTTGGACTTCAAACACTTCTCCTTCAGTGTGTTTTAACCAGGTTTGCAGTATTTTCTGTGTTATGGACGTTGGCTTGCATCAGTTTTTAACTTGAATTCTTGTTGTTTTGTCGCATTCAGTGGAATTTCTTCTCTAATTGCTAAGATGCCTGATCTTCTCTTTCACTAATTTGTGGTCTTTAGCTTAGGAGAGCCCTCCTTATGGATGGTTTAACTTGATAACTGAGGAGATGATTTTTCTTGCTCATATGGGTAGCATGGTGCTTTAAAATATTTGGAAATTCACCAATAAAAAAGATCATGATGCCGCCTATTACTTCAAAGGACCTCTATTTAGAAAAAGGATTTAGGGAGACGTGCATACACACATCCATGTCTTTTTTATATTTATTTAAGGATAGGTACACGTACATATAAAAACAGTAGGTTTCAAAGGTTAGAAAGTACGAATTTCTGCACATTGGGACTAATATTTGGTTTTTGGGTAGTTTTGAAATATGCTTGTGAAGGTTATAGGTGTGTAGGGTAGGACGGAGAGGGCAGGGGAGGTAGGAGAAGTTTAAAGAAGCAATGGGAGCTTATTGAGGTCAATTTACATTTAGTTAAAAACCAGATGGTTGTAAAATAGCTAGTTTTGAAAAGCCAGGGTGTAAAGGCTCACAGGCTTATCCAGACGGTGGTAAAATGCTGTTCGACATAATGCTTATGATGTTTGTATTGGTTGTGAAGAGCCAGATGTCGTCAACTAATTCATTGAGTGTGTGTGTGAATAGTCGACGTCACTACTTAGAACTAGGTTTTCCTGGATATCATGCAACAAGATGCCCTCGAAAGACAATGGTGACAACAAATTCATGTAGCCGACCCCAATTGATTGGGACTCAAGGCTTGGCTTGGCTTGGTTATGGAGGTCACTACTTGTTTCCAAACTTCTACTGTCATGATTTTTACCGTTTCCATCCTTTCCTTTCTTATCTGGGTGTCTCGATATCTATATGTGCAATGTGATTTGAGTTGTAAGTCGTGTGGGCCTTCTTCCTAGGGAGGTTAGTCTCTCAACTAAGAGAGCTGGATACAAATGAACACATTCTTGCGAACCTACTTAGATGGTGTGATCAAGTCAAATGTGACAAACCATAGATGCAGATGGTCAACAGTTGGGGTAATGTTCAGTGGTAGAAAAAATAATTATTGTGGTGTGATGTCCTAATTAGATGAGACGTATTTGAGGTTTACCAGCATATATTACTTGGACAGCTGTAGTGTAACAGAGTACATGATAATTTGGATACAGTATAGCGGTTGTAGTTTTTAGAGTTGTCAAAATTGACTTGAACACATTTCATATGATCTGGAACTATGATCTGATCTTTCTAGTTTGAATTTTTTTCACTTGTCAATGTTCCCTTGTTCTCTTTTCTTTAGACTTAAAGAGTTTGTTATTTTTTGAACGCAGACTTCCCCCCTTGTCTAGTATAGTTGTTTTTAACATATTGAAGACTTAAAGCTGGTCGTGAAAGCCTTTGTGTTTATTCTCAGTTCTGAATCCCCATGCTTCATAGATGAATGTTGATTTTTGCACTAGTGGTTGTGAAATGAGCAAACAAACACATTGAATATCCCTTTGTTTGGATAATAACATCTTCGAGAATGAATGATCTCAGAAACTTTGTCTATATGTTGAGGAAAGCTACGGGTAGGATTTCGTACTAGTGGTTTTGTATGATTCACTCACGGAGTTTCTAGCAGTTTGGGCCACGGACAATTCACTCTACCATAGTAACCGGGTTAGATAGAATGTAAAGACAAGATCAGATGATGTTTGGTAGGGTTTGACTAAGTTCTTTTTGTCATTTGCTTCAACATTTGCATTGCTGCAGTAATCTGGGTGGGATTTTTGTATATTACCCGTATGTAGATGCTAATGTGGTTGTGGCTTCCCATGTAATAATTTGGATTATAGAGGTTTTTCCCTTTTGTTTTCCTGTCTTTCTTCATTATAATTTCTGCAGCTTTGCTCATTAAAAAATATGATCCGGTTGCTCTACGGACGGAGCTTTCTTTTTCCTTGATAGCTTATGGTAGATGTCAGGCCTCGAATCATAGTTCCTAGATTAGGAAGTAGAAGCGGGAATCAGCAGGTGGACGAGGAAAAACAGTGTGAATAGCAAGGAAAAACTATGCGAATAACATAGGGGGAATGGGAAGCTGGGAAGGGATCAAGAATTACATGAGAAACTAAATACGCCGACTAGTGATTTCTTCACAACGGAGCGAAGCATGGAAATAAAATCAAAGATGCATGTTGGACGATTGATTGAAACTAGAGAACTGATGAAGTCCTTGTGGTCACTGAGTACATAATAAATGTCATGGGTTGACACTCTTTACTAGTGTGCTACTGAGCACATAATAAATGTCATGGGTTGACACTCTTTACTAGTGTGCTACTGAGCTTAGAGTTGGGATAAGGCACCGTGGATTTCCTCTTACGTATTTTTGAAGTTCCTGGGCAATTTTTTGGAGAGAATCCTTTTCCTGTCGCTTAAGCCTATGTCAGAATTTACTATTGCATTCCATTTAAGGTTAGTGGGGGGTTGAAGATTTTTCAGAAGGTATCTCTAATTCTTAGCGGATTGGTTTTGGAGTAGTTTCTAATGTTTTTGCATTAGGCTGGAAACACAAATCTTTAATCGCATTTTAGGCTAGCAATGTCGAGGGTCTCCTTTTTCTTTGATAGAGACTTCCTTCTTATTTTTTCTAACCCAGCCGTCTGCTTACGCTAATGCATTTCGAAGTGCTTCAGTGTTGTGCCGGCAAGGTTTTTTTTTTTGTCATTGTAGGATCTTCAGGTGGTGCGTCCATCTTGTGTTGTTGGAGGAGTATTTGTTAGACACCCTGAAGTGGTTTTTCTCTTTTTGCTCTGGCGAGGACCCTTTTTCTTCATGTTTTTGGGCAGCCACATGTTTGGTTTTCTGATGTATTTATGAGATTCAGATTTTAGTTGTGCTTGTGTAATGATGATACAAGGCTAAAAGTTAATGCCATATTCACTTCAAAATCAATCTTCTACGACTCCTATTGGTTTCTCTCTTTAGTTGTGCCGCGTGGTCGTCTCTCTTTGTATATTGATGGCAAAAGAATGACAGGAAAGGGTAGAAAGTGGCTTTCTTTTTCTTTTCTTTTTTTCCATCAAGACCATATCATGTAATTATTTGACGTTAAATTGCGCTATAAGGTCTCTCTTTATTAAAATGACATAAAGCAATGAACAAATAAATGACTTCCACTTTCACTGAAAACGGGAAAACAAACAGCCGTTTGGAATATTGTTTAGTCGTCACTTAAAACTTTTTTGCATGTTACTTTTGTGTCATTTTTTTTTGTTTTTGTCGAGGAGAGAAGTTTGAAAAGTATAAAATTATGTTTGAAATTTTATTTTTTAATAAAAACCGAAATTCCCAAACAATGACCTTGAAATTATCAGACATGCAAAAAAATTTGAATAAAGACAAAAATATTTCACAAGGATTATTAGCCAAACATAGCTTTATTTGAGTGGAAATGAAGAAAATTGAAGTTAAAATTTATTGATTATAAATATAATGGGGAATTGATTTTGTTACTCTTTTTTTTATTAATGTCATTCTTTTTCTCTCACAAAATAAATTATTTTATATAGACATAAAGAGGAGTGATATTGACAAAAAGGGATGTGACAAAATCACTCTCCATATAATGTTTGGAAACAATGTCTTTTTTCGGATCAAACAAAAATTTCGGAAACAATATATCGAGTGTCAACCCACAAGTAAAAAATTATTCAATAATTTAGGTCACCATCATGTGATGCTATAATTCAATCTTTCATCATACATTATGGTTCAATTGACTGAATAGTCTCTTTGAGTATGTTTAAATTTTGGTTTGGAAATATCTTCTATTTATTGGTTCTCCTTTAATCGACTCAATGACCGTCGGCCTTTGTTTTCCCTTCGGACTGTCATACCTTTTGCATCAAGATTAGGAAATGGAGTACTTTTCTTTTCGTATTTTTTGATCTTTTTTGCACTAGTGTATATATACGTTGGAGTAGTTATGGGGTGTTTCACTTTCTTTTAAAACTATTTTTTTAAAAATAAGATAATTTTAAGCTCAAAAATTATGTATTTACGCAAATAATTTTTTTACTAATATGGATTTTGTTTGATAGATCTCATTGAAATTTTTTAAACAGTGCAAAGAAAAATCAAAAATTATTATTTATTTTTGTTATATTTGAGTTTAAAATTGCATTCTTTTTGAAAGAAAGCGGAACAAGGCCTTAAAGTAATTTAGAACCGAGAGAGCAATCGATTCGAAAATTTTGCAAAAGCATAAATAAATCAAATAAATCAAGAAATGAAATTTAAAAAAAAAAAAAAACCAAACAGTAGGAGCCAGAAGTTAACTACCAATTTACAATGAGATTTTATACAAGAAAAATTCTACTACCACACACAAATGCACACCCACCCTCACAATAAGGGTGGGGCCCACACACACTGGATGTGTAGTGTGTGCGGGCTCCACCCTTATTGTGAATATGGGTTTGTGTTTAGGTGTATAAATGGATATGGTTGTAGAATCAAAATTTGAGATTTGGGAGATCAAAGCCAACAGTGCATCCAGCTGTCTCTCCATTTCAAAATTTTTTTCCATTCAAATTTCCACCCTCGAATCTCGCATACCCACTAGTACGTTCCCATTCCACTCTTCTCGAAAAAAAATTCAAAATTCAAACCTCCAAACAAATGTACAAAGCCGTTACCCTACTCATACACCCCCCCCACAATATAAAAAACTCCGTATATATAACCCATCGTTACCTCCCCCAACCCTACTCTGCCTCCCTCATTTCCATACGCTCCCCTTCCTCTCTCTCTCCTCCTCCTAACCCTAAAATCTCCGTCCTCTCTCTCTCTCTCTCTCTTCCACAGCCCGAAAATGCGTGAGATCCTCCACATCCAGGGCGGCCAATGCGGCAACCAGATCGGGTCCAAGTTCTGGGAAGTGGTCTGCGCCGAGCACGGCATCGACCCCACAGGCCGCTACCACGGCGACTCCGACATCCAGCTCGAGCGGGTCAATGTTTACTTCAACGAGGCGAGTTCAAGCCGGTTCGTGCCCCGGGCCGTGCTCATGGATCTGGAACCCGGGACCATGGACAGCATCAGATCCGGCCCGTACGGGCAGATCTTCAGGCCAGATAACTTCGTCTTCGGCCAGTCTGGGGCCGGGAACAACTGGGCCAAGGGGCATTACACGGAGGGCGCGGAGCTGATCGATTCGGTGCTCGATGTCGTGAGGAAGGAGGCGGAGAATTGCGACTGCTTGCAGGGTATTTGTTTTGCTTGTTTTTTTCATCATGTTTTTGATACAGATTTCGAAACTCTAGCACACACACAAAACGTATGATTTTGGGGTTTCTTAATTCACGCCGTGTTTTTTGATAGGGATTACGAAACCCTAGTGCGAACCATGCGATTTGGGACTTTTACTGTTTAGACTGGTTTTTTGTACAGATGTTGGAACCCTAGCATGACAAGCACGTGCGCTTCGTAGGATTTGGGGGTTTTCTGATTCAGACTGTTTTTTGATTGGGATTCTGAAACCCTAGCGTGAACCCTAAGATTTTGGGGCTTTCTTATTTAGGCTTTGATTTTTTAAAAATAAATAGGAAACCCGCATAACCATCAACACAAATGTGATTTGTGACTTTTGTGTTTCAACTATGTTTCTTTTTCTCTACATATTTTGGAAACCCTACAGTGACCAGCGCATAAGTCACGTAGGATTTGGGGGTTTCGTGATTTAAACTGTACGATTCAAGGCTATTCTATTTCGACCATGTTTTTTCCTTAATACAGATTAGGGAAGCTCAAGCAGACACACCTTCTAATGAAAGCCATGCTATTTTCATTCTTAAAATGACAGACTTATATGCAGTGTGTTTGTATGGAATATCTTTGGAGCATGTTGTATAAGTACATGTTCCTCTGTTTGGATCTTGACCTATAGCAGAAACGAGAATTTAACCAGGAGCCTGGGTTCGGCAATGTAGAATAATTGAGTTTTTCTGATTTGCAGGTTTTCAGGTGTGCCACTCCCTAGGTGGAGGGACAGGGTCTGGAATGGGGACGCTCTTAATTTCCAAGATCAGGGAAGAGTACCCAGATAGGATGATGCTCACTTTCTCTGTGTTTCCCTCTCCAAAGGTCTCTGATACTGTTGTGGAGCCTTACAATGCTACATTGTCTGTTCATCAACTCGTGGAAAATGCAGATGAGTGCATGGTTCTTGATAATGAGGCTTTGTATGACATTTGCTTTCGAACCCTAAAGCTCACTACTCCCAGTTGTAAGTCTTCTTGAGCTCTAAGCCATGAATGATCTTTGTTTGGTATCCGAACCTTGGGTTGCACTGTCTAGTTTGAGCATTTCATGTTTCCTTGGTAATATATTGGCAATGGCATATGTGATCTTCTATGTATGATTTTGAATTGGTTTTGTGGTTTGAAAAATTTACTCATGTGTCATCTGTGAATGAAACTTTGTTGATCGATGGTTGTTTGTAGAGCACTTTTTCCTGTAAGTTAAAACATGACAGGCTTTGCATAGCGTAAGACAATGTCGTTTGTCGGTGTATAAGTGGTTTTTGAAAGTGTCCTTATTGGATTAGTTGACCTTTTTGGTTTTTCAAAAAGAAAAAAAAAAATTCTGTGAAACTTGTGATTTTGGCTGGAAGGATGATGTTATAAGCTGCTGCTTTGTACGAGAAGCATAATTCATAACGAACATTATTGCTTCTCTTTCTTTCAACAGTTGGCGATCTGAATCATTTGATATCTGCAACCATGTCCGGGGTCACCTGCTGCCTCAGGTTCCCTGGCCAGCTCAACTCTGATCTTCGCAAACTTGCAGTAAACCTCATTCCATTCCCCCGCCTTCACTTCTTTATGGTTGGTTTTGCTCCACTCACCTCCCGCGGATCCCAGCAATACCGAAACCTGACCGTCCCAGAGCTCACCCAGCAAATGTGGGATTCCAAGAACATGATGTGCGCGGCAGATCCAAGACACGGCCGTTACTTGACTGCCTCTGCCATGTTCAGAGGGAAAATGAGCACCAAAGAAGTGGATGAGCAGATGCTGAATGTTCAAAACAAGAACTCTTCCTACTTTGTGGAGTGGATTCCAAACAATGTCAAGTCAACCGTGTGTGACATTCCACCGACTGGTCTGAAAATGGCGTCTACCTTCATTGGTAACTCGACGTCGATTCAGGAAATGTTTAGGCGTGTGAGTGAGCAGTTTACTGCCATGTTCAGGAGGAAGGCCTTCTTGCATTGGTATACCGGGGAAGGGATGGATGAGATGGAGTTCACTGAGGCCGAGAGCAACATGAATGATTTGGTGTCTGAGTACCAGCAGTACCAGGATGCAACAGCCGACGAGGAGGGAGAGTATGAGGAGGAAGAGGAGGAATATCAGGAGTAGCGGTGACTATGGGTTATTGGGGGACACTTCTGTGCAAGGGGAAGCAGGAGTTATTTTGTGTTACAATGCTGTTGTAACCTCAACTGCCAGTATTTTGATTTCGTAGGGTGATATTTTGTTATTTGCGGGAAGGAAACTATTCGGACACAATTATGTTTTGCTATGAATTCTATGGTCTATATCATCCATTCCAGTGGTATTTTTCTGTCTCGCTTAAAGTTTTTTCTGTCTGGCTTAAAGTTTTTTGTTGCAAGTGTGAATCATGCTTCTTGATTGATTGCATTATAGCTCTTTGTGGTAGCATGACTTCACTTGGCGTGGAATTCAACCATCATTCATATCAAGACACTGGTTGGTTGGTTTTTACAAGGATTTGTTGTACTGATTAAACGTTTTTCCTCGTAAAATACTAGTAAAAAGCTTTGTGGAGTCGTCAGTCGTGTGATGGTTCCATTGAAACACGAGTGTGCTTGTAAGCATTTTCTCAATTTTCACTGTATTACTACGTACGTAGTAAATTATTTTGAATTACATCTGTTCGACCCTACGTATAAACGATTAATTGCTCCTATTAAGTGCCCTTGATGCGTCCTTCAAAACAACATATTTTCATGGGACCTATAGACTTTAGTAAGAACATGTAAGAGCATCCGCAACGGGAATAATCAAAATCGATAATCAAAAGTGTCACGTCAGCATTTCATTATCCATTTAGTTCATAATCAAACCTAACAAACTTGATCTCCACGTTGGTTATTTTTGTATCCTTATAAAAAACCTCTCTCACAATACGCAATACATCTATGTCCAATTGCAAGCGAGTTTCAATCATGCATCCGATCACACCAAATTATTCGTCTCGATGAGACGATTCTAAGATGAGGTGTTTTTTAATTTTTTAGTTTTGAATTTGGTTATTAGGTTTGGTTATTGAGTTTTGGTTATTGATAAAAGTTGTTAAGTTTGGTTATTTAAAGGTCAAAATTTGATGAGTTGCTAAGAGGTTGCTAAGTTTGGTTATTACAATGTGAGCATTTTTTTGAGCAAACATTGCTTAACTTTAGCAATCTTTTAGTTTTGATTATTACATTGTGGATGCTCTAAGAGCATTTCGAGGAGGATCCTTAAAACAACATTTTTACGTGGGACTCATGTAAATGTGTGACATTGATTAAATTTTCAGTAAGAACATTTGGAGGAGGAGCCTTACAACAATTCCGTTGAGGGTTATTTTGAGCCGGCCATTTCGTAGCCTATTTTGATGAGCAATTTCGTTCACTTTTGAGATCTTGTCGGAATGTCAATTATATCAAAAATCAAACCATTAATGCTACTTTCAATAAATATTCGTCTTGAGGTAAAAATATTCAGATTCAGCATTAACAAATTTACCTTAGATAAATGATGAACACCATTGATCATTTAAATAGACCCAAAAGAGCTCAGTAGCCCTCAATGGAGATGGGATCCCCTCAAGAGCTTGAATAAAATGTATTTATTTTTATTAAAAATGGTATAAAAATACAAATATTTGAATTACGTCAAACGGGATATACACACACAATCACTTAGCTCAACTGATACCTCATTAAAAAGAAAATATAATTAATTCTCATTAGGATTACCTAGAGAACTAACCCTTGATATTCTAATGTAAGTGTACAAAGATGACCAATGAGCTAACTCTTGACTTAGTAAAATGTTGGGAAAATGATGGCCCAGGACTTCTTTTGATAATTAATACCCTTCAAGGATATTTTCAACATTAACAAATGTTTTTAGTTTGTTCTTGGCGGGTATTAATTATCAAAATACGTCTTTGGCCGCGATTTTCCCTAAAATGTTGGAGATCATTTCAAGGAAATGACAGACTATGAACACAGAAATAATGAGGCAGGATTTGTTTGGAACTTATGGAAAATAAATGAAAAGTTTAAAAATTTCCCAGCCCTTGTTTAGGTTAGAAAGAAAGTGAGTGGAAATTAATAGCAAAATTGTTAGGAAAACCATGAGAAATTAATAGCAAAATTGTTAGGAAAACCATGAGTTGAGTATAGTACATTTTCTTCCCTGTTTCCTTCTTCACCATTTTCCTTTCCTTTCCTTTTTCTTTTCTTTTCACTAGTTCCAGACGTACCCTTAGAAAATCCACAACAGTTGTGCTATTACACATATTTGCCACTATACACAAATCGTAACGTGGGGTCTACTACGGATCCTAACATAAATAATTTTAGTCATTTATTAAATTTAAAATATTTTTTCAAAGGCCTCAATAAAAAAAACTAGCTCAATCTGATATTTATAAATACTCAATTCAATCATTTATATTAAAAAATATATATTGAAAAAAATGAACTGATTTTTCGCGTGGTATATTGAAAAAATTATATTAAATTTAATGAACAACTGAGATTGTTTATGTGGAACCTATATTCAGTCCCACAACACTATATATGCACAATATGTGCGTTGGAAATCTGTATGGACAGATTGAATCCACAAATAAAATGGGCCGATAATCCAAATAACTAGAATAGTGAGGCTGCATCGTAAAAGTGCGGAAAATTACGAGGGTAACTCAACGCACTGCGAGCCGAATTCAGGGCACTGTGTGTGTGTGTGTGTGTGTGAGAGAGAGAGAGAGAGAGAGAGAGAGAGAGAGAGGCATCGGAAAATGGCGAGCACTCTCGCAAGCAGAGCAGCTTCAGCGGAGAGAACAGCTAGCTTGTGGAGGATATCGATTACTAGCTTCCTCAGAAACTTAAGCACTTCTTCTTCCACTCCAAATGCAACAAACCCTACTACCTCAGCTCCGTCGGCGGCGAACAAGTCCAAGCGCAAGAAGAAGAAGAACTTGTTCGAGGTGGCTCAGTTTCTTCCCAATTGGGGAGTCGGATTCCATATGGCCAAGACCCACTGGTACAACGTCTCTTACGAGATCACCAAGATCAATCTCTACAAGGTCCTTCTCTCTCTCTCTCTCTCTCTCTCTCTCTCTCTCTAAGTACACACACGTATACGTATGTATCTACTAGACACTCGGGCAAACACGATGCGCACATTGGGCTGTTGGAAAGAGGTATATTGATATCCGCAAAAAATGCATAGATATATTGATATATGTGAAAACTGTATTGGAGTTCTAAGTGTTTTTTCTTTTTGTGTATTATCCCATGCTCAATGGGCTCACATTAACCGGACCCATTTATGAAATCTGGATGTGAAAGTAGAAAAGAGGGGAGTAGAAATTTGGGATGGTCGTTTTTTTTTCTTCTTGGCAGCTTGCAGTTTCTTTAGGTAGTTAAAGGGGTAGTTTGAGATAAAATACGTGAGCCAGCCAGCCTCTTTAATAAATATGTGTTTGCTTATTGTTGGTTTTGTTTTTTTTGTTCTTTCCAGGATGGTAGGCATGGCAAGGCTTGGGGAATCGCTTATAAAGACGGTGAGTTTCACTTCCGATTTCTATGACATCATAAGTTTTGTCTTTTGAGAAAATGGAGGAAGTGAAGAAACATGAATATTTTGAATCTTTGATGATTATTGGTTATGGTTGTTCTTGTTTTTTATTCCCCTCCCACTGCCACATTCAATCAAAATGCCCCACCAAAAGAAAGTAAAAAGAAAGGAAAAGAAGCATTAGGGGAATCAGAAGAAAAATTGACCACCAGACAAAACGGTTGTATTGAAATACAAGAACTTCAATTTCTCATCAAAAGATGGACATAAACAAATAGAGCAAGCCGAAGAATAAGGTTCTGTTGGGGTTAGTCAATTTTTGTAGTCTCAACTTAGGTGTCAAGACTTGATTATGTTCCTTTCTCCATCTTTGCTATCAATAGACCAGTAATCATGGGAGTACCCATCTTGATTATGTTCCTTTCTCCATCTTTATTGGCTTTGTGGGATATGAGTTCTATGATGATCAAATATCATAATGTTCTAACTGAGATATGAAGAGTGACGGGAGTGTCTATGGCTTGTGTTAATAGTTATGCCGTACAAGTCCACCTTTTTAATTTGGTTGATAAGGGTTGTAGCATACTTAATTGGATGCAATCACTGAGTGTTGTTGTCTTATTGCTCAGTTGAATATAAAGTGAGGGGGATGTTGTCTCATAATACTTTTATATTTTTGTTTCTCTTCTTGCATTATTTTATTACTTTTTAGCTGAGGTTTTAATTCATCTAAAGATCAATTCAGTGTGGGAAATCGGATTGAAAGCAGTGCCTTACGATTGGTTGTTCACATAACACAAGAGAATGGTTGACAAACAATGTATTGCATTGTGGGACTACCAACAGATCCTGGCAACCTTCTGCATATAATGTGTTTTTTTTTTTTTTTTTTTTTGCAGTAACTGGTGTCAGTTTTATCATTATGCATTTTTTATTTTGCTGCTAGTTAATTTTTTTATTTTTACTTTTTCCCATTGGGCTCTGTCTATGTGATCTCTCTCTTGTATTTCTTTTTTGTGCATGAGTTTCTTTTCTTGTGTGAAAGAACTAGAATTGCCATTTATCCTTCCCATAATTCTTGTTAATCAACCCACATTTTTGTATAATTGACCTTTATTAGTTTTTGTTCGTTTTGCTATTTGGATAACATTGAGACCTCAATATCTGATTCGTATTCTGCAATCAGTGGTGGACATGGGTGGTGGGTAGGGGCCCTGGCACCCAACTTCAACAATATCGCACTAGATGACACTAGTTTTGGTATATACATGTAAATTAGCATTTTGGTCTCCCCAAAATCCTGATAAAGTTTTCCTTGCCTCTCCAAAATCTTAATAACTTAACATTGGCCCTCCCTAGTTTGCAGAAGTCCGGTCCTCTACTGCCTGCAAAGGGTCGCCCATCAGCTAGAATTGCTTTTGAAGAGTTTTAGGCTTTGGTTCGAAGGAGGAAACGAATAGTTTGTTAGATTACTAGAAAGCAAGGTTATGAAGGTGCTACATAATCCAATCTGTACCAAGGCTTACCAACAGAAATATTGTAGGTGTACGATGGCTCTCTCATACTATAGATTGCAAGGATTGTGGGAAAGGTGCCTACATATCATGAGTTTAGTGGCTGTCGTACGGTTGGGGCCAAGTTCCGATGGTAGAACTAGAGTCTAGATTCTTGGATCATTTTAATTTCCTTAAAAGATGAGGATGACTGTTGCTTTGAGAAAACTATTATGTTGGGGGGATCCAATTTGGGAGTTGGCTCAACTTTTGTGGGATTAGTGGTTAAGAGAGAGGGAATTGGAATAGTTTATAAAGGAATGGAAAACGGTGATGGAAGCATTAAACACCAGATTGCCCTTCAAGTGCAACTTGGACATGGTTTTTCATGAGCTTAAAACTTGATCTGCTTTCATCTTGGTGAAATGGAGACGCAAAGTATCGAATAATTCTTTGACATAAGAAGTTTCCTAAGCATCTAGGAGTATCTACCAGGAATTCTATGTTTTTCAGTTGCCTCTTTAATACTAATTATTAGTGACTTTGTTTCTCTCTTAACTACTGTTTAGAGGTTCCTAGTTTGAACTCTAGCGTCCTTCGTAAGTTCTATTCCCAATGTGTTAGTCTAGTAAGTGATCAAAAAACAGCCCCGTATCTTATTTGGTTTTATAGTTAGAGGCCATACTAAAAGACGGCTGAATAAGTACAATGATAGAAAACAATAATAATATTTGTAGTTTAGAATTTTGTTCACCTTGTGCGGCTGTGCCCCGTATTAATGCTAAGTGAATTATGCAGGTTCACCAGCTGCACCTGCCAAGAAAATAAGTGGAGTTCACAAGCGCTGTTGGAGATACATTCCAAACTCCAAGAAAATTGAAGAAGGCGCCTCAAAGCCAGAAGTTCAATCTGCCTGATGTCATTTCTGAAGTCTAAAAAGCTACCGTCTTGGCCTCTGTCTCAGAATTCCATACATTTCGTTGAAGGTTGATGCTGTCGACTTCAGTCTGTTGGATAGTTTAGGTTATGGAGGTTGTATTCATCGAACAGTTCTTAGGTCTCTGCATGTTTTTTGGTTAACTTAGTATCTTGTGTTTCGGAAGTGGAGACATGATTTTGTACCAAAGCAAATTGAGATACATTTTATCAGAACAGAGATTTTTGCAAATGTTGATCATGATGGTTCTTTTAGGTGTCTGGAAGTCTTTAGTATGGTTTCCCAGGTTTACCTGAGTTCCATTTACCCATAAAGGTGTTATCTGTCGATCAAGTATGTGGAAAGAGTCCTTCTTCAACCACACCCAAATACACACCCACACACACTTGTGTGTGGATGTGTATTTGGGTATGTAAACTGGGTGTGGTTATAGAATTATATCAAACGATGTTTCTGGTGTGTCCTTCATTCATACACAGATTCAGGCATTAGTTGGAATGGAAGGGTATCCAATCGATTGACGTAGTTGCCTTTTCTGTTATTTTCTTTTTCTTGTTTCGGTTTTCTTGCTGGACCTTCTGTTGACGCTATCTCAATTAACGCTTTACAGGTTAACCAAGATTTTCCGAAATGCTGTGCCTCATGCGCATTACCCTTGCCATTGCCTGAAGGGTGCTTTGAGCCTATTGGCGCATGTAAGCGTTGATAAGCCATTTTGGCCATGTTCTCCTGAAAATGCCCCTCTTCCTCTTGTCTTGTCTGTAGTGATTTGTCCTTGGTAGAGGGTAGAGGGTTGAGGGTTAATTGAGTAATTTTGTTGTATTCCCGGATTACCATTTTGACCTTATTGGACTTTTCATGTTTTCCGTTTGTGTGCCTTGTGAATGTGTGCGAGTTTTGTCCGAATGTGTAGGTGCTTTTTAGGTAGAACGCAATTAATAGGAAGGAATCAGAACCAGAATCAAATCCTTATCATAATCAGAATCACAATCATCATTCGAAAATCAATTCAACAGGTGAGAACCCAATCGTGTAGTGTGAACACAATTCCGATCACATGCGCAGAGAGAGAGAGAGAGAGAGAGAGAGAGAGAGAGTCGGAAGGAAAGAATCAAAATCAAATCTTTATCAGAATCTGAATTTTGTCAGGCATTTTAATTGTGTTCATACTACACAAATGTATTCTCAATGAGCGTGACATGCTTGCATGTCGCACCTTTACCTAGTCTAGCTAAACATGCCTTGGCTAATTTTATCAAGTGTCTAGTTGCAAGAACATCTGAGACTTTTTGTGATAGCCTTGATGGAGACGGAGCGGTTAATAGCACACTGCACCTAATATGCCTTGTCCTAGGTGTAGGGGTTCAGATTTGGAAGGACCTTCGCCTGGCACAATACTCCTCTTCCGTTGCTCCGCCCGTCCGCCTGGGAACCTGCAACCAGTCACTAGGGCTTGGAAAGCCCAGTGACCCTCCGACGATCAAGTTAGATGTAAGGAGAGAAGTTTAGGTCTAGGATTAGGGTAAAGATGGCGTACCTTTTTAGGTTAGAATCCCTTCGTATTTATAGACCTATGTTTACTTGGCCTCCACGGAAGCGCGTGGGGGTCACGCTTAGGTAACCGCCTTCGGTGACGTCATAAGTGACGCACTGGATAAGGTGGTTACGAAGCACATGGCCATGGTGGTCCTGTCTACCACGTGGCACCCTTGGTCCCCCTCTGCTAGGTTACATTCCTTCAAGAGATCTCAACAGAAAGCATATCTCGGTTACGAACCGAGGTACTAACAGGAGGGCTAATACCATGCCGGTGAGAGTAAGAGTAACTTCAAGGGCCTGCCTGTATTTGCCCACGGATCATACCAACTATTAGTCCTCGGTTACTGGGAGCCTATTTACCGAGGTCATAACCGAAGCCTCCACACTAGGCTTTAGTCTATTTTCAGCTGGTTTTTCTTTTATTCTCAGGTAAAACTCTTTATTATGATTTGCGATTTGTCTTCCTTCTCTTAAAAATACCAGTATCTATTTCTGTCGCATAAATAGCACGCGGTAGTAGATGAGATCAACTGACAAATAATCAACATTAAATCAAACTCCAAGAAGCAACAATTCAGAATCTGAATCCATCTCGTCTCGTCTTGTATGAAAAATCATGGAAGACAATCAAGTCCGCTTCCAAGCCAGTCGACATTGGAAGCAGGAAAGAGTCGCTCTCCGAGTAAGATGACATCGAATAAAGGATCTTTCAAGAGGGCACTATATATTGAATAAGATGAACGGAATCTGGAGATTATGGGAAAGCAGAAGGCACCTTTCCCTTGTTGGTTTTGCCTTCTAAATTCCTTTCAAAGGGGTATTATGATTTTGTGGCCTACTGCGGATCCTAACCAATTAAGAATCCTCAGCCTGCCTGGTCAAAGTACCCAATTTGTACCATAAATTCCATAGGCACAAAATCCAGGTAAACTAGGAAACTAAAGTAAATGCAGAATCAACCAAAGTCGGTATGGCTAAGATTCATTCACATTTTCCACATTCTTTTGTTTTGATTTTGGCCAATCTCTCCTCTATATAAACACCACCTTCTATACACATAATGTGCCATACCCATAACACCAAATTCTTCCCCCAGAAAATGGCAATGATCCTTTTCCTTGTTCTCTCTCTTTTCTTGCAAGGAGCTCTTGGTAACCCACAACCCCAACTCCTATATATCCTACTACTTTTTCCTCCAAATTAATGTGACTAGTTCTTTTTTTGACCATTATAAGTCGAGATGCAGGCCGGAAACTGACCTAGGTGGTCGGTCGGTGTTGCTTGGTTCGTCTGTGAAACCCACAACAGCGATGACCAGATAAAGCTAACACATTAGTCTGTTTCGCCTACATCTCGGCTTGACTAGAGATTATTTCTTTCTTGTTTTTTTGAAACTTTAAACTTGGTGGTATTTTCTGTGTAGGTGAAATTATATGCGAGGAGTTGTCGGTTGGAATGTGCTCCTTCTCAGTCGCGTCTTCCGGGAAGCGATGCGTGTTGGAAACTACAGCCTCGAGTGAAGGAAATGGGGCCTTCCAGTGCAAGACGTCCGAGGTGGTGGCGATGACCATGCGTGAATGGATTGAGAGCGATGCATGCATTGGTGCATGCGGCGTTGATAGATACTCCATCGGTATCTCATCCGATTCCCTCCTCGAGCCCCAATTCACTGCTAATCTCTGCTCACAGGCTTGTTTCCATAATTGCCCCAACATCGTTAATCTATACTACAATGTCGCCTTGGGAGAAGGTGATGCAACTCTTCGACTCGTAATACCATCCATGCTCTGTATATGTGTGTATAGGATTTAGCATTGGAAACGACTCGATTTGTAGAGTTAATTCTGCATGCAAAATTGGTCACTTTGGTGAATTTTTAGTGAGTGTCGCATGGCAAAAACTTCTCCCCTCCATCGCTCATTTATTAGTCCTTCACATTTTAAGATATCGCAAAACGTAAATGTTTTTTGAAAAGTCAAAGGCAGGAACTGAATGGCAACGTGGGGAATAAATGCTTTTCAATTTGAATCAGAGAGTATTAATCGAAAGTCTCTTTTAAAAGTTGAAATCCCGAAAAAGGACTAATGGGATAAGAGAGTACTTCATTGCAGGGGCCAACTAACGTTCGGCCCCAAAAATCCGCAAATCCATCATTTTTCATTCTCTCATTCTCTCTTATGGAAGAAATTCCCCAACCTATAGAACCAATTGTCTCCTAGGCAAAGTGAGAAAGGTATCTTACGTCGTGTTTTGTTCACCGTGTGCAGGAGTATTTTTGCCCGAGTTGTGCGAGGCTAAGCAGACCAATCGACGGCAGTCAATGAGTCAAATCCTAAGTTCTGGCGCAGCAGCAGCAGCTTCTGATTCAGTCTATGCTCTAGCTTATGCTCCTGATGCTGCCGATGCTCCAGCTTATGCTCCTGTTGCTGCCTAACCTGAAGATGCTGCTGGTCCTGCCTCTAGTGAAATCACCCGATTCGTTACTTCTTCTCCTGCTTCTATCAGATAAATTGTCATAGTATCACTTGGGCTCATCTATCATATGGTCACATATATACCGGGAATTTTCGTATGAAAATCAGGATAGTACGATCATTGTATGAGAATTACAGTGCCCTTTACTCATATGGTTGAAAGAAGATTATCTTCTGTTACTAGATGAGATAATTGCATCCCTAGCTACCACTTTTGTTGGTTGTCAAAATGACTATTTGATGTATGACAGATTTGGAATAGGTTTAATTATGATCAGACACAAGAAAAATGACTGTTTTTGGGGCTGTGATTAGTAGACGTGAACAGTAAAAGAGAAAGAGAAGAAGAAGAAGGGTTTAAAGAAGATTGATCTAGGGGCGCCTCATACCTAGGTTACCAAAGGCAGCCTCTTTAGCATCACACCAAAACCAAATTTTCATTCATTCAATCATAATTCAAATCATAATTCAAGCTTGAGATTACATCACTTATATTGACTCCATAACACTTGTGAATGCAAATAACTACTTCTATTCCCAATAGATTCGGGTAGAATGAATGAATAAATGCAAATAACTATTCCTATTTCCTAGATGGATGGATATGATGAATGTATTACATAATGGTTGAATGCATTAAATATGTGGTCAAACTTTCCTAAGTAGGCCCCACATCATCCAACATATGCCAAATTAAGGCTTGAGCATTAGAACCATCCAATCCACGTCTTTTATAGAATTTTATTGGGTGTTGCCATAGTTGTCAAAATCGTACGATTCACGATTCTCGCAAAAACGATATGAATCTATAGGTGAATTAAGGTTTATATAGAATCGATGGTGAATTGTACAATTCACAATTCAATTCGTGATTTGATCGACGATTTATGCCAAAACGATACGAATCTATATGTGAATTAAGGTTTATCACAATTGTTGCATTTAACTAATATGAAACCATGTTTGCAATTTCGCCTTAGTTCTCTCTTAGCAAAGCAAGAATATAAGTAATATACTGTCAAGTATGAAATTTTTTATTCCCATGCAAAATTTGTTAGTATTGGTATTTATTTTAAATTCTTGTATCTACTGAATTATAGACTGGAACAAAGCTCAGAGCCTCGAACGAAAACTTTACTATAGATTTAACCTTATATTTTCATTTTACGATGTATCTTTAATATGTAGGTACATAGATACATTTTTCAATGTATTTTTAAATTTAGTCCGAATCGTTACAATTCACAATTCGATTCGATTCCCAATTCAGAAAAAGATCAATCCGATTCTCGATTCGATTAAGGATTTGAGAACTTTTGGTGCTGCCATTTTCCATCACTATTGAAAATTCCAGTTACGTATCAAAATGAATGTAACTTCTACGCAAACATTACTGTCACAGAAACAAGCAATATTCACCTGTCAAGGGCCATAACCAAGAACGATAACACTTTCAGCCCCATGTCCGGATCTAACCACCAGACTGAACGAATCAAAATTATATGCAGAATTCTTACAGAGTGACGGCTCATCAGTATTTTATCGGGAGATTCCAGAAAGACAACTTCACTACCATAGTTTATCTTAGAGACTGGCAAACTGAGATCTTGAAACAAAACATGTGAAAGTCAGATGACAGCTCTTTAATCTTTAATACTCATTGTTTCCAGGTCTTGCATGGTTTTATGATCTTTTGCCCCTTCAAGTTCTTGGGTCTTTTTAAAATCAGCAACAACCTGGTCAAAGGTGCTCCTAACATGCTGGCACATGAACATCAGATCCTGGCATGCATCTTTGAACACCTCGCTTGCTGGATCACCTGCAAAGTTTCGGCTGTTAAAAAATTTTGCGAAGTGGAATAGTTGGGAATTGTGATAAAGACTAAGACAAATTCATGAAATTTCAAGGGCGTTAAGATATAAACCATTTATGACTTGTCACTTGTCTCAAGAGAGAGCACTTAGCTTCAGTGGCGGAGGGAGTAAGGAACGCATGCCCCCGCTGAAATTTTTTTTTTAATTCAAAATTTAAAAATTTATATTTGGCATTTTGTCTTGGTAATTGTATTTCATAAATTTATTTTTAATCACTCTAAGACATTTCGAATATCATTCATTCTCAATCTTATTTCACATATTAGAATAATGTCATTACACTTGCGAAATGAGATATCTAATGCAAATAATAGCTGCCACTTACTCTTTGGAACTCTCTAATGCATAATGTCCACAGTTCAAAAGTGCCTAAACCATGGGCTATGGGTTTTATACTTTAGAATTATTAACAATGGAAGCAAGATTGCTAAATATTGTGTAGTAAATCGCTCTTAGACTTGATCCGCTAAGACAATTCAAATTTGTTTGTTTTATATTTTATGTATGTTACTTTCTTAATAAATAGGCTAGGTTTTTCAATTCTCAGCACAAACGTTGATTATTTATTATTCTAACATTGTTTGGTATGAATTTTTTTGGTTGAAATGTGTTCAAAAGGTGCCCCCACTTGTATAGATTCCTGGCTACGCCACTGCTTAGCTTCTAAAATAACGCATCGAACAGGTCTGCATGCGGACTCAATGAAGTAACTATTTTCCCTAGTGTCAAATTGGCCATAAGAACAAAAACATTCTATTGCATGATGATATACTACGCTTCTGCTTAGCACTGTAATTTGGGGTATTCAATCAATTAAGGGGAGAGCTAAAAAATCGTAGTATCTTACTTCATGCTACTGGAGCTCGCTAATCATTGTTGAAAGGAAAGAAGGAAAGAAAAAGGTGTATCAAACAACAAAAATGGCCTAACAATCAAACACACAATTTTCAAAATCCAAAATCCAACACTTCTATATCTTTTCTGATGGAAAACTGAATTTGAATGAAGATACATAAATAGATCAAATTTTTGCTGATTTCTAGCTATAGAGAAGTTTGAGATCGAATTAGAGGAATCAAAGGGAGAAATGTAATTCTATGTACTAATACCCTTGTATGTTGCTAGAGAAAAAAGAAAAGCTTTACCAGTTGTCTGGACTCTTATATTTACTCGAGCATCTGCAGGATGAGGGATGCTGTACCCGCAGACTGTTACTCTTGGACTGCAACATACCATTACGTGAGCTCAGTAATTGTTGGACAGGCACTTATAAACCCAACTAAACACCAAAATCAAACACAAATCCCCTCTGCAATTTGGATACAGATGCCAATGCAGGAATAAGAACAAGAAACTAAAAAGAAATTCGCTGCAGACTAAAAAAATTAACTCATCAGTATGATAGAAAGGCTTTCACACGATCATATATATTAAACTAGAAACAAGACTTTTCTGGTCTACACTCTTTCATAGTTTACGAATTCCAACTCATAAAGGTTACTAACTTCCATAGTTCCACTAAGGTTCTTATCCTCCAAAAAATAGCACTCTCTAAACTCGACTTTAATCATCCGATGAATTAAATTTTCGACTACCATAACTTTTATGCAATAGAAAAGAAATTATGCAAAATCACGTTGCCATTACATCAACTTTCACATGTCAAACCGTGTGCACAGAGCAAGAGCAGAACGGGGGAGCTGGCAAATATAGAAGCTCCCAAGGTTGGGAGCGTAAAAAGAACGTGCACATACATCACAAAACTAATGTGGCATAGACTATACACTTTAAAAGCACAATCCTTTTAGGGAGAAAATGAGTCAAGTCCACCACAAGTATAAGAAATGGGCTAGTGTTGCAATATGTGCTTTTCTTTTCAATATATCATGACTTGAGCTTGATATATAAGTTCATCAAGGACCAATTAATAAAGCCAAGTGATAAATCCGTATTTTTGTCTACAAGGATCGTCTATAGCTCCCATCTTTGTGAGGAGCGTGCTCCCAACTCAGTGGGAGATTGCTCCCGTCAAGCTCCTTAGTTGGGAGTGCAAGAGCGCGCTCCTAAGGCAGGAGTGGCACCACTTTAGAGCTCCCTGCTACTAAGTGTCAAACAACAAGGGCTTGAACTCTAGTCCCGGTGGAAAGATAGTTTCCCATGGATCAAATAATCACTTGTAAGTTACTTTTGCAATTATTTCTTCTCTTCCAGTTTTTCTTGTAAATTACGTTTAGCGGCTTATTTCAAGGGCACAACTATGACCAATTGCACATGACCATGCAAACTTCATAAGAGAATACTTGCTTGAAATTCAGCTAGTATTGCCTTGGCAATAGTAGTTTCCCTAAGTTCCGTTTGATGAAACAGAAAGATCATCTACTTTACAGCTAGAAGACAGAAATTTTTTCTTTGCAGGATCTTATGGAGCTTCAGCAAAAAAAAAAACCAAAACAAAAAAACCCACAAAGTGACAATGTTTCTTTACAAATCCTATTAAGACATTGTAGACACAAATATATTTAGGAGCCACATCAGAATTAGTTCACCATTCATAAAAAAGATGAAAAGAATTGAGCCTCAAATGAATATGTTATGACAAGTTGTACAAAGAATAAAGATCATATATAGACTATGGCTGCAGCGACTCCGATGACCTTACCCCGGATCACTATCTTTGCTGACAGCTAATGACCAACCATCCTAGCTAACCAAGGGAATACAACTCCTACTCTCTCTCACCCTTCTCCTTCTATTTCATAATGAAAGCAGGCTCCCATTCATGAACGGTCTGGGCTACCAAACTGGGACAAGACGTAGAGGAGAATGGGAAATAGCAGTCGCGTCAATGGTAGCCAGGGTAGTGAGTGTCGTTGGCCGGTGGATAAGTTTTATAAACCTCTCACCTTCCGCCGCCCAAGGGTTGTAATAAGAGCAAGAGTTAAGGATCTTTGGTGCTCCTTGTTTGGCCAGCCCTCACAATTGGTTGGTTGCTGTTACTGGTTCAAATGGTTCTAACAATTCAGCTTTCTTATTTTCCCATAAAACAAAGAGCAGAATATGGTGGCTTAAATGTTTCAAAATCAATACGAACCCAAGCAAATCACAAAAATCAGTCATGATCAAGTGTCGAGTCTGTCGACATTTCCAGAGCGCAATAGGGCTAGAGATACTGGAAACAACAGAAATTTCTTGCAACAGAACATAATTAAGATACTTAAAAAAAGATTTAAAGAGCATACTCTTGGTTCAGAGCGAATCTGAGGGAATTCGCGAGTGTATGCTCCTCATCGGCCAATGAGAATGTCGATGCCGTCTGGTCCTGGAATGACCCGTGTTCCATCGGTACAGGAAATAATGCTGGAGAAAAAACAATATCACCAAGTTAATCACAAAATCTAGACTCCGAATTAGCACCACAGCTCCGCTTTAACCCTTAAATTAAAATACTTGCTACGTATACGGTATTCGGGTAGCTCTTTCTATCGAAGTACTGACAAGCACGATTTTAAGAACGTCGAAATCAAACCACCAAAGAACATGAATTCAAATGCTTCAAGAAGCCAAAGAATGAGTATCAGGTATGAATACGTAATACCACAAAATAGAACAGCAACCGCACATAGATGAGAGAGAGAGAGAGAGAGAGAGAGAGAGAGAGAGAGAGAGAGAGAGAGAAATTTAACCTGTCTGCCAGTCGGCGGGGAGCCGGTTTACCGTTTAGCTATACGGGAGAGACAGCGGTTTATGGTTTCGTAGCAAAACCAAAACCCTGGTACACTCTTTTATTTTCGGACTAGTTACAACTCGCCCCCCAAACTATCATACTTCTATCAAATTACCTCCTTAACTACAAAGTCCTAGACTCGACTACCTCTATGTAACCCTTCAACTTGACTTACTGTTAGTCTTTAATTGCATAGCTAGAGACCGTGGCGCGTGTGCAAGTCAAATTTTGCGTATTTAGCAAGTCGTATTAAGCACAATAGCTTCCCGCTATTGTTTGATCCAATTTTGATAAAAAATTAATTTGCCCGCACATCACGGAAATTTAATTGAATACATACTTCCATATACAATGCAAAAATTAGAACATAAAATGCCCATTCTAAAAGTAAAATAACATATTAGAACATAAAACCATAAACAACCCACAACTGTCGAAGAAAAAAGAAAAAACAAGCATCAGGTAAAGAAAGAAATGGACAAAAAGTGAAAGACCTCTTAAAGGAGTAGGTGGTTCTTCTGTTTTGTATATCACCTACGTGCAGCCTAGGTCAATGAAAGTGACTGGTGGATCGTACACACAAAATGAATTACTCCTAGCATTTTACCAAAAGTAAAAAGGAAGACGACAATGTGCTTGCGTGAAAGAGGAGATTTCGCAGGTTATTAATTTGAAAGTGACAGTTTTTTGTGCAAAGATGAAACTTGTAGGGGACGTGGGGTTATGGCAATAGCAATTAAGGTAATGTGGTTTTATGACTTTACCTGGGTAGTTACATATGACATTCTCATGGACGATAGTAAAAACTTTTTGTGATAGGGGTAATTAAGGAAATCACTTTTGTGACACAGTTTCGAAAAAGTGTTCACGTTAAAGCTCATCTCCCTTTATATATTAGAATAGATTAGAATAGATGACCGTTGAAGAGCCTCGAATAATGTGTAGTTTCTCTCAGAATATGAAGAGAACGCGGGATTGGCAATGGGGGCAGATTGAGATAGTTATTGGGATAACTGTACAAGATACCGACAATTTTTGATGTACTCGAATTTGCCTCCATAACCGCTAGGGATGGGATAACTTGTGCCATAACCGTATCCAACGGGATTTGGGTATTCCCCAAATCGACCGGATAATCTTGGGTTTGCTTTGGCTGAATTGAACCCACGGCCGAGTCGAAATACTATTTTTAGTGCACATTTATAATAGAAACTATAAAATTCACTCGAGGGTGTTTACTTTGTATCTCTTCCAAAAAACTTGCAGCTGTAAAACAAAGGTGTATAGCACTATGCCTAAATTGCTTGCAATTTTATTAACTTTCTTGCGACTTAGCTTTCAAAAGATACTCTATAAGCACGTATCACGGTTATCAAAAGAATACGATCCAATAAAAAATCAAAGTATTACAACAATCAATTAATTTTTTTTTCAAAAATAAAGCCTTAATTTAAATTTCGAGAAATACAAATATAAATAGATACACAAACTAGTGAATGATTAACATACTTCAGTCTATCAAATATTTCACTGCTACAGACTTCAGTAAAAGATCAAATAAACTTACAAACTAGACACGAAAATGATTCACTGCTAAAAATATAAGTAGATATATGTGTGAATACCTATCAATGTCTATAGAATTGACTATAAGGGAGAGAGGGATAATAAAAATGGACATTATAAACAGAGACCAATGGCTTAAAAAGAGTGAAACTTTCACGGAGAACCAGATCGATCGACAAGAATCAGGATGGTGGCACGACACCAATAGCCATATAAGTCTCTCTGTAGGTGAATGCGGTCCAAACAAAGCTTCTTTTAAAAAAATTTTTTTGAAAACCCTCAGGTATGGTCTTTAGTTTTGCTTAAATGTGCATTATTGTGGGGATTCTCCTTGCATAAAAAAACGAACACTCAGGACTGAAAACTAAACCGGAGGACCAGGTTGAAAGGTTTAGATAGTTAAAGGTGGTAGACTGTAGGATCTTGTAAGTTAAGGAGGTAACTTGTTTAAGTATGATAGTTTGAGGGGCAAGTTGTAATCAATCTAAAACTAAAAATCTCTCCATAGAAGCCGCTTCCGCTTTCGTTACCCTAAAACCCTATATCACAGAGTGCATCAGTCATCGTAAGATCTAGGGTTTCGGAAATCGCCGGTGAATGGTAAATTTTTGACGTTCAAATACTATAGTTGTCATCCTCTTCTTCTCAACCAGCAGAGAGTAAGATTTCTGAAAGATTATTGCAAATTCTGTTTGGTATTTTCTTTTCCAAATTCAATGATTTCATTGCTATTTCAGGTACAATTGCTATAACTATGGCTGCCACCAATAATACCCCAGCCCAACTGGACAAAGACCAGGTTTTTATAGCCTTTTTACGACTATACATATTTTTGTATATGAACTCATGTGTCTCTTAAGTGCTTTAGGAGGTTTTTGTTTGTTCTAATGGGTCTGTTTTGGTTTGAAAATAAAAAAAATATTTTCTTTAGATTGGGATATTTTGTTTAATTTTGGAATTGGTAAGTGGGACTTGACTTCAGACGACTCTTGATGATATTGCAGATCTTTGGTATGGCAGAAAAGGAGATGGAGTACAGAGTTGAAATGTTCAACAAGTAGGTTACTCAATTTCGTAAATGTCACCACATGGTAGCGGGCATTATCTATTTTCTGATTTATGCTTGCAATTCGTGAACATATTTCATGTGTGATGATTTCATTGGAAGATCAAGCCATCAAGGTTTGAAAAGAAACAGATCCATGGCAGAATTTGTAAAAATAGTTTTGTAGACATGGCGATGCGTGTTTGGACCTATACGACACATTTTATTGTCGGCTGTATCCATTATGCCGTTTGATTAAACTTGGCGTACTTTTCTTCGAGACAATGTGATTGACACGTAGAGATGTTGACCGAAAAAAAGGTAAGTATTGCATGTAGACATTAAGTTGGAACCTTTGCGTGCTATCTAATAGGTTTATGAGAATTGGTAATTGGATGTTCAAGAATGCATCACATAGAGATGTTATCTGAGAAAAAGGCAAGTATTGCATGGAGATGTCAATCTTCTTAAAGTGTGCCACCTTGTGAAAATATTAGTTTTCTGTCATGTTGATTTGTCATCTACTGCGGGGTTCTTAAATGTGATGCTATGTCTCAAATAAGTTGAACTTTGGATTTCAATTTTGTATTGATTATGAGGTTACCTTTTTTGTTTTGGAAAAACATGTGCTTTATACCCTGTCCCATATTTAATAGTAATGTAGTAATTGTCAGTCCCTAAGGTTACATATTCTAACAGTGAATGGTGCAACTGATTCTTTCTATCTATGCAACATAATTTGATGCTGGTTTTCGTCAATTAAACTGTTCTACTTTTTTCCAGGCTAACCCACACATGTTTCAACAAGTGCGTTGAGAAAAGGTTTGCAGATTTAAACTTTTTCTTTAAACTCTGTTGTGGTTGAATTATGGGGTGTAGCTTTCTGGTTGTTGAGAAAAGTGTGCTGTATAATGGTGTGAATCTGGCTTCAAAATCTGAGGATTTTGATTATCACTTTGAAGATGATTTTCTTTGCATTGTAAGTGTCATTTAGCTATTTCTTTTTCTGAGAGATCAGAATTTGTCCTCTCTTTTTCCCAGGTACAAGGAAGCGGAGCTAAACATGGGTGAAAATAGCTGCATTGATCGCTGTGTTTCGAAGTACTGGCAGGTAAGCTGTTGATTTTCTCCATACATACACTCATTACTATTTGATTTCAAATTAGATGAGTGATTTTAGGTATCCCTGCTGTCCTTCTATGACCAAAAAGCAGTTGAAACATCTATATGTTCTAGAATCTAATGGAATTATGCTGTCTTACAAAGTATGCTCTAGCAGTACAAGTACTTCTGTGACCTTGTATAGCTCGAGGCTTACATGCTAAGAACTGATGTACAGTTCCCCTCGGGTTTAGGTATAAAATTCTTTTGTTCTTAATGATGCATTGTGGCTGCTTAACGGAAAGGCCCTCGAGAAGCTTCCATAAAGGGGTTGACCCAAGGTTAATAGTCAAAGCGGGGTTTTGGGGGAGGGAAGTGAGGAGGGTGCTAGTTGTATTGGAGATAGAGTGACATTGATGGCTTTGGTCTGTTGATGGATTTTTAGTGGGTAGATCTTGGATTTTTGTTTTGTTCTCTTGTGTTGAAAATCTGTCACTTCGCCCTCGTAGGTTATGCTTCGCGTACTATGGTTTTGGACTTTTGGTTCTGTCAGCTACCAAACGTAGCTGGGAAGTTCGTTTCCCTTCATAAGGATCTCTCTTATGACATGTTACTTTACTCATTTTTTGTCCCTTGAGAAGAAAAGTGAAAGGGATAAAAAGATAAAATTAGTTGACATTGTGTGAGTTGTGTTTTATTCAGGTGACCAATCTCATTGGGCAATTGCTCGGTTCCAATCGGCCTCCAATGTGAATTTTGTACATGCTCTTCCAATCAGCAAGCGGCTGCCATGGGAGACCTGGAGATTTTGTTTACCTTTTCCTTCGTGCCTTGCCTACATTTTCTTAGCGGATGGTAGTTTGTTGTTTACAAATTTTCTGCTGGAATATAAACTAATGTCATTGTTTCAACATGCTTACATGGGTATAACTTGAGCCTTTTATATTATTAAAGTTAAGGCTATTAGATATCATGGCTGTTTTGTATCTTGGAACATCGAATGAAATAAATACTGCCATGGGAGACCTGGAGTTTTTTCTATTTTGGTTCATTCGTGCCTTGCCTACATTTTCCTTGTAGCTTACAAATTTACATATTGTACTATAAATTAATGTCACCGTTTCAACATCCTTTTATGGGTATAACTTGAGGCTTTTTTTTTGGTAATAAAGTTAAGGGTGTTAGGAATTATGCCGTTTTGTATCTTGCAACATTGAATGAAATAATCACTGATTGCCAGTTTTAAATTTTGTTCAAGCTCATTGACCTTCACAAGCAGCCCCTTTATTGCAAGCATGCATTTACGGATTACTCAAAGGTGGAAAACAGAAAAACATCAAAATTAAGCTCACTAAAACTGTTTTTTTTTAGGCTTTTTAAAGTTATTTTTTTATTGCGAAATATTTTAAGTGCACCAAAGCTAACACAGTTGGGAGACAAAGCAAAGGTAATAGTTGCGGCTTAACAGTTAATCGGCTCTAAATACAAACATGGTAATCATTCTTACAATTGCGACTTGAAGTCAAGATGAGGGTGAAAGTGAAACTCTGAAACTGAAAATCGGTTTCTACTGAAAAAGTACAACAAAACTCCTCCAATTTTGGAGAGAACTAAAACCATTCAGACCTACAAATTGATGTTGCAAGGACTGCAGAAACTCTAATGGCAAAGAAAAAAGCACAATGGATAGATACAAGGAGTATTCCTTGGTTAGACAAAAATGAAAAGGAAAAATCTATACACTTTCAATTTCTTTTCCTTTTGGCATCCAATAATGAGCCGTCTTTGAGTGTTTCTCTTGCATCATTGTCCATCCCCAGCTTGAACAGGGCAGCTGCTTGAAGATAGAACGCAGCAGGCCAATCAGGAGATATTACCTGGGCTTGCATAGCATCTCCAAGGGCCTCTTGTGGCATATTATTCATCAGATAACATAAGCAGCGCCTTGCAAAGACTGTTGGTGAAATCATGGTTCCCCCATCGATGAACTACACGCGACAGAAACAGGAATGATTTACACCTTGCCGCAAATAACAAACATGCTAGGAAAAAACAGTTTCTAGCAAGAAGTGACTAGTTTTATGGAACTTGGTGCTTTTGACTTTGTGGCCCAAAAAAAAATTTTATACATCAGAGTGCCCAAGGTCATCAGAGTGGATCATTTTCGACTAATTTGATGTCAATATGGAAGTGCCAAGAACATGAATTGGACTATTGTGAAAGCTGGGACTTCACTTGTGAGAAAGCTTTTAGTGATACAATCCTGCGTTCCAGACTTCCAGTCTTCCAGATAAATGACTTACTTCTGTATAAGAGTCAATGGCAGTACTGAAGTCTTTAGCTCGAAAAGCAGCATCACCGCGTTTCTTTCCATTCAGGGTCTCCTGTATTTGGCTTGTCCACATTTGGAAAGAAAGCTGCAAAAGAAAAATAAATGGGATGAACTTGGCAATTAAGCGAGAGTGCCAACATAGAAAATGAGTTCCAGGTCTGTAAAAGCTGATCACACTAAGCATATGCACTGTTTTGCCGAGCAAAAAACACAGGCACTTTATAAATAGAATAATGCGGAGGATATACTATGAGCCAAAGAAGTATTTTTGTTTATCCCCACATGTATCTGTGCATGCGCATGGGTCTGTAATATTTGTTCATCCTTCGTTTGGCCCTGTTCTGAACTAGAGTGTCATGTTTATTATGAGCCAGAGTATATCACTCGGAATAGAATGCCAGGTCTATTACTAACCTCATTTGCAACGCCCTCGTCATCCTTGTATCCAAGATTTTCCAATATTTCATGTATAGCTGTTAGATCCGTTCTTGAGCAAGCTTCACCCAGAGGTGTTAATACTGATGATGCTGAGGATGCAGTTTCATGAGAAATACCCATCAAAACATGAGATGGTACCTGTCAAGTATCACTGAATCACATGATCTCATAAAGTCATAACTTCACGATTGTGTCGATCAGCATTTGACAAGAGTAAAGTCAGTGCAGACTACTGGCCAATTGGCCATCAGTAGATAAAGTAGAAAATCATATTCCAAATTGGGAATCCCAATGTGTGCATTGATGAAAAAAATAAAGTATCAAGGTAAATATTTTGCATCTCAAGTACCAAGTTCATGCCTATTTTAGAAGAAACATAACAATGCTAAAAACTACCAGTTACTTCCAATTAGATTGTGCAGATTTGGTACATACCTCAGTTTCTTTCTGAAGAGGAGCAAGGGCAATCACAAGAGACCTAGCATTTGGCCTCTCGCGAGGTTCATATTGTAAGCAACGTGAAGCTAACCGCACTAATTCAGTCCCATCGTTGTTTGAGAAATGACCCTCCAAACAAGAGTCCATCAGCATCAGAAAATTCTTGCCACGTATCAGGTCAAGTGCCTGCCAAAAAGGTACATATAATATGCAAATTGGACTTAAGCTGAAATTGCGTAGTTTTGAACTACAGGTGAGGGAAGTCCACATGAGTTAGAAGTAAAAAATATGTTGGCCTTAAGCAAAGCCCAGATGTTCTTTAAAACTGGATATTTGGATGCATCTACCATCGAATTGAGGTACACATTAATATAAAACAAGCAATAGATAAAACACCTAGAATCTTGGACACATGTGAATTATTCATTTAATCTAACCACATGGCATGGCTGCCAAACCTTGCACTAGAAATTATGTGACAACCAGAGTCAATCAAATTATGGCCTTTGAGACCAATAAGTTTATGTTCTAGTTTCTACCTGCTAGGCCATCAAAAATCTTAATTCAGTCATATATCTGCATAAAATCTACCACAAAAGTACATTATTGCCAGAAGTTCAGTTTCTAAAGACAACACATGCTGACAGCAGACAGCAGAATGTTCACTAAAGTCAATGTATACATTGCAATCCAACTTTATCTCAGATAAGAAGCAATCTATTGATAAGATCACATAAAATAGTTTATTGGCACAAGAACTGCAGCAGTTGACACTACTAATAGTACTGGAAAGCCCCATTAGTTTTCTCTTATAGTTGCAATTTGCAACATGCATCTGCGCAACTCTACTAAAGTAACTTCAGTCCACAAGAAAGGAAAATTTACATGGCTTGGCGGAATATGTTTTCCACTGAGAAGATCAAGCAATAGGGTACCAAAACTGTAAACAACACTCTCTGGCGTCACTCTACCTGCCAAATTGAAACAAGTAAATGAGCTAAATTTAGCAACACTAAATATGGGAATGATGCACACAACTAATGCCCCTAGCAATGTATGCTTCATGCATGAAGAATATTTTGAAAAGGGAAATGAATGGACACACATACACACAGCTAGAAGCAGGTATCCTAAACCTACAGCATATACACTACGTAACCCACAAGTCTAAGTTTTGACTTATATATGACATGGATACTCATTGTCAAAGTGGACCAAGAAGATTAACATACAAAACAGAACAATCTTATATTTGAAGAGGACCAAATGATTAGATACTAGTTGAGGAGTTGATGCACCTGTCCTCAAGTACTCTGGAGGGGTGAAAGCCAAGTTCGTACTATAGCTCTTTCCATCTCTGCTATTCTTCATTAGGCCAAAGCATGAGAGCCTGGGATTACCATCCTGTCAAATGCTTCCTCACAATAAGAACTACACAACAAAACATAGCTGACTTTTGAACATGAATACAATAGGTGATTTTTACCTGATCGAACAACACCCTATAAGCATTGAGGTCATGATACAGTGCCCGCCCTTTACTGCTGCAGTAATCCAGTGCTTGTGCCAAGTAGAAAGCCACTCTTAACCTCATTGCCCATTTCATGGGCTGCGCATCCCCTAAATCAGTCCAACAAACACAATTACCGATTGTGGAATATTGCCCTTAAGTTTCTTTCTTTTTTTTAACTCATAACTAAGCTCCAAACACATAATCACGAGTCAAAACATAGTCAATTCTTTGGCTATGTTTGTCCTCCCTGATTACGCTCTTTTTATTTCCAATGAATGAGAAACCCAACTCAACTTAGTCAAACAGCTGAATTCAGCTCAGTTGAGCATAGGGTTCTCTTCCAAGGTCCCAAAAGTGAGAATCTAACAGTTAAAAGGGACTTTAACTTCTATTTTCTCAATAATTTATCAGCAACCAGAGTGAGAAAACGTTGTATGCAGCTCCTCACATACAAGATGATGTAATGCTAGTTATATCATACCAAACTCTGCATTAAGCACACTACTTCGCATTGGAATGCAAAGAAAAACGTTAACAACAATGGGAGAAAATATATAGGACTTTACAATGGAAAAGATGCTTTGAGAGAGTCTCATGGGGCATGAATTCGGCAACAAGCAATCGCTCATGGCCTTCGCAGCAACAGCCAATCAAGTTAGCCAGCCGCTCACTCCGCAGCTCCCCCACCAATCTCGCTTCATCCTGATACCAAATCACATCATTTTCAACATTAAGGTACACAATTCCCACATCACAACGGGCTAATTTATAATACTATACTATGTTCATCAAACTACCCAATGAGCCAAATCCAGACTACACAACTATCAACATGAGAGTAAAGTCAACACAGGTAAAATCACGATGAACTAATTAACCATAGAATTGGCATCAAAGCAAAATTACAAAACCATGAATTGACGAGTATCGGGCCAGGCGGACTTGTTGAAACGCTTGACGGCGATCCAACGGCCATCTTCGAGCATTCCTTTGTACACAACATTGGGAGCTTTCTCGCCATGTTCCGATACAATGTGGTCCACCGAGAATCCTGAGGTCGCAGCCCTCAGCTGATCCAAACTGTATTCTCTGAAACTAGGCACTGACAGCTTCTCATACTCGCGGTCTAGCCACAAATAAAAAAAAATGAGAAGAAAAATCACAACGGGCACAACAAAATTGCTAGTATGAGATTGCAGAGAAGATCTAAGGCAGTGTATCAATTCATTCGATTGATGCTAGGGCAGAACAATCTTTCCCGTACAGCCGTACATGATTTGCTAAATGCACAAAACAAGTCAGATCACCATTCAATCTGAACCTAAGCGCGCACGTGAGTGAGCGGGACCGAGCAAAAGTACTAAATTCGTGAGAGGGAGGATTGACTTTTACCTAAGATCTGAAGTAATGAACTCTCTAGAACCATTCCAGCTAAACAAACAGTTCAGTTAAGGATTTGAGAGAGAAAGCAGAAAATGGGAGTTTTACCGAGATCGGATGAATGAGGTAGGTTGGATTTGAGGTTGGAGGGCCACCAGCAGAGACCGAATCTGGAGCAGCGGCCTCCCATTGTTTGGTTCCAGAGAGAGAGAGAGAGAAGCTGAAGGGCGTGTCTCTTTCTCTCACTAGGGGGTTTTAGAGTGTTTCATTGGAAAGAGAAAGTGAGAGGAAAAGAACAAACCAGATGGAAAAGAAAGTAGAAAATGGAAAGAAAATAGAGGAATAATTGTTTACTACTATTTGGAGAGAGAGAGAGAGAGAGAGAGAGAGAGAGAGTGTGTGTGTGTGTGTGTGAGAGAGAGAGAGAGAGAGAGCGAGCGAGCGAGAGTGAGGGGGAGAGAAGCAGAAAAGGGGTGAGCCTTTTTGGATCCAAGGTTTCTCACTCCTCTCTCTCTCTGTCTCTCTCTCTCTCTCTATACTGGCACGATTTCACGTTTTCGGCTAACCAAGTCATCATTCCCTCGTTTCTTGAGTTTTTATCCTTTTCGAGTGAATGAATGAAGAGAGTGTTGTTCTGAAATTTCTGTTGCGAGAACTGCCAAAGAACTCTCTCTACCCACGCCACGCTCTGTCTTTTCTTTTTTAAAGTAGTCCACTCCTACGTTGCTTTCGACTGCGAGATTTGATCAAAATTTTCCTCCTCGGCTGCATGTGCCGTGCGCTGCTGTTCCACCGAACTGGTTTGTCAAGGGATAAGGAGTACACTCCCATTTGGATTTGAATTCTGGTCTCTGTACTAACCATCGGGCAAGATTGTGATAATAATGTTCGAAAGTCGAAACTGCACGTGATGGGACTTCAACTTCCGCTCCGGCCACATTGCGATAAGATCTCTTGTGGATGGTTATGCGATGTCGAGAGCAGTGGCCGGAACCAGAAATTTTAATACGAGATGCTAAAAATTAAAAGTTCAATTGTAAATCTTACCACACTAGTGCTTGTATAGGATTTGGGGAGAAATTTTTTAGTGTTGGGTGGGCACGGTCACATGATGCCCGTGCACGTATTTCAGCCTTAATGTAAAATTACCGAAACACCCCATCAAACCTAAACAAATTTGGGCCTTCCAAAACGCATTTGGATGGTCAAGATGTGTGTACGGACACCACGTGGCCGTGCTCACCCGACACTGAAAAATTTCTCGGATTTGGGCATTGTGATGTGAGGGGTGCCAATAGGATTCAATTTTACTGCGTTAGTGCAATAAACATATAGAGCTAATAGTCAAGATGGGACGCCCGAGCACCCCCACCTTCACATGTAGATCTGCTCCTGATTGAGACTTGAGAGTATTTGCCGCCCCAATTTATTTGTCTATTTTGAAGAATTTAAATTAATAAAAATAAAAATTTAGAACTTTCAAAAAATGCCCTGCATTCAACTTAGACTTATCATTTAGATTCTTGAAAGAAGGGTAAATGAGGAAATTCATAAGATTTTGTACGTCAATTTTCTAAATTTCGACAAACAATTGAACACGAAAAAGTCAAAAAGACAAACAAAATAGAACAAATGGAGTAATTCTTAACGGGTAAGTATATAATTTGCCTATTTTCATTTCTCCTCTTATGTAACAAAAATAACATGTGCATCCACCTCTTATTATTATTTGACAACGAAAAACGTCATTTGTGTTAGGATGGGGAGCATGCATAGTCATGGAGATTTTTATTTTTATTTTTTTATAATTCAAGTGTTCGGATAAATTTTCGTACATCTCAATTAATCTTGCGAGACTTGTAAGGGTCCCTACTAAAGATATAGCCATGTTGTTGGGGCAGACTCTTCATTTAGAGTTTACGATACAATTTTCGGTCTCTATATTGACAATTATGTAAACTGTAAAGAATATATTGGCAATGGAAAGGATCAAGCGGGGGAAAAAAATGAAAATAGATTTAAAAATGGATAGAGACGGATACAATAACTATCGATAATCAAAGGACTGACAAGAAAAATACTCTTTGGAGGAAGGCAAGAGGGCAATTTCACATATCAACTCACTTAGGTAATTGCTAATTAGGAAGAGGCATAATGGATTCTTTAAATACACACACATAATACCCTCGCCACTAAAGAGGGCCCAAGGAGCCTGTACCAAAGGTCAAGCACTCAAATCACAACGGGTGGGCGAGACTTGGTTGCTTTGGAGGAGGGCAAGAGGGTAATTCCATATACCAACTCAACTAGACAATTGCTGACTAAGAAGAGGTATAGTGGATCCTTTAAATACACACACACAATACCCAAACTCCCAATGTGGGAGCCGCCAAGAAAAATACTCTATAGATTTGATAAAGCGACTAATGAAAAACAAAATTTAGTGGGAAGGAATAAATTGAAAATGGAAAAATTAAACCCTTGGGCCAATTTCGGGGTATTTCACGACACGGGCGTTCATAAAAATCGAAAATGAAGAAACTGAACCCATGGGAGAAATCAAAATGAGCAATTGTCTCACTCGACCCGAAATTGTGATTAACATTTCGGAGGTGTTTCCACGAATAATTTCGGATCACAATTTATTGCATTTTGACAAGTTGTTCGCATTAACTCACAACTTACGAGATAGTGAAAACAACTTGACATTTTCAACAAGAAGAAGTGGTATTGCTAACAATTTTGGGCTACAACTTATTGCATTTTGAAAAGTCGTCTACACTAACTAACTCATAACTTATAAGTTAATGGAAACAAATGGACATTTTTTTGAATAATAAAAACAAGAAGTGGTGCATAAGTTATTGCTTTCTGAAAGGCACCCTTAGAGTACAGCAATATTGATTATATTTTGCATAATACTACTTATTTATATTTATTTGTCTTTGTGGCAGCGCATAAATAACAAGATTATTCAATGAGCTAAGCTCAACACACAACCCATTTCTTTGTGATCAGATCTGATCTGATAATGGGGCTTCAAAGCATGGGGCTCCTACGCACAAGTCGCGTGGAACAAATTGCAATTAGTTTCTCATTTTAATAAGGAGTTTTTTTTCCTTCAAATATTGTATACATTAACCGGGGTTATAAAGAGTTAGTAGGTTAGTTCTCGCCCCCTCGAAAAGTTTCAGAGATTATTCATAGCCCATCCACGATGAGGCCCGAATTCCGGCCTGTGGCAAAGAAAGAATCAAGAGATGCCAATTGAATAACGTTAGCAAAAATGTATAGTAGAGTAATGTAGTACACCATTTATTGTCAGAATTAGGCCAACTTTCGGCTGAGTCAAAGTCAAAAAAAAGAAAAGGAGAGACAACTAGATTTCCTATACAATTGCGTTATGTGTTAGTAGTACTAATAAATGCCTCTGGTTTAGGTAAAGTTGCTTTAAATTTTGTACTTAAACGCCACAGTCCTTGTCATTATCCACTTCAAAGGCACGTGGATACTAAAATTATGGAGTAGTACTGTAGATGATACTTGGAACATGAAAATAGACTGTTCGTTTTTTCTTATGGATATTTTCCTGGTCTGTGTGTCATGTATTTTAACATTTTTTTTATACTAATTTGACAGTCCAAAAACCACAAATAATCTGGTTTTCTTGACTCTTTTTTTTTCCTGAGCTTCACCCTACTAAACTAACGTTGTGCGAATTCAATGCACGGGCCAAAAAAAATATTTAGATTTGTGGTTGAAAACAAAAATTCTAATAACTTGCATTAGTTTGATAAAATTGATCGAATTAACTAGTACGAGCTAGGTCCTCACATGCTACAAAAGGCTCCAAACACAGTTGTTTTGTGTTTTAAAGGTGTGTATAGCATGGCTCTTATATGGTATATGTGTTAGTGTGTTACATATATGTATGCACGTGTGTGTGTGTGTGTGTGTGTGAGAGAGAGAGAGAGAGAGAGAGATGGCATTGTAAGATACAAGCATCAGAGCACATGGTGAACTGGGTCCTCCACTGGATCTAATCTATCCAAAAGCCTGCAGAAGACGAAAGGTAGCTAGTAATCAAAATACTACTACTAGTATATATTCGGCCCAAAATGATGGAGAAAAGCCTTTGTCATAACTTTGATGGTCTTCTGCTTGCTCATTGGCTGAATTTTCCAGCTCGAATTTACTCAACCTCTCCTTTTTTTCTGGTTTGACTCATAAAATGGTGCATGGGCCACAATGCTATGATCAACATTTTTGGTGCCTGCACCATATGTTCCAGAACCCTGCTGACTGTCTCTATGCCTTTCTTTCCCCACTTTTTCTTTCTCAGTACATTTTAGTGATCTCCTGCCTCTGTATTTGAAGACTTAGGGAAAAACCTAGCTCACATGGACAGACAAATTTCTATTTTCCATCCAGCTAGTCTTTCTTTCACCTATTTGAGTGGTCCGGACTCGAACGGTCGAGTCCAGGGAACATGGTTAACCATAAATTATTGTGCTCGCAATTCTTCATCCTCCAATGCAAAAAATGCATATTGTTTAACCATAAATTATTGTGCTCGCGATTCTTCATCCTCCAACAGAAAAAATGCATATTATTCATTAAGAGGAGCAACCGGAAAACTTGTTTGAGAGAGAGAGAGAGAGGAGCAATTGCACCCTCATTAGAAAGCAATTATGCCCAAAATTCACACACCGCCCAAACACTTGCTAACGAACTTTGTGTAAGTCTAGCCGAGCCGAATGCTACATGGTCTCTCAAGTGCCACAAACGAAGAAAATGCACGAGGACACGGTATCAAACCCAAAATCTTCAATTTTTACGAAGTCGGTAAGGCCATAAGGCAGGAATTTGGAAAATGCTTTATGGGGTTGGAAGGAGGCATGTGACTACAGAGGAGCGTCACATGATCAAGCATTTGTAGGACTATAAATACACGATTTATTAGGCCAAAAAGCGTTATCCTAAAGAAGATGCTGCTGCTATTCCTATAGATTCCTTACATGTATAGAGAAGGCATATGCGTAAGGAAACAGTGATAATTTTAAACATATGAATCGCGATGAAATTCTATTTGTTTAGGCGCTACGTGATGTAAAAAGGAAATGAAAAAAGCAAAGGATATGAACCTGTTTATATATGCCAAAAATTCATGCATTGAAGACATCTAAGAGCAGGGCCGCCAGTGGTGCCAAAGTGGCATTGCCAAATTCTTTTCTTTTAGTCGCACAGTGTCGAAAAGAAAAAAAAATAAAAAATTCTTGTTTGGTGTCCTTACACAATCTTAAAACAATTTAATCCATCCCATTTTCCATGCAAATGAAATAGTTTAGATGATTTGGCAAGTTTGGTAGCAATTTCTAAAGATGATGCCATATATGACACCAAGAATGACATTGCTTAAATTAGACATTCCTTTATTCATTCCTCAATTTGGATTCCTCCTTTCTTCAAGTACTGAATTAACGAAATTGCAACCAATTACTATGATCCACACAGCTAGCCCCAGCAACAGAGCATGATAACAAGCAATGATATCAAGTGGTGCGAAATGGTAAAGATTTGCAAACTTGTAACCAATTTATATTATTATCCTACATAAAGTCTTTTAAAGTTTTCTCTCTTCAGTTATCCGGCTTTTGCACATTCTTCTTTAGTAGTATTTGTTTACGTTTTGATAGTATTGCTATCATTGAAGAAAAGGAAATACACGGTACCTAGGGCTGCAAACGAGCCGAGTCGAGTCGAGCTTTACAATGTTCAAGTTTGTTTATTAAGTTTTTAATGAACACGAGCTCGAGCTTGAGCTCAGTGAAAACTTAACGAGTCGAGCGGGCCTTGGCTTGACTCAAGTTCGAGCTTGTTCATGAGTCTCAACGGACCAACGAAAAATATACATATATCCACGCATAGACCTAATACAATAAAAAATATTTTGATTGTGAAGGTATATATTTTTCATTTTCCTATGGAGCAGGGGTGTATTGGTATGCATATGCTATCGCCTCCCTTGATTGATTGGAAAGTGAAAACGGAAAAAACAAATTATGAAATAACAATAAAAATCCTAAACTTAAGTATATATACCCCGGCTTGCGAGCCGACTCGAGCCGAGCTTATTCTAGCTCGAGCTCAGCTCGGTTACAAAACGAGCTGAAAAATTGGCTCGAGCTTATTCGTTTAACTTCCGAACCGAGCTTGAACGAGCTACTACCGAGCCGAGCTGCGAGTTGCTCGCTCGCGAGCCGCTTGATTCGTTTGCAGCCCTAACAATACCTATTTACCAACGACCTTCATAAGAAATCCGATCTCTTTCTGATCTGAAAAACTCATTCACCTCTATATCGAAGGATTTTTCGGCCATTAAATTGTGTGACTTTTTTATTTTATGTTTTAAATTTAACGGCCAGATAATCGCTCGACACAAAAACTCAGCTGCACATGATAAGTTTTCAACACAACATCCTGAACCTGAACGGATCTGCCCTCCGTTCGTTAATCATCTACTCCAAAATTTGCTTGATGGATGAAGCAGACAAGGCAAACCACAAGCTAGTAACAAGAACACTCAAATTTCTCATTACATATCGCAATTAAAACCTTACAATACACACCCAAAACAGGACTTAAGACTCTGAA
Source organism: Rhododendron ovatum (assembly GCA_019656835.1). Taxonomy (NCBI): domain Eukaryota; kingdom Viridiplantae; phylum Streptophyta; class Magnoliopsida; order Ericales; family Ericaceae; genus Rhododendron; species Rhododendron ovatum. The sequence continues at coordinate 25,782,170 of CM033793.1, read as the reverse complement.
ACAGAAAATACAACCGACCCAACACACTACTACAATTCACATCATATATATACCGGTAGTAATAAAATACAGACTCAGGCATCTTGAGAGAGAATTTACATCGACCAAAATCTAACCGGAAATCTCAATACTCTTAACATCGGGCTTCTTCACCTCCTCCTTTGGAACCGTCACGGTCAGAACCCCGTTCTCCATCCCCGCCCTGATCTGATCCATCTTCGCGTTCTCCGGCAGCCTGAACCGCCTCACGAACTTTCCGCTGCTCCTCTCCACCCGGTGCCACGCCTCGTCCTTCTCCTCCTCCTCCACGCGCCTCTCCCCGCTGATCTGCAACACCCTGTCGTCCTCCACCTCCACCTTCACCTCCTCCTTCTTCAGCCCCGGCAGGTCCGCCTTGAACACGTGCGCCTCCGGGGTCTCCTTCCAGTCCACGCGCGTGGTCACCAACGCCGAGTTCTCGCGGAATAGTTCGGGGAATTGGGGAAAGGTCCGGAATGGGTCCCAGACGTCGAGGGGGAAGGGATCGAAGATGCTGTTGCTAGCGCTGCTGCCTCGTCGGTCGCCGAAGAAGCTTGGGATTAGAGACATTTTTTTCTGGGTTTGGTGCGGAAGTGAATCGAAGGAATTGGTTGAGCGTTTGGAAGCCTGATTGGATTGCAAGAAGAATGCTACGCTGGAATGATTGCTTTGGTTTGTTGCTGCTGAAGTGAGGAGAGAAAGGAGGGACGTGTTGGGCATTTATGAGAAGTGAAAGGAGAATTCTAGTACGTTCGGGGATTATCGATGCGGATAAGTGCGAAGTGGGCTGACGAAGTTTCTAGTACGTGCGAGACGTATCTAGACGAACGACGGACGGACCAACCCGTGAGGACGTAAGAGCTTAGCTCGGCCCAACTGAGGTGGATCGTAGGCGCATACACAACGGTGGAAAACGAGTAATGCCATAGACACAACAACTCTGCTTACACCCAGCCAATCACCCCTAGAGTGTGCTGATCAATGAAGCTCATTTTTTATTGGCTCAGACTAACACTACGATTGGGCACATTCCCTGTTCGGCTAATCAATGTGCTGACTACCTTGCTAGGTTGAGAGCTGAACACACGGAAGATCTTGTGTTTGTTATGGACATGCCTATCGCGATAAGAGAATTTGTAATTAGAGATAGCTTGAATATCTGACAAGTGCTAGATTAGCTTGTGAGCCAAAAACTTTGTTTGTACTCTTAATGTGGTACTCTCTTTCGTAAGTTTTATTGAATTTTCGTTTGACAAAAAAAATAGACATAACAACTTCCACGATATACACTTGCTTAGCAAAAAAAAAACTTACACGATATACTACGGAAGTACGGAGTATTGTTTAAACAGATATCCTATAGGTACATAAATTCATGTACATACATTTTGAACCTCTCGGATTTTATAAAAATGATTCGAGCCGCTTATTTTGTTCTAAATAGTTTGTTTAAAGTCTTTGTAAAAATCAACTTTTTCACATATCGGTAACAACATTTACAAAACACCAAATGTGCTTCATAATCCAGGCCTACATTTCTGAAGTAAAGTTAGATGTTTCGTAAACACTTTTTCCGCTATCCAAAAAAATTAATTTTTTACAAGGACTCTACACAAAATCATTTTAAACAAAATGAGTGGCTCGGATTATTTTTTAAGGATCCGAGACGGGCCCAAAATACGTATGTACGCGGTATATGTACACAAATGAGACAATGCCACCTCCAACCCAATTCACCACAAATCACACTCATCAGCAGAGAGCCTTCAGTTTTTGGACGAAAAAAACTGATATAATGGAAAAGTTTTTCTGTACCGGGTGGGCACGGGTCACATGGTACAGAGCACAATGTCGGCCATCCAAACGTGTTTTGGACGGTCTAAATCTATTTGGGTAATTTTTTAGTATAAAATTATCTAAACACCCCTTAAGCCCAAACAGATCTAGACCGTCCAAAATACATTTGGATGACCGAGATGCTTGATCGGCACCACGTGGCCCGTGCCCACCCGGCACTGAAAAATTTCTCCATATAATGGGGGGTAGTGGGTACCACCTCCAACCCAATTCAACACAAATCACACTCATGAACAGAGAGAGGCTTCCATTTGTACTACACCACATGCAAACAATGTGTGTAGTACATTTCAAAAAGCAAACTCACTCTCCCATCACCTTGTTTAATTGCACAAATAAATCCTCTCTCATCAATCCTGATGATCGAAGTCCGAATTCCGAATTCCTCAATGGATATATCAACATCAATTCCTACAAACAAGCCACTCAAGTACTCCTCCATTCGTTCTTGTGATGTTACACAGTCCAAGTTTTTGTGTAGTACAAAATTTGAACCAAAGAAAATGTACTACCATATTACCATACCAAATGGTATATACAATTATATATAGACATCTAGAGAGAGAGAGAGGGAGAGAGGGAGAGAGAGAGAGAATCATATCAGAGAATTTATCAATGATGCACCAGAAAATGATGAATTCCCACATGACATTTACCTGGGGCAAGAACAGAAAAGAGAGTCTAATCTCCTACTTAATAGAGTTGATATCAGTGTTTCTGCTTTCGTTGCTAGTGGAATGTCTCTCTCACACCCGGTTCATCAACGCCGTCAAAAACGACGTCGTTGCCGGGCTCATGCAGACCGTCTTGTACGGAGTCCGGATCGGACTGGCTTACTTGGTGATGCTGTTGGTCATGTCCTGCAACGTTGGGATATTGCTGGCCGCCGTGGCTGGATTTTCTGCCGGATTCTTGCTATTTGGTAGTCGGGTTTTCCGTACATCGGAGACAATTGGGGTGTATCAAAAGCCTACAGATCTTCCTCCACTGAATTGCTGATCAACTGTGTGGAATATGTAGTACTTGGGTTAGGTGTCCGCGGCCGTGGCCTCACCATTTGCCCAGACTCGAATTATACGGACCGTTCGGGCTATAGGGATTAGAAAATTACTCTCTCGGTTCCATTTTGTTTGTATGTTATCCCTTTTGTCTATTTTGTATTTATTATCTTTCAATATTTTTTATGATTTCGACAACTTTGTATCATAGAATAAATTGAAATTTATCAAATAAGATCTATGTTGCATATTATTCAGATCATTGATGACATGTACAATTTGGAAAATAAACGCTCCATTATTCTCTTATAACTCCTTATTCGGCCCAACAAGCCGCTTCATTCGATAATCGCGGATGTCCAATTAAAATTAGGACAAAGTTTCATTTAGACTAGTCTGACACAAGAATTAATAGAACATGCAAAAGGGGCTTGGAGAGAGAGCATGTTGTGCCTCTTAGGGCATGTACGGTATCGGTATTGGGATGCTTTGAGGTAAAGATTAAAGAGCTAAAGCTTAGAAAGGAGGCTGTAGCAGAGTAGCTACTATGTAGGTAAAATACATTTGGCTCCAAGATACCGATGAACTATTCATAATCAATCCATTAAAATATTATTTTTCCTCTCTCTCCTCCCTACCACTCCCTCTTCTCTCTCTACCCTTCTCGCAGTTTCTCTCTATTTTACAGTATATTTTATAAGGATAAAGAGGTATAATAGAAAAGATTTGTATAGAATTGAGAGATATTTGAGTAAGTAAAATGAAAAAAGTGGATTATTGAGTAGGTAAAATACCTTTTGTTGGTGTACATGCTTATGAGCTTCATCGTGAGTCTAAAATAAGCATAATCAGAACAGTACTCCTCCTATTTTTAAATATGGAGCCCGACAAGTGGAGCATGCTTGTAATTAGAATCAAGCCAATCCAACATCGGTAACCACATGATCTGGAAAAATCATACTGCCATTCGCTTTTGCGAGAATAATTTACTTCGAACAATTTGGCTATCGATGTTTGTTCAACTTGATTTTTTACAGAGAGAAAATCTTCTCGTGCATAAGCGCTGTGGGGTCAAAATTTCTGGGCCTAGGATGGAGCCCATCTTGAAGTCACAGCAGGCCTCCATGTCCGAAGCCCATCTAACCAATCAAGTCTCGCCCATTTAACCCATTTCGATCTGGGCTTAGGATGGAACCCATTGGGCCAATCAAAGACGTTAATGTCTTGAAAGTGAGTATGTATAGCATTTTTGTAAAATTTTAAGGTCTAGAGTATAGAGCAATTGAACATATAAATGTATATACAGTACCACATGAGTTTAATTTAACATAAGAACCTCTCCTTTTTTTTTCTTGCTTATCGAGGGTGTCCAAAATGTTTTGCCTCGATTAATCCCTTGGGCACATACAGTCCCCTTCGAGGGTGTACCAAGTTAACTACCGGGCCTAAGCCCGGGGTAACCTCAAGGGGATGAGTTATGGAATTTCACCATAGGTCCACCCCTTCATATTCGAACCTTAGATCTTATCGTTGGATTTGGACCGCCCTTCATATAAAAAGTCTTAATTTAATTGGGAAAAACTTTCAATGTGACAACTTTATATGAATAATACTTTTAACAACAATTTTCGATACAATGAATTTTTTTAATGACCAAAGGCTCTTTTGTGGGAGGGGACAAACATATGATAACCGTTTTTAATTAATTAATTTTTTTTTTACTCTAACAGATATACAATACAAAAAACTCGAGGTGTTTGCCATTTACCAATACCAATTCCTTTAATATTCATTTTTTCTTCCGTTTCATAGCTTGATTATGGACTGCCAATTTTTCAACTTGGGTTTGTGAAAGTCATGTATTATGAGGGAATGTGAAGAAAATGGATAAAGTACACCTTCCAAAAAAGATTAACATCAAAGGCAATTACGTGATTGTTTGTTTGTTTATTTTTTGAAAAATCTGAATGTAATTTTTTTTTATATATACTGTAGATGTCTAGCCTACGCCTCGTAAGGGAATGGGAAAGGGATATCATTAAGCAGTATACGGGTGGGGCAAGTCTATTAGTGTTAACCACCACACTACGTACCAGGGACGGATCTAGGAATATATCCTAGTGGGGGCACCTATTAATCATAATAGCGAAAGTTTATTTTTTTAGTCAACCACATTAAGATCGTACAAAATTAAGGCATGTATTACTAACTACAAAATTTTATTAACGCGTACTTTAAGTTAAATTAGGTAAAAATGAGCACAAAATCCTATACAAATTTTTTAAAGTATGTTATAAATGAACATCGGCAAGTTTTAGAATAATCAAGCTAATTTTGTTAATGACTTTATTTTAAAATATTTCTCCCAGACGATTAAAAATAAAGAGAATTAAGAAAGAATTAGCTCCAAATAAACAAACAGTTTGCAAAGCAACAAATATAAGTACATCATATGATGAAATTCATACGTAAAACTAATTCTATATGTTCATTTTTTGAGATATAGACATGATTGTCAAATCCAGAACACAAGAAGACCATCTAGTCAATCTTCGCAAAGTCTTCGACCGCCTCCGGAGTAAAGGATCAACAACTACGACTAGGAGGAGTCTTCTGCGAAAGCATGTATGCAGGCTCCTCTCTTACTTCCACCTTGATCAGATGGATGTCTCTTATTTCTTCTGAAATTCGGACCTATGCAAGTGTGTATGTTTATATATTAGTATAGCATACCTTCATAATTATGCTAATTTCTACAAAAATATAAAAAAATTATTTTAATTTCGAGTGGGATCGGAGCACGCGTTCGAGTGGGGACACGTGCCCCCGTGTAAATCCGTCCCTGCTAAGTGCTCGTGCTCTTGACAAGAATCAAACTCTCATCTTTTATGTCGAAGAGATGAGAAAGTGTTATTGGGCTACAAGCCCGTGGACAATCTGAATGTAAATTAGGTTGCTTTATCGATGCTGATTAATTATGTAGTACTCCACTATTTGTCTACTACTACTTAATTAATTAATCAATTGAGTTATGTTGCATTTGTCGTACGCGAAGTGATCGAGCCGTGAGTCGATAGATACTGCACCACTAGAGTACTACTGGCTTAGCTAGTGTATATTTTACCTAATCTCTCTCAACTTAGAAGTAACGAGTTACATTTTCTCTGTACATGTCTGACTGTCTTCATCAAAATGACAAAGGATGATTTATTGAAAGCTTGTAAGAATATATTAATGACGTACAAGAGCAGTCCGTTGTTTGTAGGTCTCAATGTCAAAGAAAACTACTTAATTATCATGATGCGCCAATTCTATTCTATATATATACATAGTATAAGTATGTGTGTGAGCGTGTATAAAAAGGTCATCCCGGCCGTGCCAATTTACAAACCATTGATTTTGATGCTTTCTTTATTTTTATTTCAAAATTCGTTGCAGACAAAAGATTATGCATCCATTACTAATATATAGCACGCAATGTCCGGAGTTGTTTGATGCATGTGTCAGGATCATTGTCCGAACATCTGTGTCCCACACAAACATTTAGTACTTCATGCATTAAGTTGAAGAACCGTACGTTAATGAGTGAATAATCTGTATCTCGAAGTTTTTGGGTGCCGGGCGGGGTCCGAATTTTAGAAAGAGGAAAGAGAGTGGTGGGGTTTGAGGAGAAAGAGAATAAACTTGAGCCGTCCAAAATACGTTTGCATGGTTGGGAATGCCGACGGGTACCGCGTGCAGCCACGAGGCCGGTACCAGGTACCCGCTCGGCATCCAAAAATTTCTCTTCTAACGAAAACCTACCAGCCACCATTGTTGTTCAATGGCATACGTATAAACCTAAAATCAGCACGCGTAAGAATTTTTAGACGTATTTTATTATTCTTTTTGGTTTTTAGTATCAACTTTTCTGGTTCGAACTGGCTAGCTGCACTTCCTAATTCAAACGGGGCTGGTTGAAACTAATCTCTTGGATATGTACTCTAATTATTCTTGTTTTCTTTTGCTTCGTGACGAAGGTGTCAGCTGGGGCTTATAGCTAGCTAGCAAGGTCCGCAAACGAGCTGAGCCGAGTTTTATGGTGTTTGAGCTCAGCTAGTTTAGAATTTACCGAGCTCGAGTTCAGCTTGATTCTAATCGAGCCCAAATATTCGACCCCGAACTCAAGCTCGATCAATTAGTATTTGGAAGAACTTGAGCTCGCGGTTTGAGTAATAAATGATGAGCCTTTATAGTTGAGCCGAACTCACACATAAGATACTGGTTTTATCTGCACAAGCTAGAGTTATCTCAAGCTCGGTTCCTTTCAAGTTGGACTCTTTTACTGAACGAACCGAAGACGAACATAAATACGATACTGACACATAACGTAAATAAACGAATTGTACTACGTTCAAATCCGAAAACCCCAAACTAGACATGTTTAACGAAATTTTGAACAACGGTTGGAGAAGTAATATGACTCTTTCAGCTAAATAAAGATTTATGTAAAAAATGTGGGAAATCACGAATCTTCGGATGTGTGTCGAAAAAACTGTTGAGAGATCACGAGTCGTGGGGGAATCAACGGATCGATCCAACGCCGACCCAGATCTATGAAGAAATTAATCATGAGCTTCAAATCTATTCGACCGTTCAACGTGGACTACCACCACCAGCTACCACTACCGCCTCCGCTCACTGCCGCCAGCTGCCGCGATAACCTACTGGCGAAAAGCATTCGCGAGAATAGTTAGTTTTTTAAAATTCGGACTATCCAAATCACTTTTAGACGTGCACGATTAAGCACCGTAAACTCTATTTACGGGTTGGTCCGTAAAAAAGTTTTTCTCATTGAAAAATTCCCATAGTGAACATTTTTTTGAGAAATCAATCTAAAACAGAGATTAGTTTGCTGAACAACTTTTATGACTTTGATACATATGGTAATGTTGACTGTAATTATTTTTTATTTTGACAAGCTAACATGACAGTATGACACGGATCAAAAATTTCACGGCACGATGAATATAAAAGATATACGAATGGTTAAAGGAACGGGATAATCTTGACGAGATACGACATGGATGGTGCTATACGGGACCATCCGAGTCGTTCGCTCGGCAATACAATGGTTCAGATTTTATTTCGGTAATGAACGACTTGGATGCTATACGGTGAAAGTAAAATTTGGACCGTTGAATTGTCAAACGATTGACTTAGATGGTGCACCACACGCCCTGCACAGCACCATCCCCGGTTTCCATTACGACCCTAATCAATATTGGTGACCTGTGTACTTATCAATTATCATGCCCTCAATTATTGGTATAGAGTGCTAATCTATCAATCTCGATTTTTTGTTTTCTTCGTTCATTTTATTCCAGGGGTCGAAGTCATCCTTTTTAATGCGTGACGAATGTCAACAATTAGGTGTCAACTGCAAGGCTACACTTCATTATTCTAGAGATAGAAAAAATCTTTTTTAATGGTTGAGCCGTGAATAGTTGTTTACGGAGCTAAAGTCTCGTTCCAGAAACTTTTTTAAAAAATAAGCAGCTTATTTCATTTTTTCAAACTCAAAAATAAAGTAAATGAAAAATATTTTTTCAATTTTTTTTGCATCATATAAAAGATCTAATCGAAATCTTCCAAACAAGATCCATATTGCATATTTTTATATTTCAATAAGCTCATAATTTTTGAGCTTGAAATTGTCTTCTTAAAAAATAAAAACTTTTTCTGGGTTCCGGAACGGAGCCTAATTACGACCGTTCAAAAGTGTTTTGGATGGTTCGGATGTTAATGAAATTTTTTTTCAGGGGAAGAGTTAAATCCTTTCAGGAAATTTTTTTATTAAAATCCGGACCGTCTAGAACACATCTGAACGATCGCGATTGATTTCTGCTGTAAAAATTTGAACACGACAGAACCGTGAATAAGTTTCTAGTGTAAATGAGTGCTAGTAGCCTAGTGTGTGTGTGTATATATATAAAAGTAGAGCTTGAGCATTAGATCTTGACCATGCATCCTACTGGATTAGGATACTCTAACGTGCTCTCTTAATAATCCTGCATTTCCGGACGTGAACTGTTTGATTAATTCACGGCACTTGCATTATTCCTGAGTTTCCAACACATTATTTTAGTTTTTCAAATTAAAAAAAAACCCGCATTATTAGTTTTAGGAGTTTCTAGCTAGTGCAAAGTTGACTAGAATTGTTTTTTTTTTTTTTATGTTGTGTTTGTCCGTTTGCGTGTGTGTCAGTGTGTGGTGTGGGGATGGTATCAACTTGGGAAAAAAATAATTTTTTTTAAAAAAATAATTTTAAAAAACTGTTACTTTCAGTTTTTTTTTTTTCTGTTTTTTCAGAAACTTTTTTTTTTACAAAAAATAATTTTTTTTTAATTTTGAAACTACAAGTTAGTAAAGTGTGTTTTTCAAAAAACTACTGTTTTTGAAATTTCAAAAATCTTTTATAGAAAACTGTTTTTTACACAAAATCTGTTTTTTAAAAATTGTATTTATACAGTAGTTTTTAAAATTTCAAAACTATTTGTGTAAATATAATTATTTCAAAATTGTATTTACAGTTTTTAAATGAACAAAGTGTGTGTTTTTTGAAAAATTATTTTTTGTGAATTATTTCTAACATAAACTGTTTTTTTTTTCCTTCAAAACAGTTTTTTCAAAAAATATGCGTGAAATGAAGGGAAAAAGTTTGGAGGGCCCATTGATTTTGATTATGGACAAAAAAATAACTAATGTGGGATTTGACATTGCTAACTTTAGCAACCTCTAAATGGATAATCAAAATCTGATTTGGCATGTTTTAATTATTCACATTTGCTTATTCCACTGCTAATGCTCTAAATTTCTATATACATTTAGAAAAAAATTGTAATTTTATTCGTTCTTTTCTTTAATTTTTTTTGTACCTTATGAGAGAATTTCGGAAAGATCTATTGTTATTTTTAGAGATTGAGTCTTCAAAAATAGAGATCTCACCTCCATTTGAAGACCAAATCTCTAAAGAAGACGATGGACTCTTCCAAAATTCTCCCATAAAATACAAATATTTCAAGAAAAGAGAGAGTAAACTGTCAACATATAGATTTTGAAACATTATAGAACTTGGTTAGAGAACCATCGAACTAGAATTTGGAAAACTGTGTCAAGATTTGTCAGGTTGTCAATTTATATGACACCATGCGCATCTTAAAAAAAAGAACCTAGAGTACTATTTAGTTGTAAAATTTAAGAAAACTAGTGACAATCTCATTTAATAGTGACATTATCGTGGAGAAGTGCGGCCGGCAGTGGTGGGGTGTCGGGGCCAGCAGAGCCCGATCGAGACGTTCCCATATTTCGTAAAACTGTTTTATCGTGACTTGAAAGTTATGGGTTCGATTTAAAAAATAACATCTCTGTTTGCATAAGGGTCCAGATTCATATATCGACCCTTTAAAAAATCCCGCATATACGGTAGCTCTGAGCATATTGGTTACGCTCATTTATATTGAAATAGTAGTAGTAGAATACAAATAAGAAATTAGGGTCTGAAATTGTATAACTTCATAAAATTATGCGTGGTCTCTTAGTTCAAATAAATTTATCTCGTCTTTTTCGCAAAAGCATAACCAAATATAAACTTGTGGGAATTTTCTAGCTAGTTACTAAAAAAAAATAGAACAATTTAGATAGGGTGGTGATTTTGCCACACCCTTTTTTGATAATGCCACATCCTGTAAGTATATTTTTTGTTGCAAAAATACACTTGCAAGGTGTGGCATTATCAAAAAATGGTGTGGCAAAATCATTTCCCTTTAGATAATATATAAATGTACTTTACATGGAAGATAGTAAAAACACAATAACAATGAAGGTGCATTTTTTTGGAAAAAAATTTATGCTATTGAGTGCGGCCCCCGGATAAGGATTTGGCTTTGGCGCTTTGCCATTGAGAGTGCGGGGTCATATTTCTGCCTTAGTGCCTTCTGCTTAGTTTGTAGATCGGGTAGATACCCGATCAAGCCTTCTAATTTTATATATTATACTATCCAAACCCCTTTCTAAGTCATTACCAATATATCCTTATACTATGATCATTTAATTTGAAAACGTCGAAATAATTGCCAGGTACTTAAAGTAAATTTTCTGATTTTATACACACATAAAACTTCAGGTAATGGAGCCCTTAACTTGTTAAGTTAAGGACGTCCCCTTTCCCAACCAATTTATGATGATCCAAACCGCTCAATATATTCAGAACATGATTTCAATGGTACCTATGAGAAATCAGGAAAAAAAATGACCGGGAACAGTTTGATCCGAGTAGTTTTTGGTCCCTTTCCTATGAGGGCGTCCTCATTTTAAATAAAATGCGGACGTCCCCTTTTCTCCCCTTTTTCGATCAACTTTCGATAATTCGAGCCGCTCAATGTGTTCAGAACATGATTTTAACAGTACCCACGAGAAATCAGCAAAACCAATGACCGGGAAGGGCTTGATTTGAGCAGCTTTTATTTGAACCGTTTAGTAAAAAATAAACAAAAACTGCTCGGATCAAGCTCATTCCTGGTCTTTCTTTTTTTTGCTGATTTTTTAATGGATACCCTTAAAATCACGTTCTGAGCATATTGAACAGCTTGGATCATCGCAAATTAGTTCGGAAAGGGGACGTTGTTAAGAGCGCCTTATTGGAAGTTTTGTGTTATCTCCTTGTAATATATAGTAAGTATATTTATATACATCCAAGCTATGCCGTATTGTGATGTTGCACGCAATGTGGATTATAATAAAGAACAGTATTGAAGTAGTAATAAATAAATGGAAGGAATCTCATTGAATCATCAGCAGTTTCCAGTAAGGAGACCATCGATCTGAGATTCTTAGAAGACAAGCAACATGTATGGAATTAATTTTACACACTTCTTTTTCGATATCTCACGTCTATGTGCCTTCAAATGATAAAGACGTATTTCACCATCGTCTGCTAATTGCTTGCAAGGGATCCGTTAAAAAACGTAATAGAACACCGCGTTGACTGATTCACTCCGGAAGAGTAATTTTATACTACAAGTTCCTCAATTCCATTATGGGAAGTACTCAAGTAGGAAAGGCCACTGATCTAACGGACCAACAAATTTGGTTCATTTTGTCCTACTGGAAATGCTAAACAAAACATTTTATTGAACAAGAAAATTTTGAATTTAGAAATAAATAAACGCAGTTGAAGTCTTTTTTTTTTTTTTTGGTTTCATTTCTTTTGACCTTTTAATCAGTATTATTGTCATGGAGAATGAAGGTACAAATTAACAATAAACTATCTAAATGAAGGGCCAGCCATGTAATAAAATTTTGAAGTATTGAGAAAAAAAATTGCGATTGAATATGGGCCAAGTTATTTTGAGGATCTTGCTATTAGTCACTTTGATTACTAATTTTACATTATGTTCACACTCCGTGAGGAGAGAGGGGAGATTAGCTATGCGTGTTCGGAATAGCGGAAGTGAGGAAGATATGAGGATCGCATAAGAAGTGAACGAGACTCGTGAAATTAACACAAACTAGTCCAATATAAATTCCTCGAAGTAGTTGCTTTTCCGAAGCAACTTCGAGGAATTGATAAGAAAATATCTTGAGAAGAATTGATAGCTTACCAAACCACCAAATTATGTAGTTGTGGTAGTATGTACTTTCGGTGTGAATGACGCCAAAAATTTAGAAATATCAGTCGAAGTATCTCACGTAAGTTGATTTGAACATTATATTATCAAACATTAAAAATGAAAAAGATTACGCAGTACTTCCCATTAACACAAGCAACCCCTGATAGTGATTGATTGCCGTGACGACTAGAATATTACTACGACATGGATTTCAAAATCAATCCTTTCCAACCACAACCATCACTTTAATTTGACCTAGCTAATTTACATTTTTAAAAAATTTAAAAAAAATGCAGACATCTTATTCTGCATCCATTATTCTTTCAGCTCCACTTTTTCCCAAAGAATTCCATTATTAGACAGAGACAATTTATTTTTTTATTGATTCTTTCCTTTGAATCAATGGTGAAGCTTCTATACTAAAAACAGACATTTAAATTAACCCGAGGATGATATAATGCATGATTTGGTGGAGTCAATATGTCCATTCCTGAGGAAGATCCATCTCGTTATGGTCCACATTCGGATTTGTGGCCTGTGCCTTCGCAACATCTGCATAAGATATCAACGGCGAATGAGGAGAGAGATAATTCAAAAAGGACGAGGACCATCTAATATTATCCTCCTCAAAATACTAGCTAGTTCCCATGTTGGATACTAAATAGGCACTTATATGTCTCATCACCCCTCTAATCCTATATTAGAAAATGAAAATAGAACTCAAATGTGTTTTCTTAATCATAATTCACTCTTGAATAAATAAAAGCTTAGATGAATTTGGCGTAGAAGCAAAAGTACCATGTTGAGATGGGTGGCTTGCGAAACTTGCAAAACCTTTGGACCGAGACCGAGCATTCATGTCTTCGAAGTGGAGTTGTAGGGCCTGGATTACTCTTGCAGGGATAAGGACCGTCGAGCATTCTGATCATCACGAAAACATGATATCAACAAAACAAAGCCTGCCTCGAATCTATCTACCTTTCCATCTATACAGTACAAGTAAATATTCAAAGAAATCACATAACGTGGTGTTACACGATACAAATCACGTCATGTGATAATCTTCATACAACACATATAAACCGACACGGTATATTTGTGCTTTTAATTCGGAAAGTGGAAAACTATTGAATTGTCATTCATTAAAATCATTTTGTCGAGCTGTCTAGATTGAAACAGAATCAAAATGAGGAGGCAATTTTACAAATAATAATAATACTCCGTAATAAAATAATAATAATAATAATAATTGTCAAGTTGCGTTACATTTTGTTCTTTTCAGTCAGATGTCTCCATCTCTCTTTTGTCGAGTTCAAATTGGAGTAAATGAGATATAGTTCTAGTTATTATAAATCAACATGGTGGACCCCAGAGAGCGATATTCCTGTTTCTGTCTTCTTGTGATGGGGGGACCGGGAGAAGATTCTTTTATTTCTATCTGGGTTGTGATTGGCCAATGGATACACCAAATAAAGCAATATTCTCAAGATTCAGCCAAACCACAATCACTCATATGGGAAACCAAAATGAATCGTGCAAATACTTCTCCGACCGAATTTAATTATTTTTAGTTCTATTATAATTGGTTGAAAAATGAATTATATATTTGAGTACGTAATGAATTTTATATTGAATATGGACCTTACTTGATAAATTTCGATTAGTTCTATCATACAATGTTTTTGAAATCACGTAAAATATTATAAATTGAAAGATATAATCGATTAAAAAATAACACAAACTCTAAAAAATGACTATTAAATCCAGACAGATGAAATAATTAATTAAAACTGATATAATCATAAGTAGATCCTTATTTGGTAGGGGTAATTTCATGCACGGTTATGCCGGTGATAGCTCATTGATTGTCGATAAGGTAAGAAGGATTAAAGAAATAGTACTAGTATCAATTTTGATGCACTTTATATATTTTTTTAAGGCACTTCTTTTTTCGTTTATCGAGGATGTCGGTAACATTTTGCCTCGACCAATCCTTCAGGTATATGCAGTTCCCCATCCCAAATGTACAGGGTAATTTATCGAGCTTAAGCTGGGGCCTGGAGATCCTGTAGTGAGCAAAGTCGCTACAGGGTTGTAATGAGCTTCTCAACCGTTTATCTCAGCAATCAACAGTTCGGATTTTAAAAAAAACTATTCTGGAAAGAGTTATTTTCTTCCATGAAAGAGTTTTTTATTTAATCTGAACCATTAAAAATACTTTTAGACTGCTGAATAGTTCATTACAACCATGTAGAAAATTTGCTCACTACACGGTCTCCAAATCCCCCTAAACCGTGGGAGTAACCTCAACAGGGAGTGAGTTATGTACCCCTTCAGATTCGAACCTTGATTTAGAAATTTTATTTTTAAGGCACTTTCACACATAAAATTATTACGGATTTAAGTAAATACCAAAATACAGTTTATTGCTATATTCACGTGAAAGTAAAAAAGGATAAAACTTAAAAGGTGGTGATAAGGATCATTTTTTTCCAAAAAAACCTTTATTTGTAGAGAGATGCTACATACACTACCATCCATCCACTACACCATCCACTACATTTTTTATACGGCTCACCCCGGCTCCCAAAAAAATACAGAAAAATGTCCATAAATTTTAGAATAATATTTTATGGGGCCCTGTAAAAAAACAGTTTCAAAAAATATCGGTAAGTATTATTTCTCGATTTGTAGGGACGAAACTATTTAACTGCACTGTTTCGCCCCTACGAATCAAGAAATAATATTTACCGATATTTGTTGGAGCTGATTTTTTACAGGGCACCATAATATATTATTTTAAAATTTATGAATATTTTTCTGTATTTTTTTGGGACACAGGATGAGCCATACAAAACATGTAGTGGATGATGTAGTGGTTAAATGTAGTGTACCTAGACTTATTGTTATTTGTATGTCTTCAATAAATATGGATAACTATTTCCCTTCCTTGGAATACTAGTCATTTACTCATTTTTCTAAGAATTTATTTTATGCCTACTTTAATTATGGTACAGATTTTTATTTTTATTTATTTTTTATTATTCGTTAATCCTAATTACTCTATCCTAATTAGAGTACAAATTTCTCAGGGCATACCTGATTTTTTGCGGACCTCGGGCGGGTTGCTAATTGCACGTGGCAAGAACACACCTGTACCACAAGATCCAGTAGTACTTCTTGAACCGGATCCTCCAAGAAAAACGGCACTCATGCCCGAACCCGAACGCACTTGCTGTTTCTGTTTATGTAACTGCCGACTTTGTTGCAGCGTCGGCCAGGCTCCCGCCGCCGGTGACCAGAAGCCACCACCTCCGGCTTCAGCTGATCTTTTACCTCTGTTTTGCACGTTGCGTGGTTTTTTATGCTTTTGCTCGACTTGCGGAGTTAAATCGGCCCCCTTCACTCGTCCTGCCCAACTCAGAGTGCCGCCTCCGTGTTTCACCGACGGTTGGTTCTCCAGATTATAAACCTGTATTCAGATCCCGCAAGGATTAGTTCGGATTTAGCTCGCATACATAGTCGCTCCGCTCCTATCTAGTGAAATTTCTGGTTCCGTCTCAATTATAAAAAACGAATTTTTGAAATAGGAACCCGAAAATATTTCTCCAAACCCAGTTCAGTGGACGTGTTTAGTATAATTGTGGATACTGACATTAGATTTTAGCTTCAAATTTTTGTGCAGGTTTTGGATTCCGAATTCTATTTGAAGTTGAAATACATGTTTGTTGCCGTTGTAAAATTATGAGAATTTCATTCATTTTTTAAAAATTTATGTTGCAGAATTTCAAAAGCCATTCAAACCCAACTTTTGTAATTTTGAGAATTTAATTTATTTTTTATAGGTTTTTTAGAATTC
The DNA here is from genome assembly GCA_019656835.1 of Rhododendron ovatum. Classification (NCBI taxonomy): domain Eukaryota; kingdom Viridiplantae; phylum Streptophyta; class Magnoliopsida; order Ericales; family Ericaceae; genus Rhododendron; species Rhododendron ovatum. The sequence continues at coordinate 25,765,788 of CM033793.1, read as the reverse complement.
GTAAAATTTGAGAATCCGTTATCTAGAATTTTTGTTAATACACTTCAAACTGATTTTGAAAAGCTAGAATCTCAAAATCTGGGGGAAAAAAAAAATTCTCGCAAAACACCACAATATGCAAGTGTTCTGTTTTCGCAAGAAAATAAATACCAATAACAGGAAGGAAAAAAAACAAAAAAAATTATCTTCTTACATGAACAGCTCGTGAATGATATGAAAAATAAAAATAAAAATTATCTTCTTACATGAACAGCTCGTGAATGATCATCCGAAAAAGCTGGAAAGTTATGCTTAGGGACTGAAGTGGGTCCTCTACTGAGTGTGCTCTGAAGTTTCTCACCATGGTGCTCCGTGGGTGTATCGAGCGCTTCTCCGTCATCTTCTTCGAGCATGTAGTCGGCCATCTTCCGAGTCAACTCAGCGATGAACTCGTCGTCCCCCTCCTCCTCCTCCTCGCTCTCTGTTTCAGTAGAACTTAGCTCCGATCCAAACGCTGAGCTCAAACCCGAAAACGAAGAAGACCCGGACGAACCAAACACGTTTGAAATCAAGTCGGTACTCGACCCGTTCTTGGTGATGCTGATCCGATTCGCCAAGAAATCGTCGTCGTCGTTGAGCAACCTCTCACGCTCGTGGAATTTAAGAGCCATTTTGGTAACGGATGCCCGATTGATGTGCGACCGTGGAGTTTATTTATACAGTGGGGTGAGAGAAGAAGAACCCAAGTGGAATTTTGAAGATTCCAACTTTTATGGGAGGTTTCTAATTGAAGAAGACACACAGTAATTGCATAAGTGTTTTAGGAGGAGAGAGAAAGGAGATGGTGAGCTACAAGGAATTTTTTCGTGATTTAAGGACATTCAGGAGAGAGAGAGAGAGACCCAGGTACGTAGGGGGCGGGTTGAGTCTGAGTCGGAAATTATTCAATGCCGTGGTAACGTTGGGTATGATTCTGGACCCCACGGTAGTTCGCAGTCCACACACCTGGGGTGAAACTCACATCTACGTGTGGTCCAATTATATCCTCAACTTACCTCACGGTAATTGAATAATTAATCACTCAAGTCCGTTCAAAAAAAAAAAAATTCACTCAAGAGAAGATATTCAATGGGCAAGGTTTAACGCGAATTAAGATCACACGTTGATGTGAAATCCATTCTAAGTACGTAGACCACACATTAACGAGTGATTCAGATCCGTGCTAAACCTTGCGCAGAATTCTATCTGTCGACTTCAAATTTTTTTTGCAAAAATTCAAAAATAAAGTATTTTTGTACTGCATTTGAATATTTTCTGTATATCTTCTCTGAGTCTAAAGTCGGTGTGTGTTGGGTTTAGTGGTTGGGCCGTACATTTATCCAGCTGCGCAAACTGTTCACCTGCCATTTGTTGGCAATTGTTGGAGGGATTACTGCGTATCAATAGAGTTCGTGCAAATTACACCGACACCCCCCCATACGTTTCATCAGTACGCGTGACTGAGTTCTCTTGGACTAAACTTAAATCTGAAAGTTGTTCTTATTTAATTTTTTTTCGTATTTGTTAGTTTTGTCAAACTTTTGAAGGTTATTAATTCGTCTCGACGAGAGGATCGAAAAAGTAAATTTTTTTACTTTTACTCAAATATTTTGAAAAATAACTACTTTTTAGGGCAAAAATGACATTTTTGCATTACACACGAAGACACAAATACTTACACATACACTCACAATAGAGGTGGGACCTACACACTAATTCTAAACTTATTGAATTATTGTATTATTCCTTGTGTGATACTTCAGGGCCTTTTCCACCATATGTTTGTGTATGTTTAACTAAAAAGTTTTTAGCTCCTACACAAATGTCTAATGGAAAAAACTCATGGAGCGTCATGTGACGGTGCTCCAAAACCAGTGAATAATCACACCTAGCTAAAGGTGTTAATGGTATGATAAATTAGTTAAACTTATGTTTTTAACTTATGAAAATTGAAAGTAAATTTCTTAAAAGAATTCCTTATGAGTAATCATAAATATTGCAAAGAAGGTAGAATATACAAGTAATTATGGAAATAATTTTCTTAAAATTTAAATACAAGAGCAATCAATAATATGTTTCCTTGAAAAGTTGAAACTTCCAAAAGGATCAACATTAAGGGATGTGCATGTGCAACATGAACCTATTCTAAATCATAAAAAATGTAATTGATTTCTCTAATTCTTTCCCTTCCTCCTTTTTTTTTAGGTGTTGCGCCTGTAATACTGAACCAATCATCGTCACCACCAACAAGCAAGTTGCCATTCTTCCTCGCAATAATCATCATCTAACCAATTAGCCCAATAATCGTTGCAATCGTAGCCCACCTCTTCCACACCACCCAATTTGCTAATTATTATTCCCTTCTTTTTTTTTTTCACCTTTGGAGCCCTCCCTCATTGCCTAACCATCAACCATGACCTTCGCCAACCCCTACACTCACTATAACTGAATTAATCGCCATTGGTAAGAAAATAGGGTTGTAGTTAAATTACAAAGGCAACAATAAAAATATGTGACGATTGGTATGGTGGTGATTACGATGGTAGTGCACCAGTAGGTGGTCTTAGGGGTGTGACACGGTGGTCGTTCGTATTAAATGAGTAATACTTTAAATGGTAAAGATGGGTGGTAAAGTAGTGGTCAAATTGGGCAGTTTACTCTAAAATATTTCGCTAGGAAAGAGTAATAGCCCTTGGGTCACGAGACGATTGACTAACTTAGTATTTTTGTGAAGTTATGGATTTTAAATCATAGAAGGACTGACATCGCTAATTCAAATATATGGTGGGGCTGTAATTGTAATAATCTAGAGAAACAAAGCACTGTTTGGCCCTACACTTTCCACTCCTACCACAGCTACAAACAGTGCTCGTCAAAAGGGGTTTGTTTCTTCTAACACTACCAACCAACGCTGTTGACCATTTGGCCTGCTATTTTGGGAAAGCTGAATCACGGATAGAGAGAATTACATTAATACAATACCGGTAAGAACTTTGGAACCAAACATCACCTAACTAATTAGAGCAACATGCCATAAATGGCCAAGCTCAACAAATAGTACCACAAGACTCCGTCACTCCGTTCACGATAGTAATTAATTTATGTATCACAATTTTTTGGTTTTGTCGTTGTCTAATTTTTTTTTACATTTGTTAGTTTTATACCAACTTTTATGTGATATGGGTGAACAAAGACGAGAGGAATTGGAAAAGTAAAAAAATTTAACTTTTACACTTGTATTTTGGAAAATATCCAAAGAAAAAGTTGTGTAAAAGTTTTTTTATTTATTTTTCTGATTCCTCTTGTCGTTACTCATCCATATCACATAATAGTTTGGTGTAAAACTATCAAATGCAAAAAAAAAAAAAATTGAATAGAGACAAAACCAAAATATTATTCTGCATAAGAATAATTGAATAAATTATTCTGAATAAAGACAAAACCAAAAAATAAGTCACTTGGCTTATTTTTTTGTTCTTATTCAATTTTTTTCTCATTTATTAGTTTTTTGTCAATTTTTTGGGAATTATTGCTTCTTTATGGCAAGAGGAATCTAAAAGAAAAAAAATTACTATTGAAATTTAATTTTTTTAATAAAGACAAAAAAATTGGCTCATTGGCTTATTTTTGTCTTTATTAAAAAAAATTAGGTTTCGATCGTAATTTTTTACTTTTTAGATTCCTTTCGTCATGACGAAGCAATAATCTCAAAAAATTGACGAAAAACTGACAAATGTAAATTTTTTTTGAATAAAAATAAAAAAATGGCTTATTTAGCCGAACAGTCTCTTAATCACTAGTGTAAGGGTAAAACTACATCTTCGTTTTCATTGCATTACGCCAATCAAATGGAAACCTACCTGTTTAATTTTTAGCGGAAAATTAACTGACATGAGAAATTACGAGAACGGAAAAGTAATATTTTTATAGTGGTAAAAGATCTTACTTGAAAATGATTGCAAAGAATATTGGGAACAATTCTCTGCAGGTGACACAGCAGTATCTGTGATATTAATCATGTAGAAATTGATTGTTTAACGCCTAGCGAACTTCGTGAAATGGACACACATGAAATACAAGTGGAGTATATTTTTTGGCTTGCTACGCAAACGGTTAAAATATCAGATTCGGTTAGAGTTGTGGCCGGTGAATCAAACCTCACCGGACTGGATTTTGATTAGTCCCCCAACCAAGAAGACTCAATTAAGAATTATATTCGTACGTTTTTGGGTCTCTCTCTAGTCTCTTCCCACCACTCATCTCCCTCCCCAATGAATATCTCTCTTTGTGCCTATATATATATATATAAGTTCTTTAATTCTTTTTTCTTTTTAAAAATGCCTACAGATGCATCGATGGGAGGGAGGGAGAGATGAAGAGACTTTTTATTGTTTTCTTTTTTAAAATTACGAATCGTGGGAGATAGATGGAATCAAACCCAATAAAGCTGGAGATTTAATTGTTAATTAATTAATAGAGTTTTATTATTATTATTTTTGTCTATAAAGATGTATACATAAAATTAGAGATAGGTCTCGTGGAACTGAATACTAAATTATCAGACTAGTATTTTATTTTATTTTATTTTATTATCATCGTATACATCAGCGGGGTGTTAGAATATCTACAATGCTATAATTAAAAATTGATAATCAAAAATTGTCACATCAACTTTTGATTATTCATTTAAGAGATTGCTAAGATTAACAATATTACGAATCACTGTGTTTGGCTGACAATTTTGGAGTGAAAATTTTGAGTTAAAATGTAAAAACATGTGATTGGACGCGAGATCTTAAAGATGAGTGGGGACTTGAGTGGGTTCTCTTGACTCACTCATCAGAAGGGAAAAAAAAAAAACTCATTCCAATTACTCACGGGTTGCTCCAAATTTTCAAATTTCTGTTCAATTACTCACGGATTATCCCAAGTTTTCAAAAGTTTGTTCTGATCTCCCAACCTCACTTTTTTAGAGCAAACAGATTCGGACCAATTTCGGAGGAGAGAGAGTCGGACCAATTTCGGAAGAGAGCGAAGAGAGAAACGGGACCCCTTGCTTTTCAAGGGACCCACTACTTTTTGGTCCCCTTACTTTACAAAAAGTTTGCATTCAAAATTAACTTTCTGAAATAAAAGTTCAAAAAGATGAACCAAACACACTGATTATCCTTTCAAACTATAAAAAACTAAAAACTGTAAACAGTAAAAAATAGTATTTCTAGAAATAGTTTTGAAACTAATAGAAACTATTTACTAGAAATAAAAAATAGTTTTTGAAACTTTTTTTTTTTTGGAAAAAAAAACTGTTTTCTAAAAAAAATAATTTTTAGTAAAATAATTTTCTTTGAAAATATTATTCGAAAAGAAAGAGAGAGAAAAAGGGAACAGAGATAGAACATTTTTATATAATGATTGGTATATTTGATTGAAAATATGTAGGGTCTATTAAATTTGATTATTGTCAAAAGGTTACTAGTTTTGGTTATCCAAAGCCCAAAATTTGATTATTTCTAAAGAAATTGTCAAGTTTGATTATAGTATTGTGAGCCATATTTTGCACAATATTTTTAACTTTAAAAATCTTTTACTTTTGATTATAGCATTGTGGACACTCTTAGTATGTTAGTTCACAGAAAGTTTTAGAATTTACTATGCCGTTTCAAAAAAAGTTTTAGAATTGGGAAAATGACAGCCCATGACACGTTTTGATAATTAATACCCGCCAAGGACATACTGAGAACATTTGGTAATGTTGAAAATGTCCTCAGCAGATATTAATTATCAAAACATGTCATTGAATGTCATTTAATTTACCATCTGGGACAGAAGCCCATTGGTATCACACCAACATTTGACAATGTGGTTCCTAGAAGTAAAAAGAGATGGTGAAAATAAAAAATTTGTTTGAGCCATCTTTTGGTGTGATCGATTTGATCGGATAGAAAGTCATTACAACAAATGTGGCACAATACATGACAAATTTATAAAATGGCTATCGATGTAACTTCGAGTTGAAGATGGTTTTATTGGAGTTATATTTAGCCAAATTATGGCAGCTTCTTCTTCTTCTTTTTTTTTTTATCAACTTTTTTTTTTTTTTTTTTTTTATAATCTTTGAAATTGTTATAAAGACTAACGGAGTAAGGATTCGAGAATATCCTAGACCCAAATCCAAAATTGGCAAGAAGTCAACTAAGGGAACATCTATTGAGACAAGCCCACATCTATTGGGCCAAGCCCAGAACACCAATTGGGCCCGGATCGGATATGCTCAAATCTCATCAAAGAAACTCGGCAGATGAAAAAACAGAAAAATTACGGGTCAGTCTAGGTAATTGGCCCATACAATTGGCTATTTTCTTTTTCTTTTTTACCTCTTTTGCAAAACCCGTCTCCTTATTTTAATCAGCCACAAAACAAGAGGGTATTATTAACTCACATGAAGAATCGTTTTCCAGTTTAGATTTTAGCTAAATGAACCACATGAGAGAGGGTTTTTGTTGGCCCACATGAGCAAATTGTCTTCCTATTTGGATCATCTGTCTGTTTGATAAAAGTGTTTTCAACACGCTAATGCTCTGTTATTGATCAATTCGATCTGTCTCTGTTTCACATGCACATGCACTTGCACTTGCACACGTTCTGGCCTGGAATGGTGCATTTCCAGAGTCACTTGCAATACTGCTGGCTTTTCAAGTTTTCATTAATCTACCCACTGAAAAGGCAAGCACATGCCGCGGCGTTTATCTGCTTATTTAGTTACCCAATTGACTATTCCACTCAACCATTATAGGGTAATTAATTTGGACTCCCGGGAGTAGGCGTTGTCTGCGTGGTACTTCCAATTATTTATGTAGCGGCAAATTGTGCGGTCGGAATATCGTCACTCCTTTTTGTTGAGTAGTCGGAAGACAAGGAGTGACAAACATTGTGTGGTGACGATATTTTCTATTCTATTTGCGATAAGTTACACATGGCAATTCACATCATAGGACATCATCTATGTACTTTGAATCTTCATTTTCATTTCGAAAGTTCCAAATGGAGGCCCAATCTAATCCAACAAATTTGGGCCCTCAAAGTATATACCACGGCTTAACAGTATTAAAGGTGAGTTCACGCTATAACTAAACGGTATTTTTGGTATTTAGTTCAGAAATATCCAGAAGAGCGGTTTTATTCTGTACTTAAAAGAAAGCCCTAAAATAAATTGTTTGCAAGAATTTGAACTTTGTGAATGAAATTTTTTGCAAGAATTTGAACTTTGTGAAATAATTAAGCATCACAACGTTTTTCTTTCTCCTATATTTTCCTTGTGCCCATTGTAAAACCAAAGGATAAACATCAGTTTTATGGATTGGTTGTTAAATTACTTAATAGTAGGCCTATCAATGGGCTGAATTTGAATTCGATAAAATCCAAATTCGATAACCAAAATCAGATCCAATTATCCAAACCCGAAACTAACGGATGGAATTAGGATATATCTGGTCCGAACCATTTGTGTATCTGATCTGATAATTTTACTTTTGATTTATTGGAGGGTTATATAGTGGTTTGACTCAATTTTTCATATTCGGATCTAGATTGACTTAAACGAGTCTGTGAAAGTCGAATTAAGATCAAATTCCAATGAAACATAAAATGGTTTGTCAAATGAAACATAAAATGTATAACCAAATTGGGATAGAGCCTCCCTCCCATTCATCCCATGTTTGTTATGGGACAAAAGTCCTTAGATAGCATGACTTGTTGAGTAGACTGGTTGGTAGGTTTGGATCCAGATTGACTCAAATGATTTTTGGACACTGTCGAATTCAGATCAAATTCCAACATCTTGTAATCTGATCAATCAGTTCGGATTATAAAAACACATAAGAATGACAGTCGAAAACTCATTTTAGTTGAGGTGCACGTAAGCTAGTTCAGATACCTCGATTACCAAAAAAGAACACGAAAAAAATGGAGAATGGACTTGCATGTCTAATGAAACATAAAAGGATGATGCTACGGTGTCCCCGGTCATTTTGGGGACACCGTAATTTCTGGCATAACTTCACCATTATGAGAATAACTAAAACCCATTATAAGCATAACAGAACCCAAATAAGGTATAACCAAGGAATATCCAAAAAACCAATTAAGGCATAACCAAACCGAACCAAAGGCATAACATCAAGTTATGCATTGTTATGGTTCTGTTATGCTTATAATGGTTTTGGTCATAGTCATAATAGATTTTGGTTATGCCAAAAGTTACGGTGTCTCCAAAATGACCTGGGACACCGAAGTCATTTCCAACATAAAATGTAGGGAGATGTTATAGTATCCCCTAGTCTGGGGATACCGTATCTCCCTATAACATAACCACTTGAAGGCGTAACATCAACCATTCGAAGACATAACAAAAAACCACAAAAGGCTTAATATTTTAGAAAATGGCACCACATTTTCAAACCGCACGGCATGATGCATGACAATTTTCAAAAATGGAATAACATTTTTAATATTTTAAAGTCATTTTTTTTACATTGTCCTCCCATTGTAACATTAAAGACTCAATTGTATAACATTAACCATTTAATGGTATAACACGTTATGATTTAGCCTTAGGGATACATAAGAGGGGGGCGTATTAGTTTTTTCCATGGAGGTATAGTCAAATTGGGATAGAGCCTCCTATTTAGGCCCCGTTCCGTTAAGATTCTTATTTTCTAAACATTTACTTCTCATTTTACAAGACAAATTACTCTCTCACACTACATCATTTTTAATTTTAAAAATAAACACTTATTTTAGTTAAGCGAATTATTCCATTTTTGTTACGTGACGAAAGTCCTAAGATAAGGAATGACTGGTTGGGTTAAATGGGTAGACTGGTTGGTAGGTTCGGGTTAAATGGGTAGACTGGTTGGTAGGTCCGAACCAGGGACGGACCGAAGCGGGGGCACGTGCCCCCATTCGAATGCGTGCCCCCGCTCAAAATTAAAATATTTTTTTTTGTATAAATTAACATAATTATAAAAGTGTGCTAATATATAAACATACACACTTGCATATATCTCGAAAAAACACATACAAAATTAGTTTTATGTTTGAATTTCATCATATGGTGTATTTTATACTTGTTACTTTACGAGCCGTTTGTCTATTTGGAGCTATTCTTTCTTGATTTTCTTTATTTTTAACCCGTTTGAGAAAAATATTGTAAAACAAAGTCATTAACAAAACTAGCTCGGACATTTTAAAACTTGTCGATGTTCATTTAAAACATATTTTAAAAATTTTGTATGAGATTTTGTGCTCATTTTTATCTAATTTAACTTAAAATACGCGTTATAAACTTTTGTAGTTAGTAATACACGCCTTAATTTTGTACGATCTTATTGTGGTTGACTATAAAAATAAATTTTTATCATTATGATTAACAAGTGCCCTAACTACACTACATTCCTGAATCCGTTCCTGGTCCGAACCTTTTCAGACTAAAACAAGCTATCTGAAACAAGCTAATGGCCGGTCAAACCTCCTGAGGTCCCGACTGGTCGAGTTTGTCTCGTGCTTTCCTTTTCGGTCCTATCTCAGGCTAAAACAAGCTATCTGAACCATTAATTTTATTCAGCTCGTAGAGTTTGTCTTGTACGTCAATAATTAGGTTTGGGAGACATCTTTATTACTAATAACAAAAAACGGCCACAAAAAGATTAACGGATAGTATGCATTTGAGAATAAATTCCAAGATGCGTCTCGTTTATGGGATTACCAATATCTGATCGACGTAAATTTTCTCTAGCATCATCTGCTTAACTAGCAGAACAAAATGAATAGTTTGGATCACCTCTTTCGACACAGGATGACCTAAACGAACGCATGGGGGGCCTGTCGTGTCTCAAGACACAGGAGGCTTCCCCCACTTCCATTTCAACCCTCTGATCATGACCTCATAAACTTCATTAAACTAACGGTCAACTAGGCCTTCCAACAACCCATAAATAAAAGTCATCTCCAGCTCTTCTTTCACAAGAAAAAACTGATCAAACTTAGAAGTCTTTGTTCTTCTTGCAGTGTTGTCATCATATATTAATTTCTTCTTCCTCGGATTGTTGATTTTAGAAGACCGAAAAGAAAAGAAAAATGACAAAAGATAGGAATATAGGGGTGGCCATAGATTTCTCTAGTGGAAGCAAGATGGCTCTGGAATGGGCTATCGATAATCTGGTGGCCAAAGAAGACACCTTGTTTCTGATTCATGTGAAGCCCTCCGAGGGGAATGAATCGCGCAGTTCTCTTTGGTCCAGCACCGGTTCGCGTATGTGTTATATAATCTGGTTAATGATCTCCTTGATTATGTGTCCTGTTTAACAGGTTTTTTTGACATGATCTGATTTTTTATTCATGGTTGAATTTTATGCATTGTAGCTCTGGTTCCATTGGCCGAGCTTCGCGATCCGGATTTGGTGCAGAAATATGGTGTCAAGTTTGATCCTGATGTTCTCGGAATGGTTGACACCATTTCCAGGCAAAAAGAGGTTAGTTTCCATCTGTTTTTAAATTTGGCAGTGTCAAAATTCTACGATTCTATGTTACAATTTCACAAGTGTGGAGGTAAAATCCAGACGTAAACTCTAAGACCTTGTTCGTTTTGGGGTCTCAAAATATCCCTCAAAGCTCAAACCGAACAGGGCCTAAGTGTATGTTTAAGTAAATGTTTTCTGAATCCATGATGTAATACATGGTTTTTGTTCCTAATTCAAAGTTTAGAACATGTCATAAAAATAATTAAAGACATGGAATTTCGTATCATCAGACTATCAGAGTTTCTTTAAGTACATAATACAAACTTTCGAATTGATTTTTTCTTCTTATGATAACTGATATGTGTTTACACCATATATTCACTGCCTGTCGATGATCGACCGAAAGGTGGAAAATATTGGTAAACAATTTGTCGATACACTGATACGTACGATACATAATTTATGGAAAGTCCAATACATAAACGTAGCGTTCGGGAGTTTGAATTTTGATTTTCAGGTGAAGGTTGCGGGAAAGGTTTACTGGGGAGATGCCAGAGACAAACTGTGCGCGGCTGCTGAAGAACTGAAGTTGGATTGTTTGGTCATGGGAAGCAGAGGACTTGGCACCATCCAAAGGTATTTTTCGCGGGCATATTCTTTTTACTTATGCGATTCTGATCTATCTCCATCGGTACCTTGAATCGTTTAATTTTTTTTTAACCGACGTAGTACCATTTTTTGCTTCGATTTGATTTTTGATAATTTGAACTTTTGAAGGATTGTTCTGGGGAGCGTGACGAACCACGTCATGACGAATGCAACTTGTCCCGTAACCATAGTAAAGTGAAGGATACCAACAACATCCATGGCCTTCTGATTTTCCTTATTCCGGATGGTGGTCGTATTAGTGTGTATCATTGTGGTTGTTTCTGTTTGTTTGTTTGGCGATCAATAAAAGTACATCCCCAACCGTGTATATAAGCCAGCAGAATCAGATTCTGGATCCAACGGCATTGCTGAGGATTCCAAAGAACACAAAGAATTTCCTTCGGGTTGGAGAAAACTTTTTGATTTTACCAAAAAGTTGGAACATACTAGTATATATTTGTAACCAGGGATGGAGCCAGGGAGGGGCCAGTAGGGGCGGTCACCCCTGCAAGAAGAAAATGAAACACTACTATTATATGTAAAAAAAAGTTTCTTATGAAAGTATATAGGCTTGCCCCTGTGTAGAATTTTGAAAAAAAAATATAATTGTAACCTTTGAACTACAAGGATACCAACATTAATTACTAAAGGCTAAGAGCTAAAATATAACAAAAAATAAAACTATAGGGTTAATATTGTGAATATTCAAGTAATAAATTTCCACATTTAGTTACATGAGTTTAGTATTTTACAGTTTTATTTCTTTTTGTCCTAAAATCTCAATGGCACACCAAATCTCTCTCTCTCTCTCTCTCTCTCTCTCTCCCCCTGCACTCTCTCTCTCTCTCTCTCTCTCTCTCTCTCTCTCTCTCTCTCTCTCGGCATAAACATCTCCAATTGCTAAGACTTCGAAGGCAATTTTGAGAAAATAGAGACAAAGAAGAAGAGATTTTGGAAACCCTAAGTAATTTTGGTGAAATTTAAGTTGTAGGTATGTCTTTTCCCAAATTGTTGTTCTAGACTTCTCCTAATTCTTTATTTTTTGACCGGTAAAATCAAGTAACATGAAAGTCCATGTACAGAATTCGTCCAGTTGTGATGAATGAAAAAGAAGAAGATGAACAATAAAGAAAAACAAGACACATACATCAAGATCGATCCCATTAGTTAAACCGATTTATGTATTTATATTATTTTGAATTTTAATGTATTTACGTGATTATGCATGTACATTTTTTTTTTTCTCGCATGCATAGTTGTCCTTGAGTGGTGAAATTTCTGGCTCCGTCCCTATTTGTAACAAGGAATGGTTTCTTAAAGTATTCTTCAATGGTTTCTCCAAACCAATAGCAGCATTTTTTGGCTTGCCATGCAAACGGTTGAAATATCAGATTCGGTTAGAGTTGTGGACGTTCAACCAAACCTCACTGGACCAGATTTTGATTAGTCCCCCAACCAAAAAGACTCTATTAAGAATTATATTCGTAGGTTCTTGGGTCTCTCTCCCCACCATTCATCTCCCTTCCCAATGATCTCTTTTTGTGCCTATGTGCTGGGAAAAACTATCCCAAACACCACGAATATTTTTCCCTCCTTGTGCAAATAGAGAATAGGCTAAATATTGCAAACCACAATAACAAGCAAATCTAGGAGTTGAAAGTAAAGTAAGCAACAAGCAAACCACTAGACACCGGAATTTATACAATTGACTTTTTATCTATATTACAAAACCCGTCTCCTTTACCTTTTTTTTTTTTTTTTTACGGAGAAACAACCCTATAATCAGGCTACTAAATGGACCCGACTGCGCAATCCAAACCTCCCGGGGAGCTAGCACGGCCACATCAGTCACGGTCCTCCACTTACTTCAGGATACTCACCCAATGGGAAATCCAACCCTAGAGAGTACTCTCAATGCTTGGGCATCCACCCGAACCATTGCGGCAGCCCTTGGGTGTGTCAAAAAGTGGTCTCCTTATTTCAATCAGCCACATAAGAGGGTATTATAGACTCGGGGAGTGCTAGGTATAAAGAAAATGTACCCGGAAATTACCCCGAAAAGGCAAATCAACGGTACAGATGCATTTCAAAGTGAATCCATGCCATTGATTTGCCCTTTCAGAATAATTTCTGGATATGGGATAATTTTCGGATACGTTTTCTTTACAATTACAATTTCTCTATTGACTCACATGAAGAACTGTTTTCCAGTTTAGATTTTAGCTAGGAGGCTAATGAACCACATGAGAGAGGGTTTTCGTTGGCCCACATGAACAAATTGTTTTCCTATTTGGATCTGTTTGGTAAAAGTGTTTTCAAAACGTGAACGCTCTGTATTTTGGAGAAATTTTTCAGTGTCGAGCGGGTGTATCCCACGTGGTGCTCGCTCGGCACTCCCGAGCCGTCCGATGTACTTTTGGACGGCTCAGATTGAAACATTCTCTCTTCTCTCAGCCCTCCTCTTTCTCTCTCCAAATCCGAGCCGTCTAAAATCGCATTGGACGATTCGAACGTGTCAAACAGGCACCGCGTAGTACCCCTCCGGCACTGAAAATTTTCTCGTTATTTTGATCTGTCTGTTTGACATGCACATGCACTTGCACTCGCACTCGTTCAGGCCTGGAATGGTGCATTTCCAAAGTCACTTGCTATGCTTTTCAAGTTTTCATTAATCTACCCACTGAAAAAACAAGCACATGCGGCGTTTATCTGCTTATTTAGTAACCCAATTAACTATTCCACTCAAACATTATCGAGTAATTAATTGGGTAGGCGTGTCTACGTGGTACTTTCAATCATTTACATAGTGACAAATTATGCGGTCAGAATATTGTCGTTCATTTTTGTTGAGTAGACTGGTTGGTAGGTTCGAATCCAGATTGACTTAAACGAGTTTTCGACTGTCGAATTCTGATCAAACTCGAACGTCCTGTAATCAAATCAGATTACAAAAACACATAAGAATGACTTGTCCAATGAAACAAACTAGTAAAATGTAGGGAGATGGTATGGTATCCCCTAGTCTGGAGATACCGTATCCCTCTGTAACATAACAACTTGAAGGCATATGTTAACCATTCAAAGACATTGCAAAAAAAACAACCCCCACAAAAGGCTTGACATTTTAAAAAATAGCGTTACATTTTCAAACCATAGAACGGCATGACATTTACCACTCGAAGGTGCAACATTTTTAAAGAATAGCATAACATCTCGATGCGATACAACCTTTTCTAGTTTAGTTGGGAAAGAACGGCGAAGTCCATCCGAACCGTCCAATGAAAAATAAGAGAACTCCCGAGAGCCCTTAAACTACGAGAGTCAATCGAAACTGCTTAGTATGATGCAGATATTTCGACTTCCGCCGGAGATGCCACTTTGACCTCTGCTTCAAAGGTTGACCTTGGAACTATATTCCCAGGCCTGGCGGGATCTGCTTATGCGTATGTGTCGACACGCTTTGAGTCGGTTTTTCTAGCTTAACGAAGGCGGGAATCCCTCTCTCTGATAGTTTTAATATTTTTAAAGTCATTTTTTTACGGTGCTCTCCCCGTCTTAAAATTAACTACTCAATAGTATAACACTAGCCACTCAATCGTATAAGGTCTCGTTCGGCTAAATAAGCCAATTGGCTTCTTTTTTTTTGTTCTTATTCAATTTTTTTCCGTATTTGTTAGTTTTTGGTCAATTTTTTGGGGATTATTGTATCGTTATGACGAGAAGAATCTAAAAAGTAAAAAATTATGATCGAAATCCAATTTTTTTTAATAAAGACGAAAAAATTGGCTTATTGACTTATTTTTGTTTTTATTTAAAAAAATTAGGTTTCGATCATAATTTTTTATTTTTTAGATTCCTTTTGTCATAACGATGCAATGATCCTCAAAAAAAATTGATGAAAAACTAACAAATACGAAAAAAAATTGAATAAGAATAAAAATATAAGCCAGTTGGCTTATTTAACTGAACGAGACCTAACATTAACCATTTAATAGCATAACACGTTACGATTTGGGATACCATAAGAGGGGATGTGTTAGTTGTTTCCATGTAGATATAGCTAAATTGGGATAGAGGCAATTCTCCGTTCCGCTAAGATTCTTATTTTTTAAGTACTTATTTCTCGTTTGCCAGTTGGCTTATTTAACTGAACGAGACCTAACATTAACCATTTAATAGAATAACACGTTACGATTTGGGATACCATAAGAGGGGATGTGTTAGTTTTTTCCATGTAGATATAGCCAAATTGGGATAGAGGCAATTCTCCGTTCCGCTAAAATTCTTATTTTTTAAGTACTTATTTCTCGTTTGCCAGTTGGTTTATTTAACTGAATGAGACCTAACATTAACCATTTAATAGCATAACAAGTTACGATTTGGGATACCATAAGAGGGGATGTGTTAGTTTTTTCCATGTAGGTATAGTCAAATTGGGATAGAGGCAATTCTCCGTTCCGCTAAAGTTCTTATTTTTTAAATACTTATTTTTCGTTTTACGAGACAGATCATTCTCACAATACATCATTCTTAATTTTAAAAAAAAATATTTATTTTAATTAGCGCAAAGGGTTAGGTGACAAAAGTCCTAAGATAGGATGACTTGTTGGGTTAATTGGGTAGACTGGTAGGTCCGAACCTTTTCAACTTGATACCACCATTTTAGCACACGGAATTGGATCTGCTGACATATTATTATCTCTCTCAACCTCTGTTTCCTCAAAGATCCCACTCTCTCTGTCAGATAGATTTCTATCATAGTAAACCTGAGTGCCTTTAACTACTTTTTATAACTGGATGTCCGGACTAATTTGGGCGCAACTCTCCAAAGTCCGGAGTCCCGAAGTTAATGGCGGAACAAACCTCCAGAGGTTCTGACTCGTCGAGTTTGCCTTGTGCTTTTCTTCTTGGTCTCCAAAGTCCGGAGTCCCGAAGTTAATGGCGGAACAAACATCCAGAGGTTCTGACTCGTCGAGTTTGCCCCGTGCTTTTCTTCTTGGTCCCATCTCACGCTAAAACAAGCAATCTGAACCGTTTATTTTATTCAGCTCATGAAGTTTGTCTCATACGTCAATAAATGGCCTCAAAAAGATTAACGGATAGTATGCAATTGATAATAAATTCCAAGATGTGCCTCGTTTATGGGATTACCGATATTTGATCGATGCAAAATTTTCGCTAGTATCGTCTACATAACTAGCAGAACAAAAGAACGATTCGGATCACTTTCTTTCAGCACAGGATGACCTAAACGAACGCACAGCTGGCCTGTTGTGTCTCAACACACAGGAGGCTTCCCCCACTTCCATTTCAACCCTCTGATCATGACCTCATAAACTTCATTAAACTGTCGGTCAACTAGGCCTTCCAACAACTAACCCATAAATAAAAGTCATCTCCAGCTCTTCTTTCACAAGAATCAACTGATCATATGGACAAAGAAGACACCCTGTTTCTGATTCATGTGAAGCCCTCTGAGGGGAACGAATCGCGCAGTTCTCTTTGTTCCGGCACCGGTTCGCGTATGTGCAGTGGCGGATCCAAGAATTTTACATAGATGGGTCACCTTTCGAGTACAAAACTGGCCCAGAGATTTCAAGTACAAATATGGGCTCTCGATAATGTTTTACAATAATTAAAAATTATAAAATCACTCAAATAAAATTAAACCTTTGTAGTAACGTTGTTAAGTTTGAATTAAGATCATGTAATGGACAACAATAAAAAAATAAACTTGCTAAGAGTTCAACGAAAAATATATGGCATGCTATAATTATACATAATCGATTTTCAAAAGGTAAAAAAAGTAAATAAGTTTTAAGTTACAGGAAGAGAAAAAAAATTGAAACTATATCAAACACAGTAAGACATATTGTGTATATATATTTGCGCAAGAAATCTTTGAGAAATTATGGAGGGAAGAACTTTTAGAGTATTAAAAATGAAGTAAAGAGAAAATCTTTGAAAATTTTTGGAAAGAATAACTGTTAGAGGCTTAACAGTAAAAATGAACAAAAAAATTCACTACGAGTTTTGAACCTTCGTCCTTTGCCTTATATGCATCAGTTCTTACCACTGAACCATCAGTCATTTTCAATAGCAATACAAACATATTATACTTATCATTTATTATGAAGTCAACTGGATCACGTGACCCAGCTGGTCTTACATTGAATCCGTCCCTGCGTATGTATTATATAATCTGGTTAATGATCTCCTTGATTATGAATCCTGTTTAACAGGTTTTTGACATGATCTGGTTTTGTTTTGTGGTTGAATATTTTACGTGTTGTAGCTCTGGTTCCATTGGCCGAGCTTCGCCAGTCGGATTTGGTGAAGAAATATGGTGTCAAGTTTGATCCTGATGTTCTCGGAATGGTTGACACCATTTCCAGGCAAAAAGAGGTTAGTTCCCCTCTGTCTTAGTAAACTCGGCCAGCTTCAAAATTCTACTATTCTATGTTATAATTTTGCTGTGTAACCATAGTAAAGGATACCAACATCCACGGCTTCTGATTCTCCTTATTCCGGAGACAGCGGTATGAGTGTAGCGTTGTGCGCCCGATTTCTGTTTGTTTTTGCGATCAATAAAAGTACATCCCCAATTGTGTATGGGCTCGGTGATACTTTAATTGCTTCAAAGTGTCTTTCTTGTGAATAACAAACCATTTGTGGGTCCGACTTCGGCGTCTTGGCTCCCGGCGACTTTTGATTTGTTTTGTTTTTTATTTTTTCTGTATTTTCGGACCGATAGTATCCGCTTTTGTTGTAATGTTTTTTTATATATATTAACTCCATTTTTTGAGTAGTCGAAAAAAACAATACTCCAATTCACACTTGTGCACAGCAGCACAGGTGCTATATATATCATGGAGCAAAATAACCGCTTCTTGTCGCTGAGTTTGAAATCTGCATGTTTTTCCTAATAGTATCCGTTCTTTAAAGGCTTTTATTACCTGCTGTGATTTTGAATGCGTTGCATAAAAAATTAGCTGCTCAATACATGGAGTGTGACAGAGGAAAAAAATAGTGCCTGCGATCACCTAGCGGAGATTAAGTTATTTACACCGCTGGTGTAAACTTTTGTTTCTTCCAAATAAATTATATTGCGCCATGTAGGGGTGTTACAAAAATCGACGGACCAAAAAAATCCGAAAAAACCGACTGATCGGTTTGGTTTTCGGTCGGGGTGATGGCGGAATTTTTCCGGACTGAACCGGACCAGACCGAACCGAACGACTATATATTTTACATTAAAGAATATAAAATATTTATATAAATATATATTTATGTACACTTTAAATTAAATAGAAATTTTATACTTCGGGTAGACCGAAATCCCCAACCGAACCAAACCGACCCCACCCCTAACCGAACCGAACTCAACTCCAGTCGGGATGGGTCCTAGAAATATTTGGACCGAACCAAATTAGTTTCGGAAATTTCACGCCGAACCGAACCGAAATCACCCTTAGCACCACACCGCCATATTCTATTAATTGGGACCATTTTTCTAACGACATGGTGCAACGTAATTTGATTTGGAGAAAATAAATATTTACACCGCCAGTATATATAATTTATTCTCTTTCAAGTGTAAAAAAACGCGGATACGAAAGAATGTTTATATTGCTGCTCGATAGCAAATGCAAAAAATCAACCTTTGAAACCCACTTTAAATATCTGATTCTCGCGCAAGATACCACAACAAAGTCGTTGTAGTATAGTGGTAAGTATTCCCGCCTGTCACGCGGGTGACCCGGGTTCGATCCCCGGCAACGGCGTTTTATTTCTGCATTTTGCACTTTTACCAACTTTCCATTTTTCACGCCATATCCTTTCCATTTTTCTAACTTCAACGCCACTCCTCAGTTCCAGAAAACCAAAAGCAAAAACAAAAATGATAAAAATCCATTTCTTTGAATCCTCATTCTCGTCCCCCTACCTTCAAAAAAAAAAAAAAAAATTAATGAACACCGCCGCCGCCGCCCACCACAATCTCCGCACCACCAGCATCCACGCGATGGCCTTGGACGGCATAGTAAACGTCAACTCCCTCTTCACCGTAGCCACCTTCCTCGGCCTCGCCCTCAATCCTGCCAACCTAACCTCCACCCTCCTCGACCCCACCAAATCCTCCTCCTCCTGCGCCCCGACAACCAGTGTCGCTGAGCACCTTGTGACCTTCCACGTCTACTCCTTCAGCTCGTTCCTCTTCTCCAGCCTCATCGCCTCGGCCCTCAAACAGGCCGTCAAGGCAGCCGACGACAGTGACAACCCCACGGCGCAGGTGAGCTTAAAGGCGCTTAGAGCCGGGATTCTGGCGTCGGCAGCTGGATCGGCTTCGGGATGCGTGTTTCTAATGCTGGCTTTGGTGGACTTGATTCAGATTAAGCTTGGGGTTCTCAGTTGTTGGAGCTGGTATACCTTGGCGGCTATTGCTCCATTGGTGACTTTAGTTCCTTCAGCACTTGTTGCTTACATATGTCTAGTGTTACATGCCTTTACGAGGTAAGTAATTCAGTAATTATACCGACACAGATTTTTCAGCACAAACAACCCGCACAGATGGAATTTGGTATACTGGTTCTTTGTATTATCTAATTTGAGTGCTTGTTTACAACAATCTGTATTTTAGACACGTTCAAAAACCACCGCAAAACTGAATTGGCAATGCTATGGTGATCAAATTTGGCGACCACATTTTAAACGAAATCCCGTTTTCCAACCATCGATTGGATGCTGGAATTTAGACATCTCTTTTTACCAGTTTTGATAGCAGAAGAGAACAATGAACAAACTCTCGAGTAGATAAGTAAACAACTTGACATGCAAAGAGCACTGAAATACTTCCGTTCAACTGGACACACAGCAAAAGAAACAAAAAGAATACAAGTAAGTAAACAAAAAGAGGACATCGAAAGAGCGACAATCGTAACGTTTTCTCAGACTTTTGGTTGCGCACTCTGAGGAATCGAAGATTCTGGATCTGCATTTGGATGAATGCACTTCATCTTTTCCAACGCGACAACGTGGAATTTCTTACTTGTCCTTTTTCCTTCTACTTACCCAAAATCCAAACATAGTGCAAGAAAGGGTCTATGCCATTGATCCATCAATATAGACAGGACTCACTCTCTTATGGGCACAAAAGTCTTAATAGTAAAGTGACCCTGCAGGAATAAAACTCGAGCTCAGAGATGTTACTAATAAAAGTTTGAAATAGTTTGGCGAAATTCCTACTCTTGTAGTTTGTGTGCGCGGTAACAATACCTTGCCACCAGTTCCCTCTAGAAGCACTTGATAAATTGTTTCCATTTGTATCATTGTCTGCTGCGTCCGCTGTGTCTTTCTTGAACTAATGCATTCACAAATCGATAGAAACGGGTTAGGGGCTTTACATTCGTACTGTGAATTGTTCATGCTAACAAGGTCACTTCATGTGCGAAAATGGTGTTCCAATCGAGACTCACAGTAGGGTTGGAGCCGGAGGTTTGAGCGGTCGAAGAATTGACGTACATGTCTTCTGGCCCACCATAACAGAGAGACGAACTCAGAGAACATGGTTCTACGCTTTCTTGGAAAATTGAATTCCTTTTCTTGCTGGTTATGTTCTCTGCAAAAGAATGCAGAAGAAGGAATTACTACCAACATGCTTCTCCGAAATAGAGCTTTGCTATCCTATTGCTTGATTCCTTGGAACGATCAAGCAATGGTCAGAAGCATAACATGACATGGTGATTTTAAAAAACAGTCGAAAACCAATCTAGCATGACATTTCCATTAGTGTTTCATTTTTTTGAACTGCACTTTGGGAAAATTGACGATGGACATTTATAATAGGTTTGCCTAGAAAATCAATACACATTCATATCAAGCACAGAAGTACCAGACGAGGTTGCCTGAATAAACTTGCAAATACGCGTAACTAGATAAAATAGGATAAGAACTCTGAACAATGATCTCATATACTGGGAAGAAGCTGAGAATGGCCATATTATAGGAGTTAATAAAAAGTGAGGAAATACAACGAAGCCAAAGGAAATTTAGTATTATCATATGCCAATTAGAATTCGATAACGCCGATGATCTGATATTGCCTTGTCAAATGTGAACACTTCAACGCCTTACTAGCAGAAATAAGGGAAGGTCGGAGTGTAGACCTGCAGTTCCTTGTTTGGTGCTCCACAAATTCCCCATGGGCTGCTTTTGTGCATATCCTTTGGGTAGGACCTGAAATCAAACATAGAACATCTGAACAATACAATTTTTTTCATATTTAGTTGGCTACAATGTCCATAATCAGGTCAATTATTTCTACTTTATCTGGGTTTTTTTTTAGTTGGCTATGTATGTAAATCATAGTCAAACAGATGTTTTTGGTTTGGATTTGACCTATTGAAGTTGGACGGGTTTTTTTTTTTTTTTTCTTTTTTATCACCTCAGTTAATCACGAGGGACCAATACTATCGTCAGGGTTGGGAGCCCAATTGAGGGACCAATACTATCGTCAGGGTTGGGAGCCCAATTAAAACTGAGACAAATCTATGTATGAATTGGCCCCGCAAGAGTTTACATATTTGGATCGTTGATTGCTGTCTCGTGCAACTAGGCCAACCTTTTGGATTATAACTTCGAGAAGTTAAAGACAAAAAGACCTTTTGAACAAAGACCCTTTTTTCCACTGTGTTTTGGGAAGACAAAATCAGGAAACAAATGAACAAGCATCAAATCTAACAACCCAATTAAGCGAGACAAAGACATTGGAGAAATGAAATCATGTCTGGAATTGGCAGCATTACAACGAAAGACTAATCAAACAAATTCTCCCACATAGTTCGACGGACTGGAAAATCATACCGTCGGTGGCGGAGGGAAAACCGAAGCGAAAGTTCCGGCCGATGCGGATGGCTGTGTTGGTTCCAAGGAACCAAAAAGATCGGCACAGAATGAAGAAGAAGAAGAACCCACTAGCTTCTTGTTTTCCATTCCCTTTGTTTTTTTTTTTTTGGTTTTTAGCTATTTCTCTTCTCTTGGTTCAACCCAACTAACAAAACCGCCAAGAAAAAACAGAGCAGAAACAGAGCAATGAGAATATGAGACAAGAGAACTCCACAAACTTCACTTCACACCAGAGAATGAATTCACGAAGTCCCCTACAAATACTCCCAGAAGATTGTGTAGAAAGCGCACGAGCTGTGAGCCCACGTGCTCTCACGTGAAAAGGATCTATTCTTTTTGACAATCTGAAGTAAGATTTGTTGTATACTACTACTTTTCTCAGGGATTCGATCAGGATTTCTATTCTCTCTCTCTCTCTCTCTCTCTCTCTCTAAGTGGGAATTTCCAGGGCCCAGGCATTCCATTTTGGGCATAGAGTAATGCCACGTGGGGGTGTCCCAAGTGGGGCAGCTTTCGAGCCAATGCGTCCTATAATGGATAGTTGCACTGTTGTAGTATCTGTTTTGAGTTTTGTAGTCGGCCCTTTAATGGATAGTAGTTTCGCTCAAATGACAAAACCCTTATCTGGCCATTGTTTTTGTTGTTAAAGTTATTACAGGATAAGAAAATATACTGTAAATAAATCCGAGAGAGAGAGAGAGAGAGAGAGAGATATTTTCATTTGGTCTGAGAAGAAGATAACTGGATAAGGTTGTTACGTGCCAAGCGGGTGCCGAGCGGCTGATCCAACTATTTATTCCGATAATCGACGGCTTGAATCTTGACTGAGCAATGGACAGTTCAGATTTATATGCACTCAAATTCAATCTGAGCCGCCCGTGCCGAGATGAACTACCAGATGTCGCTCGGCACCCGCTTGACAAGGGGTGCTTGGCAGCATCCCGGATCACTAAATCGTACTGTAGTTGGATAGGAAGAGGTTTCATTGCAAAAATAATTGGTGCGAGTAGTGATATGAAGTGATTGCCTTTTGAGCCTAATCAAACAAGTTGTTCAGGCATGCATAAAAAGGTGTAAAAACAGAATAATTTATTTACACAAAAAAGTGCAAAACAGGTCAGGGCAACACCTGTTTCATGTGATAACTGGATAAATTGATATTTTTTTCTAGTAATTCTTAATGACAGTGGAGAACGTCATAACAGTCGACGCTTAACCCCACTCTTCCCATCCATCTGAATATCAAAATGGATACTAGAAATAAAGATGACAAAACCAACCACTGAAGAAAGAAAGCAAAACCCATCTGCAGTAGGGGATGAGGTTCAAGATTGAATGAATGGATAGACTTGGATAAACAGTCAAGTGTCAAAGAGTATAATGAAAGTTATCCTCCTTGTTGATATAGAAAATCTTTTATCTTGTTTGGAAATATATACCTAGATATATATATTATTCTTCCAAATCTTGTTTAATTTAATGTATGCTCAAACCAAGTGGGATGTGTATCGGTTGACTTTTGAAGGCAAATGAGCAATGACTCCATGTTCGCACTCAGGAATCCCATAAAGGAAATAACTAGTTGAAACGAGGATGGATGGTGACATAACAATAGGGCTGCAAACAAACCGAGCTATTCGTGAGCAACTCAAGGCTCAGCTTGTTAAAGGCAAGGCAAGACTCGACTATGCTCGTTTAGTAATCGATATGAGCTCGAGCTTTTAGGCTCGCACAGTAAACGAGCCAAGCCAACACTCTAAAGCTCAGCTTAACTAGAAAAAGCTCGGCTCGGTCTGTTTATGGAGGCTTGTATCGCAAATTAACCGGGCTTGGCTAGTTTACAAAAGAGACTAGCTCGAGCTCAAGTTTTACGCTCGTTTGGTAAACGATCCGAGCTCGAGCACTACAAAGCTCGGCTTCGCTCAACTCGTACCCATCAGTAATGGAGTATATGTTATTTCTTACTCCCCTTGACTACCTGACCTTAAACCAGGTAAATTACCTGCATTTAACCCTAGGCATAGGCGGAGCTAGAAATTATAACTGTAACACCATGTACTCATAAATTGGGGAGGGCAAAGCATCGGACTCCATTTTACAAAATACTGACATTAGACAGGGCAGTGACAATTTGTGGCGCATGCGCTATCTACGGAACCGAGATCATATGAGTCACATGCGAACATGGGGTTACACTTGCTCGTCTCCATCATCCAGTAAGTAATCACCTAATAACAATACTGCATTACTTGGATTAAACAAGATCATAATAATCCACTGATGTCATACTTAAAGAGTATTTCATATTCCTATTTGGCTAATAGGTCTCGTCATACAAGTTTATCCATCCATGAGAAAGATGTTGCAGCTTACAGCCTTTCAAATATGTAAAGAGTTTGGCTACATCAGTTCCTTTCCAAACTTTGCAGCCATTGGAATAAACTACATTGAAAGACACTAAAACTACCATCTTGCAATGCAAC
Source organism: Rhododendron ovatum (assembly GCA_019656835.1). Taxonomy (NCBI): domain Eukaryota; kingdom Viridiplantae; phylum Streptophyta; class Magnoliopsida; order Ericales; family Ericaceae; genus Rhododendron; species Rhododendron ovatum. The sequence goes on along the minus strand of CM033793.1, from coordinate 25,741,220 downwards.
AGCAAATGTTCATACAGCAATCTACGTATCTTTGTGCATTGGGCAACAAAATCATTGTCAAGTATTCCTGAATAATAAACACACAAGGTAAGCACAGATATAGGCCAATCAGTGGCACAAGAAATGAAAGTTATTATTATCTCAATCTGGCCTATTATAATACACATGACAGTAAATCTGAAGAAAATAAAATTGCCGACAGGAAAAAGGCTTACAAAGCTCAACAAGATTTGTTGCCTAAAAGGCGGAGAGGTGATCCTCTCAGGTGTGCAAATAATTGGCAGCCATCATCAGCTCTAGGGTCAGCTCAGGTTCAATATGGAACTCAGTCTCCTTTCCACTGCCAACAGAAAATACTTGGAAAATTTTAGCAAGCTAAAGAAGTATAAAAGAAACAAAGAAAGGACATAGATGAAGTTGCACCAATCAAAAACCATGTTTGGAGTATTCATATTCCTAGGGGACATTCATTCAGTAATCTCAGCAAGACTATGGATCAAGTTCATTGAAGGGGATAGAATCAAGTAGAGTCACCAACAATCTGGTCTGAGTCCAAAGTTTGGTCTTCAATTTGTTCCAAAATTCCAGTGACCCTAGCTATCGCGACTACGTGAGAGTCAAATTCAAGCAAAAGATGCATTGGCTTCAAGAGTGAGCAGGGAAAATGATATTGGAAACAACAGACCAAGAAGGACAAAAAAAAAGGAGCAGACTATAGTTGTTCAAAGAGATTTCCATGCGAAAGGGAGAGATGGTGGCAAAAGATAGTTGTTGTGAAATACAGGTGCGGGTGGGGAGATTGGTCGTCTCTTCACGTGAGATTGCCACATGGGGTGGCGCTTTGGAGGGGAATTATGAAGGGATGGGATGCCTTTGCGAAGAATACTCATTTGGTGGTTGGGGATGGGAGAAAGGTAAAGTTTTGGGAACATGTTTGGTGTTGAGAAGAGTGTTTGCGGGAGGCTTTCCTGGATATATATCTTTTGGCTTGTGACAGAGATGTGACCGTCTTTGATTATCTCTATTTTCATGATGGGGCTACAATGTGGGTTTTCGTTTGCGTAGAGAAGTGTATGAGAAAGCACTAATGAGTTTGCTTGCAAGAGTGTATGGTATGTGTAATATAGGAGAAGGGGAGGATGAGATGCGATGGAATCTCTCCAAAAGTGGTGCTTTTCAGGTGAAGTCTTACTATCTCTCACTTGGTGGAGGCGGTAACCCCTCCTTCCCTTGGCAAGCTATTTGGAAGACGAAGGCGCCGGTAACGATGAGTTTTTGTGTGCGTGCGCGGCCCAAGGCCAGATTCTTACCATTGATAATTTGATTCGAAGACGGAGAACCATTATTAATTGGTGTTGTATGTGCAAAAGAGACGCGGAGATGGTGGATCATCTTCTCCTTCATTGCCCGGTTGTAAGGGAGCTTTGGTCGTTAGTGTTCATGTGGTTTGGTGTGAAGTGGGCCATGTCAAAAAATGTAATGGAATTTTTAATTGCTTGGAGGGGTGTTTGAATGGGAAAGCGAAGGAAGCAAACTTGGGCATTGATTCTGCTTTGTTTGATGTGGGTTTTATGGCGAGAAAGGAATTTGAGATGCTCTGAAGGGGTTGAAATTCCTTTGTCTAGGATCTAAGAGTTTTTTAGTGAATAGTTTGTATAGTTGGGACAAGACAGAATGTTCTCCTCCTCTTACCAATTTTTAGATTGATTTGAGCTTTTCCATTCTCATGAGAGTGTATAGGGCCTTTTAGTCTTGTGGACTTTTTTTGCGTAATAGGTGGCTTTCCCTTAAAGCCTTCTTTTTAATATATTTATTTACTTATCAAAAAATAAATAAACGAGCAGACTAAAACCTCTCAAAAGCAGTTCGAACCATGTCCGCAACCAACAACTACAAATTGAGGCTAGTGGGTCAACAACAACCAATGTTGACTTTGTTCTTCTATCCACAAATTGGTTCCTTAAGTGTGTGACTTCGGTCTGTCAATGGACATGATCTGATCTGAATTGAATCCGAATCGGATTTTATAGGATCGCAGTTGGATATATCCAATCAATCCGAAACTCATCTTAAAAAAAAACCCATTTTCCATCATTCTAAAAGGGATCGAACTTCAACTACCGCCTCTCTAATAGTTACATAAACATCTATGCTCACTCAAATAATAAGAAATAAGAAACTGGATCAATTCAAAGAAGCATGAACATATACGAAACAGATGCTTAGAGAGGAAAATATCAAAGTGTAGGTAAACCTTGATTGGAGGATTATGGTTCGACTTGGAAAAACATTAAGAACCCTTTCAGGCTAACTTTTCACCGAATTTTTGACACCTTCTTTGATTGTTTTCTCTTAATTTAAACTAGATTTGGGTATAATTTTTAGGTCACATTGTTCAGCTCGGAGAGAGAAATCAGGAAAGTATACAAGTATAGCCCGACATTGAAAAAAGAATCACTAAAGATGACCAAAAAGACTATCAAAAGCCGAACGGTGTAACATAAAAATTATACAAAAATCTAATAAGAATTAAAAGAAAACAACCGAAGAGACAGTGCCAAAAGGTCGCTGAAAAGTTAGGCCAAAGGGGCCCTAATAAGATTGTAAAGACTCTTCCCCAGGAAGTTGATTAGTGAAACCTAAGACCAGAGGGGTCGAAATCATCAATACAAGCATATACATTTATTATTATTATTATTATTATTATTTTTTTTTTTTGGGGGGGGGGGGGGGGGGGGGGGGGGGGGTGGGTGTGTGTGTGTTATATGCTAAAAAACTGAGTAGGTTAAAAAAAAAGGATCAGATCGCATTTTCGTATCGAATATCCGACTAATCACATGTTGTCATTGCCTCATAAAGGAAAACATTCAACCAACTACCAAAGTCAACTAGTTCATAAACTGATAAAAGGGAAGTTGCAGACAAAAAAAGAGAGGGAGTTTTCAACCAAAGCCTTACGTAGTTATGTGGGTATTTAGACTTGATCAATCCTAGATGAACGGGTAAGAGAAAATTTTATTAACCAACCACAAGAAACCACCTCCCTTGGCTAAATCATAGGAATACAACCAATCAAAGAACAAAACAAAACAGCTAGCAGGGAAAAACTATACAACTACCTCAACTCCTAGCCCTACCAATAATAGAAGAGATGTTCCAATTGTTACAAATGGCAGCATCTTTCCATGAATTTTTAATTTTATTTTAAAAAAAAGACTCATAGCTTAGATACTTTTCCTATAGTGAGACTACGGTCGCCGCAACTCAGATTGCTTAAGGATGAATACATCCGACTCTCAATTACAAATCATCGATTGTCCCATAGGGCTAATTGTAATTTCTTAATTCTTTCATATGGAAATCTAAATGCTAAAAAAGTTCATATTGCCAGAAGGCCCTCTTATAGTCTTATCTTATTGGAATCTCTCACAGGAAATTCAAACTCTGCAAAGCCTCTTTCGTCAAACTACCAGTCTTCTAAAACTCGGTATTCCTCGCTGAGTACTCACTCCAAGGTGCCTGTCTGAGGGGACTAATCCTCTACTCGGTGGGCATTACTCGCCGAGTATTCACCGACTAATACCAAGTACTCGCTCCAAGGTGCCTGGCCAAGTGAGTACCGAGTGGCGAGTTTTAGAACACTACAAACTATAATTCCAAAACCCACTCAAGGTAGCATGACAGCACATACATAATGGATAACATGGTTCCAACTTCCAAGTTGCAACAAATTTGTCTCTCAATTTTGACAAAATTTTGAATTGAGCACTCTCCTAAATAAAGCAAGTACTTTAGTAACTACAATCTGAAAAAGACTATAAAACTTACCCCAAAAAGTGGTATACAACAAAAACATTTTACCTAATGTAAAAGCATTGTAGCTTACTTGATATATACCAAAACTTCAAGAGAGCATCAACATGCGATTCATGTCACATATCTATTTGGCCACATATATCACAACATAAAAACATATGGAGATTGATAGTTCCATCCATACAATATCCCCTCCCCATTACACAAACTTCTGATGCAGTTCCCAAGACAATTATCAAAAATATAATTACAAAAATTTCAGTTTTGTTTTCGAATTGCATTTTTTACAAAGTCGATAGAAACATAGCAAAATAATAGGAGATTATTTGCTTGCCACGGTTTCCATTTGACTCTGGTTCACTTCTCCTATTATTTTCTTGTAAAATAATACTCACTTCTAACTTCTGAGGCAGTTCCCAAGACAATTATCGAAAATAAAACTACAAAAATTCCAGTTCTCAATTTGTATTCCCATAGCAATTTTAGCAAATTCAATTGCAAACACAAGACTTTTCGGTCACCACTGTTTCATTCGATTCGATTCGATTCTAACTCATCATAGTATGCTAGAAGTTAAGTGGGGGGAAAACATTAAAAACAAAAAGGGAGGAGGAAAAACCTGGCGTATTGGAGCGACCAGTAGAAGTACTGGCAGATCTTCTCGAGAATAACGGTGCTTATCTCCGGGAAAGTCACTTTCCCGTCCTGCGTTTCAGCGAAACTCCCTGTAACAGATCAAAAGCTCGAACCGTCAAGCAGGAATTCCAAACCCTCTGTTTGATCGGCCCAAATAGAACTGGAAACCCTAGTTTTCAGTTTTGGGGGAGAGAGAAACCTGGGGAGGTGAGCATGTTTCTGATGGTTTGGGATACCATGGCGGCCTTCTTGTCGATGACGAATTCGAAACCCTCGGCGCTGATCAGCTTCACCGTGTCTTCCTTCCTCATCTTCACCAGAATCGCCACCGTCCCTGTAACGAATTACTACAATTTACGTGATTCGTTACCTACGAAAATTCTACTATAGTATATTTGACTGACAAATTATAGTTTTGCCCCTAAAAACAACTTCTTCTTTTTCCTTTTTGATCCCTAAAAACAACTTTGCTATAATTGTTTTTGCCCCTTTTTCACCCGGGCTAGAGAGCTGCTACACACACAGCAGTCTGTGCACAGATTGTGCACAGATTTTTTTATGGGACCCACCATGGGTCCCACACAAATCATCCGAGCTGTTCATTAAATGTAAAACAGTTTTTCAAAGGTCCCTGTAAAAAATAGGCTCAATCCAATACCTATAGGTGCTTTATCCAACCATCTAACTTTTCATTCAGATTTTCGGTTAATGAAAAGTTATGTGGTTGGATCGAGCACTTGTAGGTATCGAATTGAGCTTTTTTTTTATGGGGTCCCTTGAAAAAGTGTTTTACATTTAATGAACGGCTCGGATAATTCGTGTGAGACTCGTGATAAGCCCCAAAATAAAATCTGTGTACAATCTGTGCACAAAGTGTATGTGTGTGTAGACTTTCTGCCCGGGCTATTGGGATCGGGGTGCTGTAATACGCTAATGCAGCCGTGTAGGCCACCAAAACGACTTAGGTCATTTAAAATTATATAATTAAAAGTCAATTATTTTTAAATTTAATAATATTGGTGTAAAAAATGAATTATAATGGTTTAATTAAATTTAGCAACATTCTTAGAGATAATCAAATTTTGGACTTTGGATAGTCAAAACTAACAAATTTTTTTCAATAATTAAAATTTGTGGACCCCACATCACGTAAAGTTAATTGGTTTCAAAATTTGTATACGCGCGTGTTTCAACTGATATTTTCTTTTTTTCTTCTTCACCTGCTCTATATTTTCTTCACTTCACCCACATAATATTGTTTCTCTTTTTTTCTCTCCAAAAGTGAAGCTCATATCTCTCGATCATCTATAATTCAACCCATCGTCGCCGGATTAAGATATTTCACTCTTGTTTCCCGTTTCTATTTTATTCCTCTTTTGTTCCTCCCCTGTGGTTGAGTACATGACGAACCTTACATTCTTTTCCAAATTCAAGATCCTCCCCTGTGGTTGAGTACATGAAAAATCTTGCATTCTTTCCCAAATTCAAGAACACGTTTGATTTTTTTTGGAAGATTAAGAGAGTGGTGGATTTGTGATAGTAGTTTGGTTAGATGGGTTACAGGAATAGGGGAACAAAAATTGGTGTTGTTTTGATAGAGAACACTGGGAAGAACACCATATGTTTGGTGTTGTTTTGTAATGGACCCCTTATTTTGATTATAGACTAGAATGACCATTGTGCATCTTAACATTGTTAAGCTTAACAGGCTTTTAAAATGAATAATTAAAAGTTGATGTGTCAACTTTTGATTATCCATTTTTTATTATACTACTGTGGATAGCCTTAGTATGGACACTAAAAATGTACAATTGTGTGGTATTTGCCTAATGATCCCGAACAAATGACCCAACCGTTCAATTTTTACAATAGTGAATGTAAATAGTCATTTTAATTGACTATCGATAAGAGTTTTAATCAATTCATTCAAGTTTTGGTCTATGCGGATTTAAAACCAAAAATATAATAAATTGATCAAGTCTTTACCGATGTTCGATTGAGCTTATTTTTACAAAAACCTTTATAAAATTATTTTAACAAATCGAATGACTTTGATCATTAGAGTAGTACCCCGAGGTGGATCTCACACAATTCAGTGTGCATTTGATGTACCTGTAGTTTTTTTTGCTTTTCATTCAGCTTGGTGTGTCTCAATTTTTTCAATAAAACTATGGATGCACCAAATGTTCACCGAATTGTGTGGGACTCATCTCGGAAATCTAGACAAATTATTTGTATATTTCAATTTGTTTAAAATAAAGGGACCCCGTCAAAGATTAACTCAATCAAATATTGGTAAAAGCTTGATTAGTTCTTTGATTTTTGGTTCGTCAATTCATATAGACCAAAAATTGAATGAATGATCAAAATCTTATCGAGAATCGATTGAGCTAGTTTTTGCTGAGACCGTTGAAAAACATTTTGAACAAATTGGACGGCTAGATCAGTTTGTGTGAGATCCATCCTCCACAATCTGTTGTGCATTTAGTGTACCAAAGTCTAATTGTTTATATATTTTTGGTACATATAATGGAAGCATTGGGATGGTGTCCATCACCTCTGCTAAGAAGTATTGTCCTCTTACACCAAACTAGTATTTGTAAGAAATCCCACCTCACTCGCATTTGGACCGCAGTTAAGATCTCACCACGTATGGGTGGTGTTAGGGCTATGTTTAGCCTCAATAAGGGATTGTGGGGGACTCGAAACTTAACCTTAACCTTGTACAACCAATTTGAAATTTCAACACTGAACCAACCTCTCATTGGTATATATGCAGATTTTGAAAAAATAGTGCATGCCCGATCATTATAATTTGGCTGGCAATAGGGTACGAGAAAGTTCCAAAAAAACTTTGGCACTCTCACGGTTTTAAAAGGTCTTGTATTAGATAGGTCATGATTTGTTATACATAAAACATTAAACTTTGCACTCACCGAGAGATGTGCGATTTGTGACTACTCATCGAGACGTTAAAATTTGGATGAGTTAAAATTTGGGCCCTCATCCTATGTGTGATATCTTAAGTGTCACCTAAAACCAATTAATAATGGGTGGATTCCAAACTTGGGTGAGCGCCTGTATATAGAAAAAGTTAAAAATAGGCATCGAGTCGAAACCATTTTTGTACGTGACCGTGAAAAAGACTTGTCAACAATCCCAGTTCATGTAGATTTTAGTGACAGCAACAGAGGCTTAGGGTCCGTTCCAAGACCTAAATTAAGTACTTATTTTTAAAAAGATAATTTTAAGTTAAAAAATAACGTGTTTACGCAAATAATTTTTCTAATAATACGGATCTTATTTGATAAATCTAATTGAGATTTTTTGAACGGTGCAAAAAAGATCAAAAAATTATTTTTCATTTATATTATTTTTTTAGTTTAAAAATATAAAATAAAGTATTTATTTTTTAAGAAGGTATTGTGGGACGGGGCCTTAGAAATTCCAGTGCCAAAAATAAATAAAAATAAATAAGAGGTTAGACACCGTGGATTCAATGACACGGTGCTTGAGTGGTACGTGAGTAGGTGTCGTATGTAATTAACATTTCTATAAAGAAGTAGCGAGTTGCTAATTTTCCTTAACGAATAATTTTTAATTTTTTCTGCTTAAAGTGCATAGAGTATAATTTTTGATTTCATTGAAGGGAGATGAATAGAATGGGTAAGCTGCTCATGTAATAACTTACAAATGACTCAACCGGAGGAGGGGTTGGCCGGGTGGTCTTAACGGTTTGTTTCGATTTTCCTTGACAGCAGCTTTTGGAGTCATTTCATCTACACGCGTAAGCGTGTGAAACGGTTTGGAAGGACCTATATGAATTAGTCTGAGGTGAGTGCAAATTGACTCGGGACGTACACGGTACACCCTGCATCCCCAAAAAAACTTACAAATGACTCAACCAGGTTTCTCATACTAACAAACACTAATATGTTATGTATATGCATGTGGTCCTCTTTCTCTTACGATATTTTTTTTTTGGGGTCCCTTCAGTGTATGGTAGGTAGTCATTGGAATCTATGTTTATCAGGCAGGCAAAGGTAATGGGTTGTCTGTATCTTTCTTTTATTGCGAAGGAGTAGAAGCAAGGGAAGGTGACTGGACCTGGCTAGCCATGCAGTCTAGGTTCCCATGTTTCTCTCCGTTTAGCTATCTCTGTTTCTGCAGGCCTATGTATATTGGAGTACCAATTAGTCCTGCAACAACCGACGATCGAGGAGGATGAAAGATTTGTGGTCCACTGAATTGGTTGGCTCAGTTGGTGTGTACCCTTTTGAGCCCAACGAGGGGCGTGAATGGGGTTCAGGGTTATGAACAGTTTGTGAACTAACTAACTTATTAATTCCTCCGTTGATGTATAAATAGCGACAAAAAGAAGAAGAAGAACTAATTTGGCATTATAGTTTAGTATTTGTATGTTACTTTTGTGTTTGAGTTTTTCATTGGGAAATTGCGAATATGTTCCTTTAAATTAAAATGTGGTTGGTGTAAAAGGATATGCGGCAAAGTCTTGTATTAATGTATGCGATGGTTTTGTGTTATTTGATGATTAAGATCTGAATAGCAGGAGCACATGTGTATGGCATGACTAATCAATACTAATGTGGTGTGATGTATGACAATTTTTTGTTCGGATGCAATTTATAGATAAATTGAGTCGGTTTTACGATAACTTATAACAAAAATGTCACCCATTCCTTGGCTTTGCAAGAATGCTGCTCGACAGCATCCGGTCCTATATATTAACACAAATCCACATTTGTTTACATTTATGTGTTTTATTGAGGAAAACGAAGGGTGGCCAATTCTTAATTCTTTATTTACTCCTCTATATATGGTTTTATTAGTATTTTGGAAAGGCGGGGCCAAAATGGAGAAGAGAAATAAAATTGGAGGGCAGGTATAGAAACACCACACGAAGGGTAGCGGATTTATCGACTCCGACGAATTTCGTTCATAGGTTTTAGGCTCCTCCGCCTCATCGGAGTTCCACCCCACGCCTCCCCCATCCCCCCTTCTCCTCCGCCTCGTTATTCCCATACACACATTGATTCATATATCTATCTATGATCCGTATATCCACCGCCTGCATCTGTCTATTAATTTATTCTCGCTTTGTTTCCAACAACAATTAATTTAACCCTAGCACAGACTCCTCAGAAGTTGTTAATTTTTCTTTTGTGTTCCTCCTCGTGTTTGAGAATCTAGGGTTTTGAAACCCTAATTTGGAAGGAGTAGGTAGAGAGAGAGAAGGAGAGAGGGAGGAGGTCGATGGCGCAGAACGGGCAGGAGATGGACCCTGCGGTGCTGGACGACATCATCAACAGGCTGTTGGAGTTTCGGCAGGCCAGGACTGTACGGCAGGTCCAGCTGTCGGAGGCCGAGATCCGGCAGCTCTGCAACGTCTCCAGGGAGATATTCCTCCAGCAACCGAATCTCTTGGAGCTCGAAGCCCCCATCAAGATCTGCGGTAACTTTTTTTCTATCTCATTTGCTTGTTTATAATTTGTATCGGTGTGTTTGCTGTTGGTTTCGGTAGCGAATTTGAGGCACTTGGATGCTTGTTGTGAGATTTCTTGTATGTGGGTTATGTGCGCGCTGCGTGTCTGGCGTGTATTTTATGTGTGAGTAAGATTCTGAGGAGTTGTAGAGAAATTTGGAGAAAAGTTGCTATGTTGATTGGTGCATGGCAATGTCAGGTTTTTTTTGTACTCGTTGAATTTTCCGGTATGTTTTCCCTCCGGTTATGTTTCTGAAGGAATCGAAGCACATAACAGATTTAAAAGTTGAGTAATACGGGAGCAGAAGAGTCGGTTTGAGGCTTTTAATTGTAAATTTCAGTCTCAACCTATGGGGGCACTCTTGCTGCGTAGGAAACTTTGCTGAGTTTGCTGTTGGACTTGGACTTATTTATACCACTGGGTTAGTTATTATGGATATATTGCTAGGATGATTGAGATCATTATGGTTAAGGCTGTTTTTGTGGAATAGCCCATTGCTTTGCCATGGATTGTATAGGGAAATTGCCAAGTCCGGAGCAAATAGGTTTATGATAGGTTATGGTCAACGGCTGCAGAATGCAGCAATCTCTTTAAAATTTTTGAGTAGTTTGAAGATCGAAACTATCCTCTCCGCTGTTCAAAAATTGAGAAACACTTTTACATGTTTGAAATAATATGTCCAAAGAAGGTTAGGAAACCCATGAAATACGTTACTTCATGATGCAGGATGGGACACAAGTGTGATTCCTTCTCCTGCACTACCAGGTAAAGGAGGGTATGTTACTATTAGCTGTTTCCTGGAGTTTTCACAATCATGAGGAATAGAAGAAAAGAATGGAGGTTCATGATATGATTTGCTTCTGTTGGTTCCATTGTTACTTTGTGCAAGAATTTGAGTTATTTTTAACTCATCAATCTGTTGTAGTTTTTCCACACAAAAAGGGGTTTCTCTTATACAATTTTTTTTAATGGAGGGAGTGGGGGTTGTCTGGGTTGACACTTAGTTTTGTTTTAGCACTTGATATGTTCTTATTTTGAGTTTTTTTTTTAAAATATCTCTGTGGGATTTTTATTACTAGATTTTGAGTGTTTTTGAAGGAAACCAATAGGAACTATCTATGGGAAATTTGGAGGCATGGTTTAATTGTGTGACTTAGTTGGGCTCCTAATAGTGAAAGGACTATTGGCTTTGAGAAGGGAAACTTGAAGTTTATCCGTGTTACTCAGTTTGGTTTCTAGTAGTGCAAAAGCTACTTGATTTGAGAAGGAAAACTAAAAGTTCGGTAAGGAAGTTAGATGGTTCCTATGTATAGATTACTGGAGACTCATGTGGGTTTGAGACCACTGATCACGTAATCTGGATGAACAAAGTGTCAGAGACGCTTATCCAAACCCAAAGTTTCGAGTTTTTACTATTATGTGTTGAAATTGGCCAGTGGGACTATTGACCACCAATGTGGGTTTCCACTATTTATTTTAAAAAAAGTTGTTAGTACATGAAACTACTAGACACAAAATGTAGTTCCTAGTAGTAGGCCACTGGTCATCAAGGGAGTGATTCCTAGTGCTAGGGTTACAAGCTCTCGAAGAGAGAACGACGTCGCCCGAGAAGCTCCAGCGTCGACAGAGAAGAGGAACTGAATGGAACTGAGATGGGTGTGAATCATGATTTAAGGGGCAGGCAATTATGGAATTTAGTCATATCATACCTTTAAGTTTGAATTCAGGTGGAATCTTTACGCGTCTCTTTAGAATGTTGGAACTCACAAAGGGGACCAAAATCAAGGGACAGGAGTAATATTCTTTAACTGTTATCACAGAACAATGATGGATGAGTTTTGCCACAGAATGTTAGGTGGGCACGTGGTCATGCGACTTTTATTTGACTGATCTTGTATGGTGATAAATAACTCCCTTCAAATGTTATTACAGAACATTGATTTGATGAGTTTTGCAGGAGAATGCCCTTGGGGCAAGTGTTCATGCCACTTTTATTTGACTCATCTTGTATGGGATAAATTTTTACTGAATAAGATTGTAGCATAAGATGCTTCTCTATCTCATGAACATGTCCCATATGTGTGGCCAGTTTTTTTAGCCATGAATTACGGATTGACAACAAAGGTTTGTGTTTGGATTATGGCCCAGGTTTGAATTGTGGGAATCAGTTATTCTATAGAAAAATGAGGTAAGGTTGCTCCCTACCACTGCATATAAACAGGAGCCCCTGTGCACTTGTACAGCCCTTTAGATGTGGCTATTGGGAAATTGGGTTGAAGTTGTCATTTAACGAGGTTTTAGAAGCAGCCTCGTTAGTTATTCGCATATAACTGATGTAATGTTATTGGTCAGTCCACTCGTGGATACTTGTGTGGAAATCGTGAAAAACAAGTTGCGTTCAGTAAATTGTGGTGTCCAAATATTTTCTAGAAGCAATGTCTGGTAACTTTATCAAGTGCAGATGGTTGCTACTCTGGAACTATCCACCTTTTATTGTCAGTGTTCTTTGTTGTTGACCCCCTCTATTTTGAAGTTTCATTGTGATAACCATGTAAAACTAGTGCTTGATGCTTATTCTTGCTATATTATAAAGATGCTTTTTGAGAACTATTGAGATTGTCAAAGTCAGCCTCATGATATAACTTCTACTCATCTATTTATTTTGCTTTTCTATTCTTGTGTATTTAAAGCCGCTTGATGCAGAATTGAATTGCTTTATCTTATCTCTCATATGTCGTTGTTATTGGAGTTTTAAATTCTAGCTTGTGTTTTATGCTTCTTTTTTTATTGCTGGATTTCAGGTGATATTCATGGGCAATATAGTGATCTTTTAAGGCTTTTTGAATATGGGGGTTTTCCGCCTGAAGCCAACTACTTGTTCTTAGGGGACTATGTGGACCGTGGCAAGCAGAGTTTGGAAACAATATGCCTTCTGCTTGCCTATAAAATTAAATATCCTGAGAACTTCTTTCTTTTACGGGGCAACCACGAATGTGCTTCTATCAACCGGATCTATGGATTCTATGATGAATGTAAACGCCGGTTTAATGTGAGGCTTTGGAAAATCTTTACCGACTGTTTTAACTGTCTTCCTGTGGCTGCTCTCATTGATGACAAAATATTATGCATGCATGGTGGCCTTTCCCCTGACCTAACGAACTTGGATCAGATAAGAAACCTACCCCGTCCAACTGATGTACCAGACTCTGGTTTGCTCTGTGATTTGCTGTGGTCAGATCCAAGTAGGGAGGCTAAAGGTTGGGGAATGAATGATAGAGGAGTTTCATTCACCTTTGGTCCTGAAAAGGTTGCAGAATTTTTAATGCAGCATGATATGGACCTTGTTTGTCGTGCCCATCAGGTTATTGACTTTCATGTTCGTTAGTCTTTTGGTTTAGTTTGGGGGACTTAGACTCTTAATAAGAATGTTCCTTTTCCAGGTTGTGGAGGATGGGTATGAGTTCTTTGCTGACCGACAGCTTGTTACTGTATTCTCTGCTCCGAACTATTGCGGCGAGTTTGATAATGCTGGTGCAATGATGAGTGTTGATGAAAGCTTAATGTGTTCGTTCCAGATTTTGAAGCCAGCAGACAGAACAGCAAAGAGGTTCTTGTGAACAATGCCAAGAGTACTGCAGTCTTTGTCAGAACTTCAAAGGTCAGTTTCACGATTTGCTTGTGTTCCTTAACTTGACAGTGTCTCATAAATGGATCCAGTCCACAAGCCATTTTCATTTGTCGTCTGCAAGATTTTTTCTTTGATGACCAAGGAGAACTAAAGCAGCGTAGTATCGAATCATAAATTCATGAGGAAATCGCACTTAACCCGTTGGGTTTCTGGCAAGGACAGTTGAACTGTCAGGTTTCTAACATTTCAATGACCCCCATGCTTTACAAGACACTGTATAAAGACGTGTCTGATAACAATCTGTTAATGAAATGGATGGAGAAGGATGCAAACTTTAAGTATCTCAAAACTTCCCCTGTTTCCATAATCTAAATTATTTACCATTAACTGTGTACATATATTAGGTAGAGATATTTGTGTGACAGCCTTTTTAATCTTTTGAAAACAAAGAAGGGTTCTGACAAGCTTATCCTGCGCATAAGCTTTTCCCTCCGGGCTAACAAATGGAGAACTGGTGTGAATTTAGGATTCACCATCGCATGATTGATTGGTATGTGGAGAACAACAATTGGCTGCTTAGTCTGTTGTGTATGCACGTTGTCCAGCAATACGTATGATGAAATTCCATTCCAATCACTTTCTCTGCCAAGAATATGACTAGATGTCCTCATTTCCCTTTGGGCCATGGCCTTAAGTGTTGCTCTTATTGCTGCCTCCGTGCCACTCACCGTCATTGTTATTTTGCCTACTGCCAACTAAAGGGGAAGCCCTACCATTACTACTATCTTTATTGGCTATGTTGCTGTCTCTTCTTGCTTTTCTTATCTATGATGGGATACCAGCGAAATAGCAGCCAAGCCAATCATATCACGCTATCAGCCCTTGAAAATCTTCAGTGTAAACATAAGCAGATTTGATACAGTATTTCTGGAAATGTTCAACTTCAACCCTCTTTGTAGGTCATTGCATATATACTTCATTGGTTTATTTTAGATATCCCATGATCTGATTTAAGCAACTGGTTCACTATTGAGCAAAATCTGAGGACATTATATCATCATTGCCCATATAAGACATGGGATTGGATTACGATGAGCTGAAAAGAAAATCTCTACGTATATCATTACTCACATAAAACAGATAAAAAAAATCTTAAAGATGGTTGTCCGCAGATCCTCTTTTCATTTCCATGATGTGGAGGGGGATAGAGAGAAGACTCCTTTTGAATGTACAAGAAAAATGAGAGGTACCCTGCAATCATTATCCCCTAATTGTTTTTGGTTAAATAAATGCTATGGGAATATCATCTGAGCAGTTTGGTTATTCATTCTCTACCTTCTAGCACTATTTGTATCTGGGTTCTGTATGTGTTATCTGTAATCCCCATCGTTATTATACCTCTTTATGCTGCAGTTGTCCCGCCTGATTCACGAGGTGGATAGGAACATTTGAAGATTCAAGCTCAAAGTTTCTTAGAAGTGAGATGTAATCATGGTGATCATTATGTTGTTCGTTTAGAAGCATTAATCAGTTTGCTGCAATATTTTGTTTTCTGACCTTTTGATTTGGCGGCAACTGTGGCTACAAGAGCCAAAAGTATTTTCGTTCTATTTATTTTTCTTTAACTTGTGCGGTTTACAGTGGCGGTGTAAATTGCTCTGCATTTGTAGATTGTAGCAACCATTGTCAAGTCAAGATTTTCCATTTTCAGAAGTTATTGTAGTGGATCCTCAGTTTTGTGTTTCTAAGCATAATTTATGGTCCTATTTCCCCCAGTTCGAGGTGTATTGGTGCTGATTAGGACATAAATACCGTAGCATCATATGGCCAGATACGATTTATCTTCTCTATTTTTCTATCCCAGTACACGGTGATACGAATAGTGACAAAAATTCGGATATTTTTTGCTTTTGCATGTGCAGTTTGTGGGGTGGTGCAAGGATTAAATTTGTTTCTAAAAATTTTGGAGAGTTCTATTTTCCACTCCTGAGACCAACTCTCTTAGAAGATCAGAGCCAATTTTAGAGTCCCATCTTTGTCCTCTTTCAGTTGCAGTGGAGCTAACCAAGACAGGCATTTCTGGTAGGACGGGTTTCAATGCATTGGTTTGACATGCATCGAGCCTGAATTGATCCCTATCTATTGGGGGACTGTAACGGCATGTTTTTTTTTTTTTTAAAACATTTGCGTCCTTGTTTTCTATTTTGCTTTTGTTTGCAAACTGGAGACGAAAACGAGTTTGACATAGTAGTTTTCTTGCCAAAAATAGTCACAACAGTTCACGAGATTCTGGAAAACAATGAGGAAAATAGGAAGCCAAACGGTATAGTGTTTTCACTTGTTTTGAAAACAAGTTTTCATTAGCATCCCTCCCTTCTCCCCCGTTTGGCTTGGCAATCCTTCTGATCACTCTCTCCGACGACTCTTTTATCTCCTTCAAAATTCTCCACCCGTGCAATTTTTCTGCCGGTACCCTCTCTTCTTTTGGCAAGTTTTTTCCTCTGGCCAACCTTTCTGCCCACTCATCCGACTTTTCTTTTGGATACAACGGTTATTTGTAACGCCTCTCTAACTGTCCCCATTTTCACTGCTGCCTTTACATTTCTTCCGTTCCAAAATGTTGTGCAGGAATTTCAACTCGTAACAACTCAAATTAATTTCAAGTTTTTCCAAGTTCCAACACCAAGTCCGAAACAAACTCATGTCCCCACTCCACTCCACAAACAGAGACGATAAGGACACAACAGCATGAATTGATATAATACGGAGTATACAATTTTGGAATCACGAGAGTGACTTCATCTTCACCCTCTTCCAATGGGCCTTTCCAGTTTCCACTCTCAGCCCTTTCTTTCCCCAGATCCCATCCATGAGTGCGATACTTAAAAAAGTTGGCCATTAATACACCCCCCCTGTTTTCATCTTGCTAAGTCAAACTTCAGCTCACAAGATCCAAATTTAGGAACTTTCTGAGGTCACTGTGGCTGCCACCTTCCAATACTGGTTCATTAAACGTGGAAGCTTTGCATGTGAACTATGCCCATACCTCTTCAATCTGGATCCGCGGGGAGCTGTAGGGCACAATGCATTAATGCATTTGGGTGGTGTTAGTTTCATCTTTATGATATGATTATGCAGAGAAACGCATGGTTTCTAAACCCGTTGAGGTGAGAATTCAAGAATTTCATCATTCGGTGATTACTGATGTCCCAGTTATTATTTAATTTCTTTCGTGAGTGACCTATTTAAGAAACCCTACAAAGTGAACTGTTTAGAACAAATGAAGGGCTTAAGATGGATCCCATCAAGACACACTAACAATAGTACTTTAAACTTTGGCACATGAGAGGGTCATAGAATATCCCAATCCCATGTGCTAAGAGCGTTACCAGACAACCTTATTTTCTGGGGTGGTTGTGAAGAATTTAATTGCCAAACTGAGTCTAGTTTGGAGTTATTGGCCAAGGGAGAAAGAGGGCCAAAACTCTCTATATAAATAAACACACTACTAGGTCACTAGCAGTATTCACTAGCACTCCACTAGACCAGTACCCCTTATGAGATGAAGTTGGAGTACACTTCTTGTGTCCTCATTTTCCTTCTGGTGGTGGCGGCGACGCCAAGCACCGCCGAGGATGTTGTCAATGATCCTAAAACCCAGTATGGTGGTGGCAGTGGTGGTTATTACTATCCACCACCTGCTGGGACACCCTTAGCCCCTTATGAATCACCACCAAAAGAACACCATCCACCACCTCATGAACACCATCCCAAACACAAATATCCACCTCCCTCTCCAACGTACACTCCTCCCTATGGAGGTTACCCACCACCCTCTTACGGATACACTCCACCTTCTCGAGGGCATCCGCCACCATCTCACAGTTACTCTCCACCTTCTCGCGGTTATGTTCCACCCTCTCATGGTTACCATCCACCTCCCTCTCGGGGTTATACACCGCCCTCTCACGGTTACCATCCTCCTCCCTCTCGGGGTTATACACCACCCTCTCATGGCTACCAACCGCCATCCCACCCGTATACACCTCCCTCTCGCGGTTATGCACCACCCTTTCATGGTTACCAACCTCCATCTCATCGGTATCCGCCACCCTCTCGCGGTTACCCTCCGCCTTCTCGTGGTTACACACCACCCTCATACGGATACACACCACCAACCTACCAAACACCGCCTCCTTATGGTCATCCGCCACCCTGTCATGGCAAAACGCCGCCATACCAACCACCACTCAGTCCCAAGGCCCCGTCACCTTATCACCACCACAAACCACCACACACACCGAAGGCCCCATCGCCCCATCACCATCACAAACCACCACACAGTCCCAAGGCCCCGTCACCGTATCACCATCACAAACCATGCACGCCCGAGGCCCCGGCACCACACCACCACCACCCCCAACCACCGCACACTCCGGAGGCCCCATCACCGCATCACCACCACAAACCACCACACACTCCCAAGGCCCCATCACCGCATCACCGCCATAAACCACCACCCACCCACGGCTACCCACCACCGTCTTATGTACATCCACCCCCATCTTACCATCATAGGCCTCCTTATCAGCATCCTCCTCCATCCAAGTACCCACCGCCCTCTCCTCAATACCCTCCGCCTCAAAAGCAGCCGCCACCAACGCCATATTTTACGCCTTCACCTCCTAAAGGGAAGCTGTCACCACCGTACAAGCAGCAGCCACCAACTCCATATAAGCAGCCTTCACCACCGTCGCCATATTACCAGCCATCACCACCGACGAAGGTGCCGCCGAGTCCGTATGCCAAGTAGTCGTAGTATTAAAAGCCTCCTCCGGTCCAGCCTTAATGCTTGAGCTTGATTGTGATGAGTCTGAATAATTAAGTACTGTCTTCTTTTCTATCGTGTTTTTGTTTCAAGTGTTAAAAACGAATGACTTGGAAATGGTTAATATTGTGTAATGATCAGCAGCTATGCTTTTGAGTTTTGAATTTACTTAGTTTGATTTTCATGCGGTTTGCTATGCCATGTTCAATTCAAGCACGTTCGCGGAAAAAGCTCCAGGAAAAAAAATAGAAAACTGAACAAAAAGCTCCGTTCACAATAATCACCAACTAGAGGTCGAGACACACACGATGCGTGTACATTGTGCATGTCAAATTTTGACGTGATATGAAAAAATTGACTTGCGCCCGGCCTCTAATTGGAATTAAAGACCCACTATCTCTTTTGGGAAAATGACGACCCATGACGTATTTTGATAATTAATATCCGGCAAGGACATTTTTAGCGCTAACAAATATTCTCAGTATGTCCTTGACGGGTATTAGTTATCAAAACACGTTCTGAGCCGTCATTTTTCCATCTCTTTTTTGACATAATTTGGGCTGGAAAAAAAAGGACCTGTTTACCTATTTTCTTGAATTTCAACAAACAAGGACAATATTGCGGCTTGTGAAATTGTAATCGAATCAAATGCGATAGCAAGAACAAAAATCGAAGACTAACGAAAGAGATTCTTTCATTAAACTTTAATGGAGTATCGACACATAAAAGAAAATTGTTGATGCAAGGCATACCGATAACAAAAGTAAATGACTTTAGAAAATAAACTCATGACAAAAATTTAGAGACAAAGAAATATAAGTTCTTTGATTTGTTGGAGAGAGTTTACAATAAAGCCTAAATGGACTATTTATTGGAAAATAAAAAAATGTAGGAAATAACTTCCAAGTGTGTAGGACAAGCTTCAACTTTTAAGTGTGTAGGACAATGTCATGTGTCTTTTCAACTTCCAGATGAATAGAGATACGCCGAGTGTCCTTGCTCATGTAATAAAAATAAAAATACTAATTATAATAGGGTTTTGTTAATGTGTGCCCCCAACGCACATGATAAAACACTTGATAATATTCATTAAATGAGGTCAATTAAACCTCATTGTTGTAGAAATTAGTGAAAGTAGTTGCAATATTGGATGAAGAGTAAAATTTGTTAAGGAGACCAAAATACCCCTTAATTTTATCCTCCATTACATTTCATTTGTGTTCCCTCCTTTTTTATTTTGCCCTTTCACCTTCTTGTCTTTTGGCGTCCAAGTAGTAACATTTTTTCTACAAGTCCTAATCATACACAGTGGCGCCATAGCCCATTAGTAGCAAGTAAAGAGAAACAACGTGGCTAATGAAGAGAAGGTTTGGATTAAAAAGTAGACAACAATTTTTATTTTTTATTTTTGTCTTTTTTCAATTTTTTAAGTATTTGTTAATTTTGTGTCGAACTTTTGTGACTTATTGATTCGTCTTGATGAGAGGAACCGAAAAAATACAATTTTTTTTTATCGAAACTCTTTTTTTTAAAAAAAGACAAAAAAAGAAGAAGAGAGAGAGTCAAAAAGTTCTCTTTTTTTTTTTTGTTGTCTTTTTTTCAAGGAGTTTTTAAATATCCATCCCTATTAGTCATGCCATGTAAGTTTTCATCCACCTCATTTTTTGTGCTTATGTTTTCATCCTTTTAATATATGAATTTTCTTTATTACCCTTTTACTATCATATATGCATATAATCTATACACACTTTTATTATTTCCCTAAATTAAGGGGATTCAGATGAAAATCAAATTAGGCAATGAAGGGAGATATAATAGGAGTTCAAACTTTCAAATAATCAAATCCCCTAGATTTCTCCTTCCATTTTCTGCTATTCCCATTTCACGATTCTTTATTTTATTTGCACCGTTTGCCATGCAAATTCCGTTTGAGCCGTGGCATATAGTTCGAATCATGGCATATTTATAATATTCATGGCGGATTAAGTCGATCTTTTTTGCTTTACAACATTGCAATTATGATGGTTTTAACTTTCATGGTTAAAAAATATTACTATTTACCATGAAATATATTTGTATGTTATTTCAAAAACATGAATACACCATGAAATAAAAAAAAAAAAACATACATGAATAAAATGACCTTGTCGCCGGTGGCCAGAAAACGTGATTCATGGCAAACGATACAAATAATATGCCATGAAAATTAAAATGTCATACACCATGAAAACACATAAATAAACATCAAAAACATGAATACACCATGAAATTAAAAAAAATGCATGAATACAAATGACCTTCTCGCCGGTGGCCGAAAAACGCGTTTTTTTTTTTTATCGGCAAAAGAATTTTATTAATCTCCGAACCAAAAGTTAATTAAGGACAATCAACTATGTTGACATCTAGGCTAAGGACAATTATATGCCACCCGCTACTACCAAAGGAGAAGAGTTGGCAAGTAACCAACCCAGCAAAACCAGGCCTAAAATTTCCAAAATTATTACAACAACACTAAAACAGAAGGATACTGGGCATCTTGAAAGACTCGAGTAACTTCACCATTAGTAGTAGATTATTGGAGATGTTCCACCAAGCAACAAATTACTGCAGATTTTCTTTGTTAACGTTCACCACACCAGTATTGCTCTTGATAAAACACTCCAAGAAGCAGAGCTTGGCCAAAGTACTTGAATGGAATCCCTTTCACGAGACTAGAATGTGAATTTGCACGTTTGAGCATATCATACTACAAACTGGAGCTTCCAATTCGACTTCAGGGTACGCATGATCTGAAATTCTCACTGATAACCACTATCTTCAGAGAGCTGTTTTTGAATCCATTGTGCAAACATAGTATTATTTAAAGGCAGAAGTTAAAAGGCCGGAAAACGTGATTCATGGCAAACGATACAAATAATATACCATGAAAATTAAAATGCCATACACCATGTAAACACATAAATAAATATCAAAAACATGAATAAACCATGGAAAAAAAATGAATACAAATGACCTTCTCGCCGGTGGCCGGAAAAGGTATTTATTCATATCGGAATACATGAAAACAAAAAACATGAATAGAAATGACCAATACTTGCGACCAACCAAAAGGTAATTGCAGCGTGGATGCCCAACTCGATCTGTGAGGCCTTCTTGATGAATTCTGATCCGTACGGCGACGCTAGGAGTTTCAACAACGACGGGCCGTTGTGTGGCTTGCCTGATTCGTTGGCTCCACCTATATTTTTAAAGGTCTGATCTAATAGCGATCGAAACTCCGGCGTGGTAGCTGTTGATGGATGGTGGTGGCTATTGGCGGAGGACGTCGGAGGATGGCTATTGGCGGAGGACGTTGGAGGACGAGTGGATCGCCGCCCACCGGAGGACGTTGGAGGACTAGTGAATGGCGGGGGCTGTTTGTGGAGGACAAGTGGGGAGAGAGAGAGAGAGAGAGAGAGAGAGAGAGAGAGAGTTTATAGAATCCCACCAGATTTTTAGGAATTTTAGTGATTGATGGCCGAATTTCGGACTGATGACCGGATTTCATGCAAAGGACTGGAGGAGTTACGTTGTAGTCCCTTTTTTCTGGACTATATATATACAGTATAATAGAGGGCATTGCTGGTATAAAAAAATAACGAGGATGGGACCATATATAATGGCCTTAAAACACACGGACAAAAACTTACAGATGGTGGGTGCTGAGGACTAATCTTTAAGTTCCCCTTTTTTCAATTGTTTTTTGTATTTGTTAGTTTTGTGTCGAACTTTTGTGACTTATTGATTCGTCTTGACGAGAGGAGCAGAAAAAGTACAATTTTTTTTAATCGAAACTCTTTTTTATTTTTATTTTTTTTTGAGAAAGACAAAAAAAAAGTCAAAAAGCTCTCTTTTTAACTTTTGTATATAAACAAATTAACCTCATTACAATAAAATGATGGCTACAAGTCAGTAAACAAAAATTGTACACCTAGCCTTGCTGACCATTTAAATGGATGGATAAATATATATACTTTAAAACAGACAAATGAAAAAAAAAGAGTTGGACTACCCCTCGTCTGCTAAAAAATGCCACGTACGAAGGACAAATGTCAAGCCGAAATGTCAAAAGACAAGAAGATGAAAGGGCAAAATAAAAAGGAGGGAACACAAATGAAATGGAGTACTGGAAGAAAAAATTAAGGGGTATTTTAGTCTCCAAAACAAATTTTACTCTTCCTCCAATGTTCTAACTACTTTCACTACTTTCTACAATAGTGGAGTTTAATTGACCTCATTTAACGAACCATATCAAGTGCTTTATCATGTGCCTCAGGGGCACATATTAACAAAACCCATTATAGTATTAAAACAAATACATAATAATAACAAAATAATAGGTAGCATTCTCATAATTGCTACCTTTCTGTCGATATCAACTGGCGGTAAAATGTGGTGTAAAGAACAAGACCCAGTCACTCGCTAATTGGGAGCACGTGATGCTATTAATGTTTGTTTAACTTTGCAAAGTTAGTTTACAATTTACATCATTGAAAGAAAGCAGATAGCATGTGAAGATGAAAACGTAAAAGACCTGTTAATTGTCTAGGAGTGTAACCAAAGCCTCTAAAAATTTGAATTAGTGGTTCCCTTCTCTTGCCTCAACCCTATGCCATTAAAGACACCAAAATAAGCATGGCACAAAAAGTGCCCTAAGAAGGTGGTAAAATAAGGATGACACAAAAAATGAAAAGAGTAGGTGGTAAAATAGAGATGGTCACAAAAAGTACATTACCTTTCAAAAGGAAATTTTGTACCATTATTTTTAGGCAACAAGTTATGGCATTTTAGCTTGTTGTTCACACTAAGTAACAAATTATTAGTTAGTGAAAACAACTTAACATTTGGCAACAACTTATTGGTGGTGGAAACAATTTGATACTCCCTCCGTCCCAGTTTGTATGTCCAATTTCGACATATGTGGCTTTTAAAAAATTGTTTATATCTCACAATCTATAATGTTTTACATAATTTCGAAAACGTCATATTTTAGATCTAATTGAGATATATCAAACAAGATCCATATTGCATATAAAAAATATTATAAATTAAAACACATAGACAATTTTGTAAGAGGTCCCAAATAATGAAAAGAGAAACAAATCGGGACGGAGGGAGTATTTTTTTACTCACATACCCATATGCAACTTAGGAGTATTTGCTAATGGGAACAACTTATTTTTCAGCAACTTATTGATTAGTGGAAACAACTAACGACTTGTCAATAACTAGTTCTTTCTCAAAATTTATCATTTACTGTAAACACCCCTTAGTCTCTGCACAAACTAAGAAGATTAGGAGGGTGAAAGTGATTGGTCAATATAATTGAGAGAGAGAGAGAGAGAGAGAGAGAGAGAGAGAGAGAGAGAGATGAACCGCGTGGTAATTTTCCTCTAAAAAGAATTTTGTGGCCAACGTTTGGGGTGAAGCAGTTGGAGTGAAGTATTTGTCCATCTTACCCCAAACGATTACTTCATGGGAGGCTTTGAAAAAGGGCAAAAACAAAGAACACTTTTGTAACAAGGCTACACAAAAGTGGTCACACCAAATAAGTGCTCTGCTCTCCCTTTATATATTCGAATGGATGACTTTTTTTTGTCACATTTTCTGGATCAAATCTTATGTGGAAGACCACGATTTTTATTACAATCAAAATCATATCTTACTGTTTTTCTTTGTTAAGTCTGAGAAGCATCATAAACAATACTCCCTCCGTTCCATATTGATGGTCCAGTTCGGTCTCCAATGCGAAATTCAAATTGTTAATATCTTTTAATCTATAATGTTTTTAAAGATTTTAAAAACTTTGTATAATAGAACTAATTGAGATCTATCATATAAGATCCATATTGCACATAAAAATCATTGTAGATTGAAAGATATTAACAATTTAAATTTTGTATTGGAGACCGAACCGGACCTTCAATTTGGAACGGAGGGAGTAGCACCTATGTTTGGTTGGTGCGGAGGCATGAGATTGAGCCCCAACTGGCAAAAATGTTCACAAAATGTAACAGTTCATCGATACAGAAACCGTTGTTTACCGCCGATTCAGTGACTATAGATAATAACCTGCATCGCGGCAAGAATGACACCATAAAAACAACACTGTGGTTTCATACATAAATCGAGTAAGGAATGCTTGTGAAAATTACATGACGGGAGTATACGTGGGGCAACTGCGTAGTTTACAGCAACGATTTAGCACCCTTTATCCTAAGCAGTAAAATTTTGTTCCATTTTTTCTCTGCGAATTCTACAACAATCAGTTTTTAACCAAGAACGACCTAAGTTTCAAACTAGTTCCCCCCCGCTGGATAATACCACTTAAGCGTTGATCTGTCCAGAAACTGCTCGGCATCTTCACTGCACGGTCACCGAACCATCTTGCTTCATTTTGAGGAGACTGCTCTCAATATTCCGCAATACAAGTTTATAGCTGCAACAGGGTAATTGTATTCAGGCATCGCTTGCAAAAGTTAGGGGGGGAATGATAAGCAAGAAAATAATTTGATCAAGAAAAAAAGAAAGAGATGACGATCAAGAGAACTTACGGCCGTGCAAGAACATGGTATGCTTGTGTAGCTTGTTGGAGTCGCGCTGAAAGCTGCAAAATGTCTGCTGATAGTGCCTCTGCTCGGCTTTGTTCTTTAGCAAGGTAGCCCTAGAAAGAGATACACCAACCAAAATGGTAAACATAAGACAATCAGTTAGGCTCCGTTTGTTTGGAGGTAAAATATTTTACCTATTTTCCGGTGTTTGGTTGTGTAAAAAATAAGGAAAACATTTTACATGTAAAACATTTTCCATCAATTAGATGAAAATGACTTATCCTTAAATTTTCCGTAAGTTATTTTCCGAAATGAACCCGTTGCCTTATACTGCAATTCTCACTACTCAGTTTTCTCGATTGTCCACGTCCAATTCCAATAATCTCATATCTCTTCACTGTTTAAGCTCGCTATCTCTCTCTACACTATTTTGTTGATTTCTGAAAATATTTTCAAGTACCAACCAAACACCAAAAAATAAAAATTTGAAGTTTGTTTTTTGAAAAAACATTCTACATCAAAACAAACGGAGCCTTAATTTAAAACGAACTAAAAACCTAAAATAAACATAACAAAAGGCAGAGACAAAAGACCAAAGAAGCCTCGACCAACTAGCTTATTCCATGAGCCGCTCAAAACAAAATAAAAACTAGCTTATCCCATGAGAGACATGATACTCATACATGTGCCAAAGACAACTAGATCTACAAGCATCAGTCCAAAGAGTTAATTGAAGGAAGACATTTTCTTGACCTAGAAAATGATATTCATACTCCAGATTTTTGTAAAGGACCAAGTTAAACACGGATATTATTTAATTTCTTTCGTGAGCGACCTATTTAAGAAATTCTACAAAGTGAACTGTTTAGAACAAATGATGGGCTTCAGATGGATTAATGCATTTGGGTGGTGTTAGTTTCATCTTTTTGATATGATTATGTAGAGAAACGTGTGGTTTCTGAACCCGTTGAGGCGGGAATCCAAGAATTTTACCATCCGATGACTAATGATGTCTCGATTATTATTTAATTTCTTTTGTGAGCGACCTATTTAAGAAACTCTACAAAGTGAACTGTTTAGAACAAATGACGGGCTTAAGATGGATCCCATCAAGATACACTAACAATAGTAATTTCAACTTTGGCACATGAGAGGGTCATAGCATATCCCGATCCCATGAGCTAAGAGCATTACCAGACAATCTTATTTTCTGGGGTGGTTGTGAAGAATTTAATTCCCCGAACTCTGAGTCTAGTTTGAAGTCATTGACCAAGTGAGAAAGAGGGCCAAAACTCTCTATATAAATAAACACACTACTAGGTCACGAGCACTCCGCTAGACCAGTACCCCTTGTGAGTGCTTGCTAGGTTTAGAGATGAAGTTGGAGTACACTTCTTGTGTCCTCGTTTTCCTTCTGGTGGTGGCGGCGACACCAAGCACCGCCGAGGATGTTGTTGATGATCCTAAAACCCAGTACGGTGGTGGTGGTGGTGGTGGTTATTACTATCCACCACCTGTTGGGA
The DNA here is from genome assembly GCA_019656835.1 of Rhododendron ovatum. Classification (NCBI taxonomy): domain Eukaryota; kingdom Viridiplantae; phylum Streptophyta; class Magnoliopsida; order Ericales; family Ericaceae; genus Rhododendron; species Rhododendron ovatum. The sequence continues at coordinate 25,714,695 of CM033793.1, read as the reverse complement.
CACCTTTAGTCCCTTATGACTCACTATCAAAAGAACACCATCCACCACCTCATGAACACCATCACAAACACAAATATCCACCTCCCTCTCCAGCGTACACTCCTCCCTATGGAGGTTACCCGCCACCCTCTTATGGATACACTCCACCTTCTCGAGGGTATCCGCCACCATCTCGTGGTTACTCTCTACCTTATCGCGTTCTGACCTCTTGGGGTTTTACACCACCTCAGTCTTGGGGTTTTACACCACCTCACTCTTGGGGTTATATACCACCTCACTCTTGGGGTTATACACCACCCTCTTGGGGTTATACACCGCCCTCTCATGGCTACCAACCGCCATCCTACCCTTATACACCTCCCTCTCCGGAGTACACTCCTCCCTATGGAGGTTACCCACCACCCTCTTACGAATGCCCTCCACCTTATCGAGGGTATCAGCCACCATCTCGCGGTTACTCTCCACCTTCTGGCGGTTATGTTCCGCCCTCTCGGGGTTATACACCGCCCTCTCGCAGTTACTATCCTCCTCGCTCTGGGGGTTATACACCGCCTCCTTATGGTTATTCGCCACCCTCCTGTGGCAACCCATGCATGCCCAAGGCCCAGGCACCACCACAAACCACCGCACACTCCCGAGGCCACATCACCGCATCACCACTACAAACCACCACACACTCCCAAGGCCCCATCACCGCATCACCACCATAAACCGCCACCCGGCCACCCCCGGCTACCTGCCACCGTCTTATGTACATCCACCCCCATCTTACCATCATACGCCTCCTTATCATAAGCATCCTCCTCCATCCAAGTACCCACTGCCCTCTCCTCAATACCCTCCACCTCAAAAGCAGCCGCCACCAATGCCATATTTTACGCCTTCACCTCCTAAAGGGAAGCCGTCACCACCGTACAAGCAACAGCCACCAACTCCATACAAGCAGCCGTCACCACCGTCGCCATATTACCAGCCATCACCGCCGTCGAAGTTGCCGCCGAGTCCGTATGCCAAGCAGCCGTAGTATTAAAAGCCACCTCTGGTCCAGCCTTACTGCTTGAGCTTGATTGTGATGAGTCTGAATAATTAAGTACTGTCTTCTTTTCTATCGTGTTTTTGTTTCAAGTGTTAAAAAAGAATGACTAGGAAATGGTTAATATTGTGTAATGATCAGCAACTATATATGCTTTTGAATTTACTTTAGTTTGATTTTCATGCGGTTTGCTATGCCATGTTCAATTCAAACACGTTTGTTTCTTCTCGCGGAAAAAGCTCCAGGAAAAAAACAGAAAACTGAACAAAAAGCTTCATTCACAATAATCACCAACTAGAGGCCGAGGAACACACGATGCGTGTACATTGTGCATGTCAAATTTTGACGTGATATGAAAAATTTGACCTACGCCCGGCCTTTAGTTGGAATTAAAGACCCAATATCTCTTTTGGGAAAATGACGGCCTAGGACGTGTTTTGATAATTAATACCCGCCAAAAACATTTTCAGCATTAGCTAGGGGTGAGCATGGACCGGATTGGTCTGGTTTTATAGTAATCCAATAACCAAACCACTACATGCGGATTATGAATTGAGAGAATCAAACAAACCCATAAAATTCATAAAACCAAACCAATTCAAACCATTCAAAGGCGGTTCGGTTTTGAACCACGGTTCGGTTGAAATTGAGTTATCATTGCCATAAACTATTTAAAGTATATAAAATTGCATAGATAAGTTAAACCAAAACTTATATTAAAATCAATCGAAACTCACAAACATCAACCAACTAAATAAGACTAGAATACAAAAAATTAGTGAAGGAATAGGGCCATGGAATAAAGTATTAGATTAAGAAATTAGTTACTGAAAAATACAATAAGAGTGAAAAATCTATTGACTAAGCCTAAGCTGTAAATGTTTAGTGTATTGAAATTATAGGAATAAGCTATCATATATAGAAGTTTAAAAAATTAATATTGGAAGTGAAAAAATAGGGTGGTGGAGCTTAGATTAGGAAGTTAAGTTTATTTAGTGTATCTAAACAAATTATATATATGTATATATATCACATGGTTTGGAACTAGAACCGTTAACGTAAAACCACAAACCAAACTATTAAACACGGTTTCTATTTTTTTAAAATCGAGACCAAACCCTATTATTAAAAAACCAAACCAAATCATTCGGTTTGGACTGGATTCACAGTTTCATGGTTATTTTGCTCACCTCTAGCATTAACAAATATTCTCAGCATGTCCTTGGCGGGTATTAGTTATCAAAACACGTCCTAAGCCATTATTTTCCCATCTCTTTTTTGACGTAATTTGGGCTGGGAAAAAAAGACCTGTTTACCTATTTTCCTGAATTTCAAGAAACAGGTCAACTACACAAACAAGGACAATGCGGCTTGTGAAATTGTAATAAAATCAAATGCGATAGCAAGAACAAAATCGAAGACTAACGAAATAGATTTTTCCATCAAACTTTAATGGAGTATCGACACATATAAAAAAAATCGTTGATGCAAGGCATACCGATAACAAACGTAAATGACTTAGAAAATAAACTCAGACAAAAATTTAGAGCCAAAGAAATATAAGTTCTTTGATTTGTTGGAGAGGGTTTACAATGAAGCCTAAATGGACTATTTATTGGAAAATAAAAAAAAATGTAGGAAATAACTTCCAAGTGTGTAGGACAATGCCATGTGTCTTTTCAACTTCTAGTTGAATAGAGATACGCCGAGTGTAGGAAATAATATTAAGACGAATACATAATAATAACAACAAAATAGATAGCTTGCTCATAATTACTATCTTTCTGTCGATATCTATAGGCGGGTAAAATGTGGTGTAAACAAGACTCAGTCACTCGTTAATTGGGAGCATGTGATGCTATTAATGTTTGTTTAACTTTGCAAAGTTAGTTTACAATTTACATCATTGAAAGAAAGCAGATAGCATGTGAAGATGGAAAAGTAAAAGACCTCTTAATTGTCTAGGAGTGTAACCAAAACCTCTAAAAATTCGAATTAATTAGTGGTTCCCTTCTCTTGCCTCATCCCTATGCCGTTAAAGACACCAAAATAAGCACGGCACAAAAAGTGCACTAAGAAGGTGATAAAATAAGGGTGACACAAAAAGTGAAAAGAGTAGGCGGTAAAATAAAGACGGTCACAAAAAGTATAGTACCTTTCAAAAGGAAATTTTGTATCGTTATTTTTAGGCAACAAATTATGATATTTTAGTTTGTTGTTCATACTAAGTAACAAATTATTGATTAGTGAAAATAACTTGACATTTGGCAGCAACAACTTATTGGGAGTGGAAACAACTTGATATTTTTTTACTCACATACCCATCTGCAACTTAGGAGTATTTGTTAATGGAAATAACTTATTTTTCAACAACTTATTGGTTAGTGGAAACAACTAACAACTTGTCAATAATAAGTTCTTTCTCAAAATTTATCGTTTATCGAAAACACCCCTTTAGTCTCCGCACAAACTAAGAAGATTAGGAGGGTGAAAGTGATTGGTCAATATAATTATCAGAGAGAGAGAGAGAGAGAGAGAGAGAGAGAGAGAGAGAGCCATTTTTAGATTCATACTGTACTTCATTAAAATAGATGAACCGCATGACAATTTTCCTGTAAAAAGAATTTTGCGGGCGACGTTTGGGGTGAAGCAGTTGGAGTGAAGTATTTGTCCATCTTAGCCCAAACAGTTACGACATGGGAGGCTTTGAAAAAGGGCAAAAACGAAGAACACTTTTGTAACAAGGCTACACAAAGTGGTCACACCAAATAGGTGCTCTGCTCTTCCTTTATATATTAAAATAGATGACTTTTTTTTGTCACATTTTCTGGATCAAATCTTACGTGGAAGACCACGATTTTTATTACAATCAAAATCGTATCTTACTGTTTTTCTTTGTTAAGTCTGAGAAGCATCATAAACAATAGCACCTATGTTTGGTTGGTGCGGAGGGATGAGATTGAGCCCCAACTAGCAAAAATGTTCACAAAATGTAACAGTTCATCGATACAGAAACCGACCACAAAATTGACAGAAAACAACAACAATTAGAAATGGACCCATCCTTTGTTTACTGCCAATTCAGTGACTATAGATAATAACTTGCATCGCGGCAACAATGACCATAAAAACAACACTGTGGTTTGATACATAAATTGAGTAAGGTATATTTGTGAAAATTACATGATGGGAGTATATGTGGGGCAACTGCGTAGTTTACAGCAACGATTTAGCACCCTTTAACCTAAGCAGTCAAATTTTGTTCCATTTTTTCTCTGTGAATTCTACAACAATCAGTGATTCAGCAAAAACAACCTAAGTTTCAAACTAGTTCCCCCCCCGGGATAATACCACTTAAGCGTTGATCTGTCCAGAAACTGCTCGACATCTTCACTGCACAGTCAACGAACCATCTTGCTTCATTTTGAGGAGACTGCTCTCAATATTCCGCAATACAGGTTTATAGCTGCAACAGGGTAATTGTATTCCGGCGTTGCTTGCAAAAGTTAGGGGGGAATGATAAACAAGAAAATAATTTGATCAAGAAAAAAAGAAAGAGATGACGATCAAGAGAACTTACAGCCGTGCAAGACCATGGTATGCTTGTGTAGCTTGTTGGAGTCGCGCTGAAAGCTGCAAAACGTCTGCTGATAGTGCCTCTGCTCTGCTTTGTTCTTTAGCAAGGTAGCCCTAGAAAGAGATACACCAACCAAAATGGTAAACATAAGACAATCAGTTAATTTAAAATGAGCTAAAAACCTAAAATTAACATAACAAAGGGCAGAGACAAAAGACCAAAGAAGCCTCGACTAACTAGCTTATCCCATGAGCCGTTCAAAACAAAAAAACTACCTTTTCCCATGAGAAACATGATACTCATATATGTGTCAAAGACAACTAGATCTACAAGCATCAGTCCAAAGAGTTAATTGAAGGAAGAAATTTTCTTGCCCTAGAAAATGATATTCATACTCCAGTTTTTTTGTAAGAGACCAAGTTAAATACGAATATTAATTCCCTTTTTTTTTTTTTTGATTGGCAAAAGATGAATATTATTAGAAAACGGGGAAAGGGAAAGGGGATCCAACAAAAAGTTGGACAATACACCAAAAGGGCAGAGCCCATAACACCCAAGGGTCTACCAGGAATATTAATTCCCTTTTCCTTCTCACATACGCTACACAGTGAACGCCTACAATACTGCATGCATATAAACACCAAAAGGGGAGGTATTATCTTCAGCCCTAAGACCGACCTTGAGGGAAAGAATTTCCGCTGCGTACGCCTGGGGAACAGTCTCATTCCCCACCTCTTTTGTTGCTTCCAGCAGGCTTTTCTGCACCTCCATGCCATTGAATGGCGGTGTACTAGTCTGTTCTGTTCTCAACTTATCTAGCATGCTACGGAGCTCCTCATTTTGCTTAAGACAGTCTTTCACCTGTCGTAACCATGTCATGCCTATCAATAATTTTGAAAAGGAAAGATATATGATTTCGTGATATAAAGGCAAGAGGTATGCCTATGTACAAAGAATCGTATGGATTGTCAACTCTGCAAACCACAAGAATAGTAAATGAAAGGAAGATAGGTGTCCTAGTTACAAGTCTTGTAGATAGTAGATCCCATGTAGCTTCAACGTGCATCCACCTCTTTTTCAAGAACAATAGAAAGGCAAATCCAAATTGTTTGGAATTTTGTCTACGAGCATGATAGCTAACACTTCTTTGCAAATGTGTGCAGTATTTTCCAAATATTCGAGTCATATTTTAGATATTGTTCATAATCGCGAATTTGCGACATATTCTCCATTTTCAAACTTCCACTGCGGAACAATTCTCCAACTTAAAGTGATGAAACTTCAACAATATCAATCGGTAAGAGAGAAGACCAATAAGTCAAATAATAATACTATAAAAGATAAAGCACGCACAAAAGATAAAGAAGTTAATGATTCTCGTTCATTTGACCAGGGAGTTTGGATAATGGATACGTGCAGGGAAAGAAAAATGAAGTGAACAAGCAAGATTCATTTCTTTTTTCCCTTTCATTTTCCTTCCCGTTCATAAATCCTGAATAAAACGAAAGCCAAAAAACTCAGTGAACAACTGTTTCTGTCCATCTGCAGAATAGATAGATGATACCACCAAAGCAAATACTGTACCACAATCAACATTGTCCAGCATTAATTGAAAACCACCTTAGCCTAGAGATCCATAACAAACGTGTTGAAAGCATGCCAAATCTGCAAACCAGGTTCTGTCAAACCTTCAGCACTAAAGTACCTGATTCTCCCAGTGCACTACCACATCCATTGCGTCTTGATAAGCAGATGAAAGGTTAGAATTCTCCTCAAAAAGCTTCTCTATCTCTGAAGATTGTGAATCAATCTGCCAATAGAAATCAGAAGCAAAAGTGTTTAACCAAAAAAATAGAAGAAGCAATAGTGAACAATTATAGTCAGGTCAATGGCTGCATTGAAATTTGAAAGATTTGAGAAGGATCTACCTCCATTAGCAGTTTCTGTCTGCTGCTCTCCAATCTCTCCACCACCACTGCCATATCATGCAATTGCTTCTCAAGTCTCTCCTTGTCTTCCTGCAAAATGTAGAAAAGATGGATAAATTAAGCATAACAACTACTAAATCTCAGGCTAACAATTAAATCAGAGGGCTTTGGTCAAGGATCATTTGGAACTAAATTTGAGGAAATTATTCACAGAAAGTGCCAAATATTGCTGTTTCAGCTGGACAGTCGATGGTGTAAATACACTAAAAGATAGTCACTTCTATAATACTAGTCCACTACTCATAGCACAAGTATAGAGGTAATATTCAGCCTTTTGCAGGATATATATCCCCTCAAAATCATGCTTGAGTTTTCCTGGTACCAAAAACTTATCTATTGAAGTATGTAACCAAAGACTCACTCACCACTGAAAATGCCTTCTGAGCAGCTTTCACTGAAACTTCTTCTGCAATGCACAGAATAGGTCATTAGAAGAGAAGGGGAGGTCCCCAAACAAAAAAAGGCACAAATGATGATAAAAATTGTTAATAAGTGGCACTCCTGATAATGGACATCAAAGCCAGCAGACAAAGAATCAAATTTAACAATAAGTGACAGATCCTGTAACTCAAAGTAAAATCCTCTGATATCGACAATATAAAATTTGTTGCTCGAGTTGTTCGTTGCGCTGTACACTAAATTGTAACAATTTGCAAAACCAAATCCCACTCCCTTCCAATATAAAACACAAATAAAAATTGAAATTGCAGTCATTCCCCCTGGCGACTGGTAAGTGCCCTTACTTGCGATGATGATGGTTCAAGAAACATCACTTTTGTCCAATAAGTCTAAGCGTCATTGTCAAGATACAGGGGACCAATCGGTGAGATAAGCATGACCTCAGAGAAAATTGGGGTCCTCGGGGATAACAGGTGACATTAACCAACCTTAAAGCCTAGCCTTTCGGCTTCATAGCACCTCTATTCATGACCCAAAAGGTATACCCTTCAGTCATACCCCTATGAATGTGCAAGACTATTACAAACCTACTTTGTTAAATGAAAGAGAGCCTCAGAGGAGCAGGATTTCAAGTCGATGACTCATCCATAAAAATTAATAAATAAGTCATGAGGTATCTAAAAAAGAAATGGATTAGCTTGTTGAGATCCAAATTTCCTTTTTCACTTAATGGCTGTAGGGCCGTAGGTAAGTACTACTGCAAGTTATATGGATACCTGAGGTCCTTTTGGAGATAACTGCAAGTTTCTCTTCCAACTCCTGCTTTTCAGAGACGAGGGAAGACATCCGAGCTTGTTCCTCTGCCAAATGTTGTTGCTCTTGCTGCCTCAGCAGTGACTCTTGCTATCATTTTGACCAATCATGAGCCGCACATTACGAGAAATTTCCAAGTACAAATCAGAGAATTACAAGGGCTCCCAAGATCTAACCTCCAACTGGGATTTCAAACTGGCTAGCTCTTTTTCCATGGATAGCATGTAATCTGGTGAAATTCCCATTGTGGTTATGCCACCGAGCGGACCACTCATTGCTTGTTGCTGCATTGAATTTAATTCTGCTCTCAGAGCTGCTGCATCTTCTTCTGCCTGTAGCCAGAACTAATAAGCAATACAATAAAACTGGTACCTACTGAAAAAATCTAATATAATAACTTGCATACACGGTATTGTTCTTCTTCAGCTTCCTTTAAACGTTTCTTGATGGTTCGAAGTTGGGCTGAGAGATCCTCCTACACTAAATGTCAGAGTCCGTTGGTGAAGAACAGAGAAAAAACAATGTCCAATAACAAATAACTGCAACAATAGTGAAAAAATGGTGTGTACCCGAGCAACAACTGCAGCATCTTTTTCCATTGCCACATCCTTGAGAGCTTTTCGCAAGGATGGCACAGTATTCTGTTCCTGGACATGAAAATTTGTTTAAAAATAAAGAATGTATTCAGCATATCTGCATTCAAAAACTAAATCCGTCATATGACTCATTTGGCCGATCAAAGTTCAAGTTGCAAAGTAGATGTCAGGCAGAGAAATAACACACATGTTGATAAGAAAGAGTAGAATGATCAAATTCAAATAAGAGTAGACATTCTGGCAACAACTTAATTAACCAGAAATTTGGAAAATATGATCAGCAATTCACTTCATATTGCAAGGGTTGAGAATTTGGATTGCAGCTTTTATCAGTTTTATCATGGAAAAATTAACCGAATACACCAGCCACAATGTGGCTCATAATATTTAACGATAAGCAATGTCCACTATTATTTTGTATTTTATTGAGAGACAATAGAAGTGATCACTGCTAAATGTATCCCAAACCCTGCTATTAATAATCTCCTGGTCTGTACAACCCCAGCAACCAACCTATCACATATACTGATAGAAACATGAAGGGAAAATCATCAGATGCTGCAAATTGACATCAGATATCTGTTTATAATGGGTCCAATTCTTCTCAAGGGTGGTTTATTTTCCCATCCAGTCATCCACAATTGAGATATCAAGCTCATAATAACAAATATAATACTTTCAATGTGATATGAATGGGTATAAAATCCATGGTTGTGCTTTACCAGATCATTTATACGCTTTTGCAGCACATGATTCTCCGCCTCCGTTGTCTGGAGCTAAAAGGAGAAAGAAATCAGCAGGATAAAACATTAGCAAAGTTCTCATTTGGAACATTAGTACGTCTTTCTGCATTCATAATACCATAGTGACATACCTTCGAGATCAATTTCACATTATCTTCTTCCAATTCCATATTCTTTCTATGCAGGTCTTTCAGCTGAGATACTAGACCAGTAACATCACTCTGGAATAGAGCTTAAAGGATTGTCAGTTTTGTTGGCAAAATACCAAAACAAATAAATGAATAACAGCATCCATTGTTCTTCCATCCAAATTCAATAAAGCTCCCCAGGGCCACAGTTTTCTGGTCACTGTTTACCCAATTCACAGCCAATTTTTATGAATAGGAAAGCTAGGTGTACCATAGAAAAGTTTATGCATTTTTTGGAGTATGCTACGCATATTTTTGGTGTATGTTATGCATTTTTCTGGTTACTCAGGCATGGGGACACCTTGGAACTATCTGGTCCACAGTTTTGGAGGATGGTACACATTTTTGGTGCATGGTACGCACACTTTTTAACTCAATGATGACGGATTTTTTTGGTATTACCGTATTAGTTGCTCGTTTCTTCTCTGAAGTTACGAAGAGAAGTGTACGCTAAAACAAAAATAGTTACGCTCTTTTTTTATGCATTTTCTTGGTAACCAAAATTTTTATCACCTATTTTTTTCCCCCCTGAATAAACACATGATATGACCACAAAATCGTCCAATAGAGTTGCCTATTCCAGATACATGTACCGAAGTGACATGATAATCCCTCAGAGAGAGAGAGAATCAAAAATACCTCTGACAGTCGACCCCCGCTCTCTGATTTCTTAATTCCCATGCCATCTGTTCGTAAAAAGCATCCAAATGAAACAAGAAAACCGGAACTTTAACATGCACACTAATAACAATATTGGAGAAACCAACGAAAATGAAGGAAGAATTCTAGCAAATAATACCATCGGAATTCGAAGCACTGGTGAGATCGGGCCCGGATGAGGTCTTGACTAATCTCTCTGCTGCTC